>OX422208.1:301339969-301587469 GCA_949130495.1 Sambucus nigra
AGTCAGAAGAATTCATAAGAGGTTGAAATTAAAAAATTTTAAAGCATGGTTCACTCTCAGTTCTTTCTTAATCAAAAAGGGGTTGAGGTGAATGCAAGTTTCAACCTCGACCCAGTTTTGTAAAGAAATGATCTCATCGAGCATGACATCATTCTCTAAAAACCAAGCTTAAAAACTTTCGGATCGGTCATTAATTTCCTTTATCATTAACTCATGGTCAAACCTACGAGAAGACATAACATCTTCTTGTGCGGTTTTCTTATAACTAATGGAAACCCCGCTTTCCAACTTACCTTCACAAGGCGACGAGGGGTTACTTACATACTCTCGAATTTCACGCTCAATGCTCTCAGCTTCAAGAATTTGTAGGCATTCCCTCATTTTTTGGGAGTATAACTTGGAAAACTATTCTCAGAATAATAAAATTTATCTAAAGAGTTATAGCGAGACATTTCAAAATAAGCTAATTCAATAAAACGACAAGCACAAAAATTTCAATCTCTCTAAACATTTTAGCACAAGTCAAAATAAAGGAGAAAGTAAAGAATACAAATATGAAAGAAAAAATACTACGAAATAATAAAATAATTACAATCTAAAACAAAAGACTCCCCAACAACGACACCATTTTTGATGAGGCATGAACTTTATATTTAAAACACGTCGTTGGGTGTTTACGCCCTATACAAAACAAATACCACAACTTGATACACTAAATGGAAGTGTATCTGCAAGTAGGGATCGAATCCACGGAGAGTGTCGTATAGATTGTAATCGATTTATCATTTCAAGAATAAAAATGTAAAATCTGATAGGTTGTTATGGTGAAAAGGGGAAAAAGCAAGAAGTTAAGTCTAAACTAAATTTAATAAAACGAGAGTCGGGATCGCGTACCCGCCATGAGTTAAACAACTAATAATTAGAATTTCGGTTCCAAAATATTTAACCGAGCATTTTTAGTTAATTATAAACATCATGCAAGAAGAAATTTAACTCAAAGTTGCGAGATAAAATATTTAACCGAAAATGATCACACGCGAATTAAATTTGAAATATCACTTTAAACACTAACGTTGCGTGACAAAGAAAGTTAAAAGCATAATAATACGACTTTAATATGCGTGGTTTCAATTAAATATAATTTTACACAAAATCTAATTTTTGGAGCTTGACGCCCATTAATGGCGGAAACGCAACCCCGACCCTATTTAACTAAGGGTAAGACATAATAAACTAATTAATAACTAATTAAACTAGTTAAAGAAATAAATAAACACAATAAACTAATAACAAAGCATGTAAATAAACTACAAAGTAAGAAATAAAGTAAAAACAACTATATTTATGGTATGGGTAATGAATAGTACACACTTACAAACTCAAAAGAGTCAAACCTAAGAGCAAGAAGATATGAGCTCCCAAAACCCTAACCCTAATCTATACTAAATGAATTCTATCTCTAAAAAATGAGGAGAACGTTCATATATACAAAAACCCAATGGAAAACTTGTAATTAAGAAATTTGGAAAAACAGGCGACTGAATCGATTCGGAGGTGTTCGAATCGATTTGGTGCTGGGAGACCTGAGCACTGATTGTTTGCCGAATCGATTCGTTAGGGTACGAATCGATTCGTACCTGTAGGTTGTGTTTTCCCCTCCTGTTTCTACAAAACATGAAAAATGCCCAAGGCCATTTATCCAACTCGCAACGCTACATATATTCGTTGAGACCCATTAATGGCATATAAGCCCTCCATGTATATGTGTGGCCAAAAACCCATGGTGAAGTAAGCATACAAAACTCCAACTCTATTATTGTTTTAGCCGAGACCCATATACATCTCAAAAATAAAAACCAACCATGAAAATGGTAAAACCCATCACCTTCATTAATGACCAAAATCATGAAACCCAATCTCCATAAAGTATGTAGCCGAAACCCATTTGAGCGTGTGGTAAAAAATCATGCTCTAATTTCAGACGAAACCAAAACCCGAGCACAAAGCCAAAATCTCCATTTTCATTTTAAGTTTTCTACAAAAGTGAGTGTAAGAGAAAAGGGACATGGAGGGCATTAAACAAATTGTTAAAATATTAATAAAATATTAAATTAAATAACTTATAATTCTTCTCCGATTAAAGGCCCGTGTTTTCTTCGTTCGAACTCCGATTCGAGCACTGTTTGTAGACACGTGAAGATTGACCCGATATCTACAACCTCCGTGAATATTTAGAGCAAAAATCCCGAAGTGTGAAATTACGAAAATGCCTTAGAACGTGCGAACTTTGACGAAACTTTATCGGAACGCGACAAAACTTCACACTAAGCACCATAACACCTACAAACACTCAATAATACCTCAAATAATATGCTAGCGTATAAAACGTAGGTTGTATGATTAACGAGCATAATTATAGCCCGAGGGGGCTAAAAATGCACAAGTTAACGAGTGAAAAATGCAATATTCGTGACGTATCAGTCTCAAGGTCTTATAAATGACCAGATTTAGCATAAAATCAAAACTAAGTGGGAAAAATAAAAAATAACCCTTAACCCCTATCTGATTAAGATACAAAAATCATCCATGTGATTAGCATTAGCTCTATATCAAGCCTTTTTGCATGGAATCCTATGAAATAATCTTTAATGTGCATTCAATATTAAAAATAACATTGTTAGCATCCTAAGAGCGTAGCATAATGTAAGGTGCATTAATAAATAAGCATGAGGTGTAACATGTATTAATGGGATTGTTCCAAAAAGTATAAATATTAATGGTACAAGTGTAAAAGTATGGTACTTCATTTAAAGTACAAGTACACTAATACGGTTCTTCATTTATAAGGTCATATAAGTATAATATCATGGTTCTTAACTAACAGGGATATACAATTGAGTATTAATACGGGGACCCAGATCTTAGACCCTTTTTTCAAATCGAGTGATGTGTCAGATACACATTGGGTGGGTTTTTACTTCACATGGGGTTCATTACAAACACCACCCAATGCGTGTTTGACATGTCACTCGGTTTGAAAAAAGAGTCCAAAAATTGGGTCTCCCTATCATTATTCTATATAATTACACCAATATGGTTCTTCACTTATAATGACCCACTAAGTCTACTTGAGAAGAGGGAGAAAGAATAAACACTTTAAGTTCATGAGTGGTAGGATGGAACCCCACGAGTATAACTACTCGTAACTTTAAACATTGTTAGTGCATATTTTTTTTAGTGTTAGGGATTATTTGGCAACATTCGAGCAAGATCCACATGTCCATTAATCTCACTAAACGATATCACTTCAAGAGGATAAACACAAATTGATATTGATTAACGAAAATCTAGGAATTATACAGTACCGATCAAGTCATGATGACTATCTAAGGTCATAGAGTCCCACACGACTTGATCTCTTTCTGTTCTTTATAAATGTAACCCTCACACTTGGGAAAAAAGGCATGTAATATTTGTTATCAATAAATAATCAATTAGGAAAAATCAACACCCGTGGATGGAAGCAGATTTTCGAACCACGTACATCATGTTCTTGTGCGTTTGGGCATATTTATACTTTACTCGGATTTGATTGTGTTGACTAAATAAGTGTATAATTTTTATCACCTACAATTGACATCATCTATGGGAAACAAATTCATTTTCTCATCCAAGAAAATCCAATGAGCAATCATGTCTCACTCACACAGCCAAAGTCTGCTAACTCATGACAACAGTTAGAATGATTTAAATGGACATGAAGTTCCGAGGGTTAGGTTTAAATTCCATCCTAATGGGATTCATAACACTCCTAGATCATGTTATCAACCATAGGAGGAACATACTGTGTAGGGCAACAAATCATCATGGTCCAACCAGATCTCACAGTTAGTGGACTCCTATGAACGATAACTCCATCAATAAGAGGGTACCACACGCCTCCAACAAGAGGAGCATGCCCATCATCAACGTCATTTGGAAAAAGAGGAGCAATATATCCATGGGGAAAAACAAAAATGCCACGCACGTACCCTTACCGCTCAGGCGAGCAAAACTTCCAACCGAAGAAGGAGTTCACGGCGCGATCAGGATCACTTCGTGCATTGGATTTGCTATACAGAAGAGACCACAAAGGCAGTCGTAATAAAAAGAAAGATCTCCTAAATCTCATTAGTTGAGATATGGATGAACACCCTACTCATCGAGGTTCCAAATTCCACTGCGAAACTTTCTAGGAGGTTCCTCATCAGTCAAATGATGTCACCCTTCTCGAGATTAATTGAAGACTTGGAGCCTCCCAAAAAGTTCGCCATCCCCCAATTTAAAATATGTGATAGGATGACTGATCCCTTGACTATGTTCATCAATATCGATACGGCATGACCTTTTAAATATATAAAAAAAATCCCTCGTGTTTCAGATCATTATGACTAGCTTTGGAGACCTCACGTAGAAGTGGTTTGGGAAGTTTCAACACTAATCGATCACGAATTTTAAGCAGCTCGCAGAGGCCTTCACCACGAGATTCATGACTAGTATCTCCCAAGAAGAATCCCCAAGAGACCTTGCGAGAGTAGGCTCGGAGATATTGGAAAAACTACAACGAGGTGAAGGACTACTTTGATCAGGTGGTCGTAGACTCATTCAAGATCGGCATGGCAGATAATTCCATGTTGTATCAGTCCCTTACTAATGAGGCCACTACTACTGGTGACCTCATGTCCGTTACAGATAAGTTTTCTGAAATACCCTTTGATTTTAAAACCATAAAATTCCGTTATAAGTGAAATATTCTAGGAAAATAATTTTTTTTTAATTTAATTAATTGTGGATGTAAAAATGTTGGTTTTGATTTATGTAAAATAATATTTTAATCGGAATTAAAATCGGGATTTAATTCAGGAAATTATAACTTTTTATATAAAATAGGGGATCTCGATTTGGCAGGCTGACTGAACCGGTTCGGCCCTGGGGGCGAACCGATTTGCACTAGTGGTAGTGCGGAAATTGACTATTTCCTTGTAGTGTTTGTGTAGGACTCAAATTCCTTTCTTTTTTTAAAATATGAAGGCATGGGTTTAGGGTTTTTAAAACACATTTAAATCACCTTAAAAAGCAGTAGCCTCCCAAAATATTACTTTCTCTCATCTACAAAACCCAACACAAGTTTCAACTCAATTTTTGAAGACCCAAATCAAGTTTTTCCAAGAATTGAGAGAGTTGTAACTCTTATTGATTTAACCAAATAGAGGAATCAATCATCATCCGTGGACATAGTCAAATTGGTGAGCTATGTATATCTTGTCTTGTGCTTTGTTGGTGTGTGATCTCTCTTTACTTTATCATTATTTTGCATTTAGATTGTATTATCTCTTGAGTTGTTCTTCATCTCGGATCTTGGACTTGCATGAATCACTCTATTGAGTGAGCATCCACACAACAGTTTCTTGATTTGGGTATGTTTCGCTGATATAAGTAAGGTCGGAAGACGTTTGTGAGTATAGGAAACATTCGTCATAATAATAAAAGAACATGTCTTGGTATTGAAGAGGGTGATACCAAGTGAAAGGGCGAGACTTCTTAGATTTTAACTTGATCTAGGTTATTGTGGACTATTTCATGACATGGTTTCCAATTTCTTATGTAAATGGTTTCCAATTTCTTATGTAAACCAAAACATAGATTAGCTGCTTCAATTGTCCTGCTCAAATATGGATTGTCATGTCAACATGATGTTTTTATTGTGACTTGGATTACAAGTCATATATGGATTAAAATTAATATGGTGCTTATAAAAGGATGCCAAATCTATATCATATTGTGGGGACATAATTGAGTTGGCTTCTTAGGAATTTTAAAACTAATCAAGGGGTTTGTTGAGTGATAGCGAGTTGCCTTGATTTAAAAACTGTTCAAGGCAAACTTATATATCCAATCAATGCACACCTTAGTACGTTATTTTTATTCTTTTAATTTATGTTATTTAGGTGTGATCGTTTTGGGGAACGCTGCACAACGAACATGGATAACAGAAATAACAAAAGCAAAAGAAATGGGGAAAACATAGAAGGAAAAAAACACAGCTACTATTTACTGTACCTTTTATCAGTACATTTTATGCAGGAGAAAAAAAAATATTGTCCTCTACACTTTCAAAGATGCAAACATTATAAAAGACTTTGCTCATGTCAAACAATATTTTCATTCCCTTGTTTAATTTACATCCCCAATAATCAAAGTCACAAGCAGTTTTTCCAATGAAATGCTAGGGGTAAACATAATCTCATTTCATATCATATAAGCCAATACATGGGAGAGTAATATGGGAAATTCCCCAATTGCATCTCAATGAATGTTCACAAAATCTTTCAACTCAATGAGCTTTTGCTTGTAATTTCATCAGTACAACTTGTTACTAGAAGGTGATGTAGTCTCACCAAGCCTTGGCAAGAAAACCTCCCTTTCGAGCGAAACGTGAAGACATGATACTGTTTTAACCAACGACGCCCACACAACGGGTGCGCAGCAGAATGCATAGCCAAACACGACCAATGCTCTCACGACTCCATTCTGGTACCAAGGGCATGCCATAACAAAAAGGGTGCCTAGGATCGCAAGCCAGGGCATTAGAACAGGCAGCATTGGGAGGAGAAAAACATTGACTGCTATACAAGAGAGAGATAGTGAGCCGAGCAGGTAAAGACTCCACCCTAGCAATGGATGAATGGTGTGGGGAATGAGGAAGTAGGGAGTTGTGTAGGCGGCAAGAATGGAGCACATAGCAATCACTTTGAGTGAACTTTGGATGAAAATGGTACTCTTATCTGCACGACGGTAGCAGAGCTTAGATAAGTTGGGGCGAGCTAGGCGAGTTATTGCGATTGTTACGAGGTAAAAAATGGACTGTATCAATACGACTGGAATATCTGCTGCATAACTGTTCAAACATGAGCCATGAATTAGTGATATCACCACTGATAGTTTAAACGAGTATAAAGAGAACTTTGTACTACTAACTAAATTTAGCAAGAAGTTACGATTTTGATGGACAGTTATCAGTACTTAATGAGTTGAAAGTAGACAAGGAATTAACGAATCAATATAAATAATAGCAGTAACAGCATATATGTTACATGCAAAAGGTCAGGCCATGTCATTTTTTTCACATCCACATCGATCATTTGCCCCTCAAAAAAGCCATTAAACTCCTAATTTGAGACACGTTCGCATCTGACAGTGCAACATGCCATGTGTGGCAAGTCAGTTGCCGCCCGCCTGAAGGATGTTTATTTTTTTTAAATCGCGTGCCTCAAGGATGTTGACCTTCCATTTACAATGAACGTCTTGCGACGTCAATGTGCTTGCTGCCACAAACGCCAAGTCAGTTTAATTCAAGAAGCATTGCATACTTGCGGGCTTCAGATAAGGTGCCTGACACACGGGGTTGCAAGGCACTTTGATGCAACTTTTTTTCCTATTTTGCACGAAAATATACTTGAAAAATGCAGGAAACACATTTTGCAAAGCGCATCTGGAGTCGTTTTTAGAATAAAAAAATAAAATTAAAAAGGGAATTGCAAAATGTACGGATGTCTTGAGATGTTCTAATGACTGTTTCTGTTTTGCCTTTTTTCTAGACATGTTGAGCAGTGGAAGAAAAGCAGTGCTACTGTCAAAATTCAGAGCAAATTTCATAACTACTATAAAACTTTGCAAATCAAACTCTAAAAGTTATTGGAGCATCTTGAGGGCGTAGTATAACCGCCATGATCACAATGGGCACAACAAACTCAGACCACACATGGCATAAGGATAGCATAAGTTTGTCTAAACTTACACCTAGACAATAGGTGGACAGACTAAACATAGTGGAGAAACGTGATAGCATTATCCGCCTCATCCTCTATAAAAATAGCAAAATAACTTGTCTACCATAAATAGACATGCTACCAAACTTTGGGGTACTGTCACCTGGGCATCTTGATGGCACTATTTCAAATAGCTTTTCATATGTGCAGCATTACTAAGTTGCAAGAAACCTTTTTTCTTCCATCTAAAATTTTGAAAAATTGGTTACTACAGTGAAAATTGACAACAATACCAAGGCCTGGGAGGAATTAACATGTCCAGGCGGCAGTCTAGAACTTTTATCAACGTTAGAATTTTAGCCAATGTATGGATACATGAATGGTGTCGTACCCTATAGTTTGACGCCGTTGTTCATGCCATTGGAGGCCCAGCGGCAGGACAGGCCATGACCACCAATACCATGGTTTTAACCATGATGCCCCTGGAAAAGTAATCACACTGTTAGGCCCACACGGTACGCTCCACTTCAGCTTGAGATCTGCAGCCAGTACATATTTGACATGGTTAAACTGCTCCCGATGGAAAGGGAGAGAGAGACTGATGAGAATTCCCTAAAAACACTTGCAGTTATTGAAAAACTCTCAAAATACTATCAAATCTTTTTGGTTTACTTACAGTAATATGAAGCATCCATTTGGTAGCCCAAAGGAAGTCTGTAAGTTCCATCAAGCTTGGTACCATTAACGGGTGGATGGAACATTGGCTGATCAAGTAAATCTGGGAAATAGCCTCCAATAAAACCTTGGTCTGCGCCATCTGGGTTGTCTCTTCCAATCTCCAGGTCATGAATCATATTCTTGAATACCTCCATTGATGGCTGCAATTCCACATTCATAAAGATACAGATGGAAATTTTCAATGGAGTAATTCTGGATGATCCAGTTACCAAGAGCTTGAAGAATTTGGAAAAGAAAAATCATTGACAAGTACATTGTGTTTACTTAGGATATAATATTATGTTTACATAAATAACTAGAACTTGGTTGAGAAAATCATGCAGAGTCCTTACATATTGGCCTAACTGACCTTGTTCCCCACAATTTTTGTTTATACACCTTTGGACTACACAACTGTCATAATTCTCAAAAGTGTCATTAAAGGTCCTGAAAAGGCGTCATAAAAATTATTATGACACTTTGGGGGGAGGGAGGGGGTTACGATTTTGATGTTTTCTTTCTATTAATTGAAGTTTTCTTTCTAAAATTTCAAATAAAACATACACATGAATGTATGAGCGATAGATCGTTACCTCCAATACAAAAAGGCCAGTATGAAAGATGCAGGGGTTGATGAAGACTGCACAAAACTGGCCACATTGAAATAGTTCATCTGTTTTACGGAGGAAAAGGTTATCTGAATCAAGCATGACCACCCTGTCATAATTTATCAGGCTCCATGCGTACAGTTTGTTTAGTGTCAACTTGAATCTGTTTTGGGTCTGGTATGGATTGTTTAGATTCTCAACTCTAACCACCTTTGCCCCATCCTCTTCCCTGCGTCAAGTAAAAAGGTTCATTTAAACATCCCAACTCTAACATATATCCTTTTTTCCCGAATATGATCACAAAAACAACGAAACTAGTTGTATCTGTATAAATTTCTACATTATCACATTCACACAAACAAATACATTTTTTAGGAGTCCTGATATGAAACCCAAGGGAAGAAGTTTGATGTCTCTAAGACATCAAATTTTTTATGTCTCTAAGATGTGATTGGTCAATCCCGCTGGCGCGGACCCATTTTCATAAGAAATGTGGATCCACATGGATCCATGTCAGCAACATTGACCAATCACATCTCTAAGACATCGTCTTAGAGACATCAAACAAACTTTTTTCCGAATCCCAAATAAGTCCCCCAAACCTCTCAAAAGCAGTAATTTATATTACAAGGCAACACTTGATGGGTAAGTGAGAGATTAAGTGGTATCCACATCACCTTTTGGGAGATTTTGGAGGAGGTTTTAATACCTATATCATTATTCGTTTTTCTGGTGCGCTGGGTAAGGCATTACACATATTGCATTAATCATGCAAAAGGGCAAGCAATAAACTTTGACATAGACAATTAAAAGTATAATAATTTTCTTATTTAAATCACCCAAAAAGTATAATCAATTTTAATTAATATCCATGTAACTTTAACAATACAAAATATTTTAAACAAAATTTATTTCGAACAAATAGCATACTATTATCCATGCAAGTATTTCAAACAAGATTTATTTCGAAAACATACCAATAAATAATGTATTTTTATCAATAGTTATATATAAATATTTCATTATTATTAGTAGTAATGATAATAATAATAATAATAATAATAATAATGTTTTACCATTCATTTAATTTTCATAATTAGACTCTGCTCACTATTTTGTTTTGCTTTAGATTTTGCCATCATCCACCATTAGTTAAATGGTCAAATTGTTACCTTTTTTATAAAAAAACTCAAATTACCCATTATTTACATTATTAAATGTTCAATCAACTATTTATTTTTCTTTATTTATTTAGGACACTTTATCAAATTAATACATCAATTAAATAAAACACCTTATTAAATCGATTTTTGTTGTTTTAGTTTGAGACTTTAATATATTAGTTAAATAAAGGGTTATTTTGAGCTTTTCCTTCACTTTTATGACCAGCTTTGTAATATACTTCCACTTTTCTTAAAAATTTGTAATACATCCCCATTTTGTTAACTCTTCATTGAAATAGTTGAGGCGAGTTTGGCTGTCCAAATTGTTTGATTATATAAATTAGTTCATTATGAATTAGTGAATCGTAAATGAGTGGATTTGAAGTGAGTTTATTCCAATTTTAGGTGATGTTAGGTAATCTGAAATTGATGTTAAGATTCAATAAGAAAAAAAAGTTTAAAACAAATTGAGAGAGATGGAGAGGAGCAGACAAATGGACTTTATGTGACTCCTATTTCAAATGGACGTAGTTCATGTTTTTCGTTAAATGCTCTAATTTCACATTTTAAACCGAAATTAAAATTAATGAATCATTTAATTAATGAAATCAAACACAATTAGTGGGTCAATCTATATATGGGTCAATTTACAATTTTAGAAAACCCAAACGGAGTCTTAGTCAATAGTAATTATTGTTGACATTTTTTTATAAAATAAGAAATTTTGGATTTTTTTTTAATTTCAAAAGGAGATTTTTACCTATTTTAGTTTTAAATTTTTGTGAAAGTAAAATTCTTTGATTTTATAAAACGTTTAACATTTTTTTTAATTTTAAAGGATTTATAACAATTTTTTCTTATAAAAATTTAAAAAAAAGTGAAAAAATAATTTATCTATGAAAATCTAACTTTTTATTTTTATAAAAATAGTTATTATATACAAAAATTGTTTTTAAAGAATAATAACTATTTTTTTCCATTTTTTTAAACTATTTTAGAAAATAAAAAATGTTTTAACTCTTTTTGAAAAATAACATTTTAATTGTATATAAAAAATAAATTCTTAAAAATGATGGAAAATGGTTTTTCTTTTATTAAAAATAAAATTGTTTGGACTGTTGAAAAACAGTTTTTTTATTTTTAACTTTTTAACATTTTAAAATTAAGAGACCTCTTAATTATTTTTCAATTTGTTTTATTTTTAAAAAACGGTTAAAAATATTTTATAACTAAGATAGAGTTTTTGTTATATAAATAACGTATATTTAAAAATAAATAAAAAACAGTTAAAAATTCGCCCAGATTTTTGTCTAAAATAAAAACGAATTAAAATAACAGAACGTTCTTATTTATGAAAAATGTTGAAAATTGTTCTAAAATAATTACAGTTAAAACCCACGTTTTTTAAAATATATTTCGAGTTTGTTATTATATGTTAATTAAGTTGTTTTCAATAAAAATAAAAAATTTGGAGCGTTAATAGATTGGGGGTAATTGCAATTTTTTAAAAAGTGAGGGTCCAATTTAAAACTGGCCATGAGAACAAACTTAAAATAAAACTTCACTGAAACATTACAGACCATATATGTCTCAGATGCCCATTCTCTCAGTTTTTATGGATAAAAGTGTTTTAAGAGTTTAGTTTGGTGGGCTTGCCAAGAGATTGCGTCTTTAATGAGGGCTGAATTAGAGGATGTTAGTGATAGGGAAAAAGTCATTAGCTGCTAGTGGAGACGTGTGACGTGAGAAGGACGAAATCAAGGCATCTCTTTTGGTCCTTGTTTAAGTGATTGAAGGTGAGGACATCTTTCAGAGCTCATCATTCTTAACGTCTCAATTCAACACGAAAACGATGCATAGCTAACAAGTTTGTTTTTAGCACTGAAGTATCACATTCGCAGATATACAACACAACCCCGCTACCGTTACGTTTGCCCATTTTTTTTTTTCAAATTATCAAAGACAAACAGTTGTTTTCAAATAGTAATTGAGGGCTCTTCGCATGTGAGTATTCAATGCAAGGGGGCGTGCTTATTATGCGTAGTGTGTGAGGTCTACATGATTTACACTAGAGTATTGTTTGTTTTTATCTCTTAAGTCTGAATCTGAACCATTCAAATTTAAGAGGTATCAAAAAGTGTTTGTTTTTTTAAATGATTAAGAGGCTAACGGTCATATTTGGCTCTTAATGATTAAGAGGGAAAGTTACGTCTGAAGTCTGAATCTGAAGTCTGAATCAGTCTAAATACATTCATTCAGAAGTATATTCAGACGTAAAAACAAACATATTTTTCAGATTCAGATTTCAGACTTCAGATTCAGTCTTCAGATTTCAGATTCAGACTTCAGATTCAGATAAAAAAACAAACGCAACCTAGGTATCATATAGCTGAATTAGTGATCGTGAAATTAAGTGAATTTATAGTATTAGGACTTTAATTCACTTGGATAAGCTAGGGACAACAATGCCTATGGGAATTGGGCAAAAGATTTGAGAATATGGGATCATCCTTGAGAATTTTTCTATTGTATCGCTTAACTTTTTCATACAGTGAGATCAGGTAGTTCTATACACATATAGAGGGTTGTGTCAAATCACGTAAATCTAAATTTTAGCATGCGTAGAAAAATGATATGCACTCATCTGTTATTTAATGTTTTCATTTATCACTTGCATCTTCCTTATATTATTGCTTCCTGATTTTATTGTTGTCACCTTCATTCTGTATGAAGAATAAGGAAAAGAAAAAAGAAAAAAATATTAATTAAATATAGCAAGTGCCATCACTTATTTGCCATGCTTTTGCTATTCTAAGTGCATAAATTTAAATATTACTTGCCCCAAATTTAGTTTTTAGTACATACACTTGATTTTTCTAGCACAAACTTAGTGTTAATGATTCCTACAAATAAAATTCAATATTTTTGTAAAACTATAATTTTAAAAAGAGCTTTATACTTCAAGGGGGAAGAGTTTTAAGTTTTAAAATGTTTGAAAAACGTTTTGCATAATAATTGTATATTTGATGACGCACAATTGGGTCTCTTAATAGAATGAGGGTGGTCTTCCTATCCGTAGTTCATCGAATCGTGAGTGGAGTCAATCATCAAATAAGATACATTTCTACATTGGCTTCAAAGGGAAATTTAATGGACCAAGATCGCTTCTAATATACTAAGAAATATTATCTGGCCGGTAGCACGCCATTCACTTAAAAGGGCAAAAAAAGATAATAGACTCTAAATTCGTGACGAAATCATGGTTGATATGGATATCTCTTGTGCTGAACCTTTGAAATATCCAAACGCCAAGTACCTGGGTCCCACCTTGTAAAGGTTTACTAATGCTTACCCTATAGAGTGCCGACAACATAAAAACAATTTTAAATTTTAATATTTTTATTTGCAATAGATAATCATTTAATAATTATTTCCGATTCTTATACGCATCTATACACCTACATATATTTGAATACTTTGTTGAATTTTATAATAACAAAATCATGTGGTACTTGTGATTGATACATAAGAGGATCTCTAATGGTCTACATTACATGGGATCAAGAGTCTTTAGTTTATTATTTCTTTAGTTCTACACAGGATTATTTCGTTAAATCTACATTTGTGTATTTTTGTTTTTAGTCGTTCATTGTATAAAATGATAGTTAAGAATTTCGTAAAGATTGAAAGTAATTACAAGACTCATTATAACTAGTTTTTAGCGATGTGCGATGTGCGAGCGTCTTGCAATTTTTATTAATATGAAAAAATTTATGAAAAATAACGAATATATGCATTTCATTAATAAAATATTTGAATCAAAACAAATACATGCATGTAAATATTAAAATGCAAAAAGAAAAACATTTAACATTAAAGTAAGGGGAATTACAAAGCAAAAAAAATAGAACACACACACACACACACATATATATATATATATATATATATATATATATATATATATATATATATTAAAAGACTGTTTATAAATATAATTATTTAAAAAAAAAACTATTTTTATAAAAATATAAATATATAATCATTTTTTATAAAACTATAGTGTTAAACACTTTTTTTATAACTTATTTTAATAAAATCTATTTTTATATAGATATGTACAAAATATTTTATTATCAATAAAAACTGTATTTTTATAAAGTAGTTTTCTAAAAACTGTAGTTTTTAACATCATTTATTTATATCAATTCTGTTTTCAAAATTTTATAAAAATATAAATATATTATCATTTTTTTTAAAACTATAATGTTATTACTTTTTAATAATTTATTTAATAAAACATGATTTTACAAAAATAAGTATAAAATATTTTATTATATATAAAAATTGTATTTTTATAGAGTAGTTTTATAAAAACGGTAGTTTTTAACTTCATTTCTGTATGTAAATTGTGTTTTAAAAAGTTGTTCTCTAAATATAAATACACTTTTTCAAGAAAAAAAATGTTTTTATGAAACAATGTTAAGTTAAGAATTTGTACACTGTTTTAGAAAAATTATACATTTTTTCATCAAAAAAATATTTTTTGAGTTATATATAAAAAATTATTTATTATAGAAATATTAACATTTATTAATTGATGGAAAAGATGTTTCATATAAAAAAACTTTTATATGGAACCCTTTGCATTTAGCGTGGCTAGTTGACACAATAATCTCAAGCGTCAAGCCTTAGGAGCATAGGCACCACTAGGCGAACCCTAGGGGTAAAAAAACGTTTTTTCTTTTTTTATAATTTTAATTATTCTAAGGGTAATAATATAATAAAATAATACATATCTTGAATTTTGAAAATATATCCGTATGTTTGGTAGCCATCTTTTTCATATTCATTCTCCATAATCAATATATAAAATGTATTTTGATTGTTTTGGATGAGGTATTGGTCCGATATATTAAAAAAAAATCTTTAAATGGCGATA
Source organism: Sambucus nigra (assembly GCA_949130495.1). NCBI lineage: Eukaryota > Viridiplantae > Streptophyta > Magnoliopsida > Dipsacales > Adoxaceae > Sambucus > Sambucus nigra. Next base: position 301,355,208 of record OX422208.1, read on the forward strand.
TCATTTCACTAAGGCATACTTGTTTTAAAAAAAATGCGCTTAAGCCTTTTACCTAGAATAAGACGTAGACAATGCGTTTCTCTCAAGCATCAAGCGTATGCACACCTTTTAGAACACACACACACACACACACACATATATATATATATACAGAAAGTTTCCTGTAAGGACTCCTTATGGTGCAGAGAAATAGTAAAAAAATGAATTTTTTGATGAAACTTCATGGATATGATCTTCACGGTGAGAAAATCATCTCCAATTTTTTTCATCAAAAAATTGCATAAAAAAACCATTGAGATGAGGTGGTATATAAAAAATTGACATAAATATGTCTTTTCAACAGTTGAAATGTGGAGTCGGCGTCACCCGTTTTATTGATTGAATTTTTTTATGAAACTCATGAATATGATCTTCTCACTATCAAGATCATATACATGAAGTTTCATCAAAAAATTCATTTTTTTACTATTTTAAAAAAATAGTATGTAGTGGAATCGACAACATAAGGAGTCCTTATATATATATACACACACACACACACACACACACACAATAAGTCTCCTGTAATGATTCCTTATGGTGCAAACCCCAATACATACAATTTTTTTTAAATTGTAAAAAAAATGAATTTTTGGATATGATATATACGGTTAAAAGACTATATTCAATTTTTTTCATCAAAAAATTTAATAAAAAAATTATTGAGATGAGGTGATGTGTAAAAAAAATGGTATAAATATTGATTTTCAACTTTTGAAATGTTGAACAAGTAAAATCTAAACTTCTTCAATTTATAATGTCACTTTTCTTGATCTTTTCCTTGTAGGCAGCCAAAATTTTTAAAAAACTAATGAATTAATTAACCATATTACCCAGAATTCTCCCGGCAGTCAGTGTACACGAGAGGCAGGTCTATTTCAGGCGGGACCAAACATGTTGAATGGCTCTGGGCCCAGAAAAACCAACAGATTGTTCTAAACTTCTTCAATTTACAAGTAAAGTTTTCTAGCAAAAGCTTCACACCTTAGCCAAACAAAAGTAACTCTCACACAAAAACAGCTATAGCTATATATATATATATATATATAGAGAGAGAGAGAGAGAGAGAGAGAGAGACTAACAGAGTTTGAACCCAACGGAGAGGGACGTCAAGGGAGGAAATGACAACGAGATCGGCATCGACACGGAGCTTAGAGAGAGATCTGAGCATTACACGTGTCGCTATGTAGAACTCGTAATCTCTTGGTGTTCCCATGTACATCATCGTCGCATAAGCGTTTCTGTGCTGCTTTACCTCCCCACTCCCCAACGCCGTCGTTTCGATCCCAACCAATACCAAAACCAACCACACTACAAAGCTCCATGTCATTGCGCCTTTCATCTCACTTCTCTCTCGCGTTCTAAGCTGTCTTTACTTTTAAACTAACAAATTAAAGAAAGAAAAATTTCCCCCAAATGTTTTTTTATAACTAATGTATCTAATAAATACAAAACTTTGGCCGGTTGGCTGATGAAACAAAATAATGAAATCACTTGTGTTTTTTATTGGCTTTGTGTGTGTATATATAAAATATAAAATCACATAGAAATGAGCGATGTTTGCGAAGAGGTATTATAGGAGGGAGGGGGGACTTAGGTAAGTTAGGTTACGAGGCACAAAGCGTTGACTCTTAAATTGACGCGCAAGTCAGTTTAAGCATTCGGCGTTGGATGTGGCTTCCGAATCTTTTCCATATTTAGTTAAAATCCATCCGTCTGGTTGCCTAAATACAACCGGTATTGACGGGTTTCAAAATTATTAGGAATTGACGTACAATTTAAGCATCGTCTAACAAGGTTGAGCAAAATTTATTATTAGTTTTGCATGCCACCCACTCCCCAGTTGCCCATTCCCTAGTTGCAGAAGTTTTCATTATCGAAATAAAGTAATAAATCGATATAAAATGAGATTTTATGTTTTAATGTGCAGAAGAAATGTGAGCAGAGATTTAGAATAAGGAATTAAAATTCTAGATGTGAAAATAATGAGACCGAATTTAAGAAAATTAAACACTATGCAATAAAAGGGATATACTTGGACCATTTTCTTTCAGGCGTAAAACAATTAAAAAATTTAAACAATTAGATAGATTGACAAATTAAGTGGTTATAATTTTTCTAGGCCATTAAAGGAAATAACCTCAAAAATGATAGAAATTTTCAAAGAGTATGCATTTACATACATTATGTAATAACTATACACAATTTTTCTCTTTAAAGTACACAATTTTTCCCATTCACATATACACAATTTGCCCTTTCAACTAAACAATTCACATATACCTAGTATATTCAAGCAATTTTGCCCTTGCAAGTAAACAATTTATCCATTCAAGTAATTAAGTTGGTCATTCCTCGTTCAAGTAATAGGGTAAAATAAATATCCGGATTGGCATAGACACAAAATTGGTAAACAATGTTGGACATGAAAAATAATAATACTGGTAGAAACGTACCTTGAAGAAAACGAAGAAGAACGACAGAAATTAAACAGATCCAAACTTGAGGTAAACTGTAAGTTAAAATCAATTAAAATTAACAAAACATGATTCTTCACTAAGAGGCAAATAATTTGGAAAAGAAAATTTTAATCGTGACTTTTTAAACTACCCCAAATTAGGCAAATGGTCGGAACTTGGGCCGTGACCAGGCAAGGTGGTCGCAAACTTGAGCCATAATCAAATGGGGCTTGACCAAAGTCATGTGTCACGAACCAAATCCCAGATCGAAGTAAGTCGTCACGGACCTTGTCATGACGGAGAATGGTCACGGACAAGGGCCGTGACAAGTTGGTCACAGACCAAATCCGTGGCCCATGCATGACTAGGCTCGCATATTGGTCACAGACTAAGGCTATGACTGAAGCCGCTAATCACGAAAGTGGTCACAACCCTAAGTCGTGACTCAATACTATACTGTCACGAAAATAGTCAAGTAGGTGGTCAAGGACTTAGGTCGTGACCAATGTTGCCCTTTCCCCCATATGGTCACGATCCTTAGCCGTGACCATCTTTAACTCTAATATAAAATGGTCACGGACTAGAGTCGTGACCATATTTAATTGGAAAAAAATATGAGTTATTTGGGTCGTATCCTCAAATCGAGAGTCCCATAATGGCGCAGCCGATCGCTGCGTGTTACATTGGACACGCACGAGGTGTTCGTGCCACTCGCAGTTCCGTTTGGGGGCCGTTGGGGTGCCCCCCGACACATTTTCAAGCCTAAGTGTGTCTGTTTTCACATACGTGTTCTATCCTCAAACCGGGAGTGCCGTGAATGCACGCTCGATTGCTACGCCTTACTTTGGATGCACACGAGGTGTTTGTACCACTCGCGGTGCCATTTGGGGGCTGCTGGTGGTCTCGGCCCGCCCGCAGCACGTTTTCAAGCCTAAGTGTGCAAGTTTTCAAATTCGTGCCCTATTCTCAAAATAGGAGTCCTACGATGGTGTGGTCGGTTGCTACGTGTTACGTTGGACGCACACGAGGTGTTCATGCCACTCACGGTGTCATCTGGGGGCCACGGGGGATGCCCCCTGCGATACGTTTTCAAGCCTAAGTGTACCTATTTTCAAATTCGTGTCATATCCTCAAATCGAGAGTCCAACAATTGTGTGACCAGTTGATACGTATTACATTGGAAGTGAACGAGGTGCTCGTACCACTTGCAGTTCCGTTTGGGGGCCGCTGGTGGTCTCCACCCGCCCGTGACACATTTTTAAGCCTTAGTGTGCCTGTTTTCAAATTCATGGAGTCCCGCGACTGGGCGACCGGTTGCTACGTGTTACGTTAGATGCGAACGAGTTGTTCATGCCACTAGAAGTTTCGTTTGAGGGCCGATGGGAGTTCCCGCTCCCCTCGCAGCACGTTTTAAAGCCTAAGTATGCTTGTGTTTCAGATTCGTGCCCTATTCTCAAATCAGGAGTCCAGCGACTGCGCGACCGGTTGCTACGTGTTATGTTGGACATGCACGAGGTGTTCGTGCCACTCCCGGTGTCGTTTGGGTGCCGCTGAGGGAGCCTGTCCCCCCGCGAAACATTTTCAAGCCTAAGTGTGCATGTTTTCAAATATGTGTCCTATCCTCAAATCGAGAGTCCTGCGACTGGGCAACCGTTTGCTGCGGGTTACGTTGTATGCGCACGAGGTGTTCGTGTCACTCGCGGTGCTGTTTGGGGTCCGTTGATGATCTCGGCCCACCTGCGACACATTTTCATGCCTAAGTGCGCCTATTTTCAAATTCGTATCCTATTATTAGATCGGGAGTCCCGCGATTGCGCGATCGATTGCTACATGTTATGTTGGACATGCACGTGGTATTTGTGCCACTCACGATGTCGTTTGGGGGACTCTGGGGATCCCCTCGGGTATATTTTTAAGCCTAAGTCAAACTAAGAGTATCGCGACTACGCGGTCAGTTGTTACATATTATTTGGATGCGCATGAGGTGTTCGTACTACTCGCGGCGTCATTTGGGGGCCTCTGGGGGGTGTCCCCCTGACACATTTTCAGGCCTAAGTGTGTCTATTTTCAAATTCATGTCCTATCCTCAAACCAGGATTCCTACGACTACACGATCGATTGCTACGTGTTACTTTAGATGCGCATGAGGTGTTCGTGCCACTCGGAGTGCCGTTTGGAGGCCGCTGGTGGTCTCGGTCCGCCCGTGACCTGTTTTCAAACCTAAGTGTCCATGTTTTCAAATTCGTGTCCTATTATCAAACAGGGGTACCGCGATAGCATGACCGGTTGCTACGAGTTACATTGGTCGTGCACGAGGTTTTTGTGCCACTCACGTTTCCATTTGGGGACCGTTGTGGGTGCCTGTCCTCCCACGGCACATTTTCAAGCCTAGGTGTGATTATTTTCAAATTCATATCCTATCCTCAAATCGGGAGTCTCGTGACTCTACGGTCTACTTCTACATGTTACCTTGGATGCACATGAGGTGTTCGTACCCCTCGCGGTGCAATTTTGGGTCATTTAAGAGTGTATTCCCCCTCACGACTTATTTTCAAGCCCAAGTGTGCCTGTTTTCAAATTCGTGTCCTATTCCCCAGCCGGGAGTCCCAAGACTACGGACCCGATTACTATATGTTATGTTAGATGCGCACGAGGTGGTTGTGTCACCTGCGGTGTGACAACCCGAATATAATTACGATAAATTATGTTTAAATCATGATTAGACTATGTGATATGGATAATATGTTATTAGTATATATAATGTTAAGTAATTATATTTAGTCTAATCCTAGCTTCATAAAGCATGAAAAATGAATTAGTTACGAATGTGAGATTTTGAAGTTTTCGGTAGGAATGCTCATGTTTTAAGGCTAGTTTGAACTTTATAAAATAATAATTGACTTGGGGTGAAAGCTAGATATTTGTAGACATGTGAGTTAGGGTTGTGACACAACAAACGGTGTGTGAAACGGAGGTCCGAGTAAGAAGTTATACCGAAATTACTAACGAAGGGTAAATCTGTCCATTTATTTAAGTGGAAATTTGTCCTTTATGCCCAATAAGTGTCTTAAATTGATTGGTTGGAGGTGGAGGTTGGCTTTGGACGACTTCAAACCCATAGAACTATCTCCTTATTCATAAAAATTCAGCCATGAGAGATTTTAAGCTTAAAGAAAGAGAATTAGGAAGTTAGGAAGAAAAAGTGAGGAGAAAATTGGAGAAAAATCCGTAGAAATTACATAAAAGCCCCTAAGGTATTTCCATCCATAAATCTTGTTTATTTCTTTGTATTACTTATTTAAATTATTGAAATAATCATTTGTTTACTGAAATTCCATGTCTTGGTATGTACTTATGGATAGATGCAAGTTTAAGTAAACTTGAATGTGTAAACCCTTGAGATTGACCTGGATAGATGCAAGTTTAGGAACCTTGTTTATTCAAACTTCCATATATTTATCTATACTTATTGGAATTGATTGATTCCAATTGTAGATTGACCTGGACTCATATGTGTATTACATATTCGAAAATCATGTTAAAATACCAATAAACGTGTCTTTAGTGAGAGTTTGAAGTTGGGGTATGAAATATGTCTGCCCTAAGAGTGAAAGTATGCCCACCATGTGTTTGATGTTTTGCTTGACATAGCAAATGAACCTTAAAAATTATGAAACTTTAATTCTGTATTGTTCAATATGTTTACTGATGTTGGGTAAAATATCATAGAAATTTATGATGTATAAAAATTATGAAAATTCTTGGAAATTGAATGAACGATAAAAGAGCTTATAGGGAAGATTTGCTATGTGGAAAAGAAATAGGCATATCTTGCTCTAGGAAACTCAGAATTATGTTTCGTCTTTTGTGTTGGGAACATGATATGATAAGTATTGGATTACTAAGAAGAATTAAAGAAGATTTGGGCTGTAATTGGAATATGTTAGATATCAGAACTTGAGTCTAGATGGGACTTCATTTATAATGAATGATTTGAATTGAATAATATGATGCTTATGAATTGAGTTATGATTGAAGTTATTCTTTGGACTATTAATACTTTTATGATGATACCAATATTGTAAGAATGATAGGAAGGGAAGAAGATTTGATTGAACAAGTACCGGATAAAGGCAGGGGAAAAGCCAGTTAAACTGTCAAGGTGAGTGTACTTATGATTTGTTTCATATATAAATATGAATATAGTTCTAAGAGCGGATTTTTTTGAATACTTCGGTATTCAGGATTTGTTTGGATATTAAAATATCCAGGATTTGTTTGGGTCTCATGATCCAGGATTGGTTTGAATACTTCGGTATTCAGGATTTGTTTGGATATTAAAATATCCAGGATTTGTTTGGGTCTCATGATCCAGAATTGGTTTGAATACTTCGGTATTCAGGATTTGTTTGGATATTCAAATATCCAGGATTTGTTATTGCTAATGGGAAGAATTATTTGGATCTTATGATCCAGGATTTGTTATTGCAAATGGGCAGAATTATTTGAATCTTATGATCCAGGATTTGTTATTGCCAACGGGCAGAATTATTTGGATCTTATGATCCATGATTTGTTATTGCCAATGGGCAGGATTGTTCAGATTTTATATTCACATATTCGATATAGAATTATTATTCTATTGCAGGGAAGGAGTACCTCACTAAGCTTAATGCTTATGGTTTATATTTTAACAATTTCAGGTTTGTACACTGGCAGGTAGGATAATATATGACTGGTAACTTTGAGAGTTGCACCGTTAGAAGAGCTGGGGTTTAAGTATGGAGATTTTATCGTTGCCACACTGAAGATTTTGATATACTCACACATTGTATATATTGATTTAGTATGGATTGAGTCGATCATAGTTAATTGTAGTATTGTATAATCTCTAATTATGACTATGATGTTGATTTCGTTATGGCACAAGAACAATATTATGTTCATTATGCAAAAACAAATATTGATAAAGGAATTAAATTTTTAATGGGCTCGAGATTATGATCCAATTATTCTAATAACAAATGATTAGTATGGATATTGGGTTTGGGGTGTGACATGCGGTGCCTTTTGGGTGGGAGGAGTGGTGGCTTTCTCCCCTCGTGGCATGTTTTCAAGCATAAGTGTTCCTATTATCAAACATGGGGTGAGGGAAATATAGGAATGTGAGAGTTTTGAGGGATGTCACTATGTATATAAATTGGGGTTTGGGGGAGATCGATCTGATATTATGTGAAATGGTTAAATCCATCGGTTGAGATTGCAAAGACGAACGTTGCATGGTTCCTTTACAAATTCATGGTCGAAATTTGCTAGATGAATGAATCAATCGGATGACGCATCAAATTCCCACCCTCCTCGCATCAAGCATTCCACCATCCAAGGTATAGTAAAAAAATGTTTTAACTATGGTCCAAATGAAAAATACTTCATAACCTTTTGTGGGACTTGCGCTTTGTCCTTTCCATTCTCACAAACCACATATCTAGGCTCACTATATGCAGACATTCATCCGTATCTTCGTGCTCGTTATGGTACAATATGCCATCATACTTGCATGTTTTAATAGATTTGTATTTCAAACCCAAACCCTTTAAGATTTTCTTCATGGTAGGATATTTGTTTGGTGACATGTTCTCTTTGGGGAGAATTTCTTCAACCCACTTAAGAATTTCAGTTATGTTGACTCTTCAAATTATACAAACCAATCATTTCATATAATATTGAGTGATATTCATCGCAATCTTTATACAATAGTATAGCTGCATCGTCTTTCAATCATATGTATTTCAGATATTTTGGTAGTTCGGCATCATATTATTCATTTACTTCGTTAAAATGTGCATTATCTATATCCATAGGTTGATAGTTTTGATGGTTGTGGACTCCATAATCATCATCAATTAAGTCGTTTAATGGACGATGTGTTGGTGAATCATGTACCACTTCCACTCGTTGGGGTTCCGTTACGTGATCGAGTACCGACAAATCTTTCGGAACATAAGGTATATATTTTTCACCGTGGTATGTCCATATTTTATAGTCTTGACAGATTCTCCACTTTATTAAATGCAACCCAACGTCTTTCAATGACTTATAATTTATGTTCATACAATGGGTGCATGAACACGGAATCTTGTCACTTTTAAGATTTTTACAAGTGTATTTAACAAATTCTCGAATGCCCTTTACATGATTATTTTTTATTTGGTTAAGCTCTACCATCCACTCTTTGTATTATGGGAAATTCACTTAATAATGTTCAAATTTTAGTCCAGTGTCAATAGGATAAAACAAATGTCATGTTGCATATAAGAAACTAACATGATTACGAAAATATTATTACAGCTGAAACCAAAAAAACTATTACTAAAACTGAAACCAAATAACATTGTTGCAACTGAAAGAAAAAAATATTCTTATAACTGAAATAAAAAAAATTATTTGAACTTGACTAATAGACAAACTGGTCAAGTAATAAAATAATCTACATAATTACTCAATTCCCTCCTATGAGTGCAAGAATAATCACAATGAATAATTTTAATAAAGCAACTAAATGACGAACTAAATCGATCTTACACGCAATACAAAATGTGCACGGTTCAACAACTTGCCTATATCTACGGAGAGGTCACCGTATTTTATTAGTCTGTATCTCAAGATTACGAAGTTACTTCCTTTTAACCCAGGGTGAGGGTTTATATTTATAGTAACGTTCAAGAGGTTTATTTTTATAAGAAACTCTTTCGATTTGAATGTAGCTCGTGAGGTGTCCCTTAATATCTCTCTGAGATTATTGGTAACCGATTTGAGCTTATCAAGATGTATTTAAGCACATGCTAAATACATGGGTGAAATAAATCATCTGATTTGGGCCAAATGCATATTATCTCTTGTTGGGCTGGTCGCCTGAAATCGTGGATGGGCCCAGCAAATTATTGTAGTCCCCACACCTCCCTTCCCCGCTATCAATGTACATAGGTACATCTTCGTATCCGTTGTATGTTTCATTGGCCATTATTTGAGCCTCACCTATCTGCAAAGCTCTGTCGTGTACCGAGTTCTGATAGCTATAGAGATAAGTGTGCATACACCACCAATCCTCGTATTGATCACGTCCTTGAAATAATATTTTTGGCCATAGTCACCATGAATTATTAATGATGATCCAAGTCCTGTAACACGAGGAGGCATAGGGAAGGGGGATATTGGAGGAGGCGGCATTTGGGAGGGGAATGTTGAAGGAGACAGCATTTGGGAAGGGAACCTTGAAGGAGGAGGATAAGAAAAACCTTGAGGAGGAGGGTAAGGGAAACCTTGATGAGGCATTAGGGGTCTATAACCTTCAAAACGAGTTTCCTAATTTGATTCGATAAGAATCAGACATCCCCATCAGTCCTGGACTGTTGTTCTTCTTGGATCACGAAACGATCCCTGATCGAAGAAAGCTTGTCCATGAGAGGTTCAGTGTGTTTTAATTTTATTTTGGGCATATGTGAGCCAATACCCCTCATCCTTCCTCTTTTGTCCTTTCCAAAGGTTAATGTCAGGGCATCATTTTAAGGTCATCAAAAGGGCTCGAACTTGACTGAGTGTTGATGGCCTCTATTGATTCCAATGTCTTAGCCAAGTGCGACAGAAATTTATTATCTTTGTCTCGTCGAGCATGAATGTATAATTTGGCCCTATTTGGTTGTTTACCAATATTTGGACCATATTTTGTCCTACTCGCCCATTCATTCTTCAAATCCTCATATGATTTTGAGCCCAACATGTGGATATCAATTTTTTCCCTATTTTGTTTATTTTTGTCCTTTTGGACTAGCTTTCCTCCTTCGCCTCATTCTCTAAAAAATTACTCAACTACTTTACCGACATTTCAATATTGGGAGGCACTCTATCTTTTAGAGACAAAATATCGGAGCTCGTTGCCTCCTTCGGGAAATATCTCTTCTGAAGGTTTCTCCTGTATTCCCTCAACTATTCAGCAACTGAGAAAGAACCTTATTCTTTGAATGGTTAGGAAATGAGAAATGCTTAAAGAGTTGATAATATATGTCATCTTTGATGGCTTGATCAACAAGGTTGCATTTATTTGGTCCCCCGACTCCCACATTCATTTTTTCCACTAACAAACACTGGTCTTTAAATTTCAAAATGTCAATACTATCACACGCCAGGTTATTCCCCAGAAGGGAGAACCTAATGGGCTGATTTTCATTTGAGTGGGAGGTATCGGGAGCTCGAGATGGGGGCATTGGAGCACTTAGAGTTGGAATTAGTGTGGAGTGAACCATTGGTGGAGTTGTGAATTGCTCAACCATTGGTGATGAGAATTCGATTTGTGCACGAGATGAGGAACCTCGTTGGGGTGTCGACTCACCACTTGGTACATTTTGATCGTTTCCTCTCGATATTATCTACAAAAATGAAAAACCATAAGCGACTAAATAATTATAATAATATAAAATTAGAACTAACTAATGAAGCTTATGACTACATACATACATATATATATATATATATATATATATATATATATATATACCTTTCAAAGTAAGATTTTAGAATATGTTCAATGTGTTTTATATCCATCCATTAGATATTAGTTTTTAAAAATCTATAAATTTTCGAACGTTCCCACCTAGAAGGTATGATAGCTATGATTGATGTATAGATATCTGTGACATGAACTTATAATCCCATATTTTTCAACTTATTGGCAAGATCCAATTTTACATACATATGGCGTGAGACATCACATTCTATGTCAATGCAATCTGTATGCAATTGTATCCATAAAGGGTGGATTTTTTTCTGCCTTCTACAACAACGTAAGTAAGGTCAGGGCTATGTCGAGATTATATGTGTGAAATATATTATGTATAGCGTTATCCCAACTTTGGTGTAGGGAAAATAGAAAATGATCGAACTGGTACTCTTGCTGGAGATCAACCTTCACGATTTAAAAGGTAGTTAAATTGTTCGATCTTTTTATTTCCATAACTATAAATAGGAGTACCCTCTATATGGCACACACTAATAAAAGAGTTATATGTGCGGTCTAATCGCAACCTATCACACTCTTGTTACTAGTGATTCTCACCGGCCTCATTTTTCCTAGGAAAAGTATACGAGGGCATGAATATGAGTCTTACAATTAAGGGATCTAATTAATTAATAACTACTAATTCAAACATATGAGGTATAAGGATTATTAGTTTTATTAAAGTTTTGATTCATCACTACCCTTCCCTTAACCCCTTGCATTTTGGATGGTGAAATCCAAACAATAGCCTACCGTAAGTGTTTAGACACATTTTGTTAGGGTTTATTATGAGAGAGTTTCAAAGTATATGTGTAATATAAATCTAAAAAATCCAACATAGTATCCAAAAATCAAACCAACAATTAATAATTATCCCTTACTCCTTCTATCATTTACGTGATAAAACATATACCCATAATCACAATATCTCACTATAGTGGGGTCATTTCTCATTAAACATATACATTAAGATTAGCGTATCAATTTTATACATGATAAATTCATAAATGACACAAGTATTAATGTGCACAGGTGTTTGCGATTCATATTTAAAGTATGGAATTAAATAATTGCTAAAATTTATTGATAATTTATATGTTTAGCATTGCTAAAAGAATTAATCTATATGTTTAGCATTGCCAACAATTTCACAAACAATATACCTAAAAAATTATTATATCAAGTTAACTAATGTATATTTTTAGCATTGTAAAATGAAAATAAGAGAAGAAAAATTGTTTGGTAATCTACAAAATAAAATTTCCTAAATACCCAATTTTAAACCTATATCTAGTTTGAAATTGCGTAGTTTGAAACAAATCAAATACACACACATATACCCAAAATAAAATTTCCTAAATAGCCAATATCCTATATCTAGTTTGAAATAGGTCAAATACACACACATAATTGCATTCATACCCAAATACACATATAAACACACACACACACACACACACACACACACACACACACACACATATAATACACACATCGTACACATGCAATACACATAAACACATAAAAATACACACATATATACGCACACACATACACACGTAAATACACATATATACATATAAATACACACATACACATAGAAATATACACATATATACAAGTGCATAAATACCCAAATGCAAAATATTAGGGTTTAAGTGTTACCTTTGAGAATGAGAGAGATTTTGAGTGAAAAACTTGAGATTGAGAGAGAAAGGTAGCCAAAATCACTAGAGAGGGTGAAATGGTTTAAGGGTTTCCAATTTTTGAGTGAAAATGGAAATTGGTATAGGTATTTTAGTATAAGACACTGGTCACGACTCTGGGTCGTGACCCACTTGTGTGGCCCCTTATTTTTACACGTCAGTAGCCGCGACCAAGATGTCGAGAAAAAAATGGCCATGGCCTTAATCTGTGACCCACGCACATGAATAATTTGATATGATCATGGCCCAAAGTCGTGACCCCACTGTGTGTGTATTTTGTCCTTGGTCATGCACATGGTCATGACCTTAGTCCATGAGCAATCCGTGACCACACTTGGAGGGAGTGATGGTCACACCATGGTCACAACTATAGTCCGTGACCCACACTGGTCGGGGATTTAGTCCGTGACCATCTCCAAATGCATCCATGATGACATAGGGTCATGGAGCTAGTCACGCCAAAGTTGGATATGGTCACGGCTTTGGGTTGTGACTAGCTGGTTATGAATTTGGCCCGCGACCCCCAGGCCATGACCAATCACGGGATTTGGTGTAGTGACAACTAGCAGAAGAAAAAGAGGTAGAAGATAGTAAAAATAATCATGACTCATGTGAAAATTAATTAAGTTCAAATGGTTTGAGTCTTGAAATACTAAATGCATATGGAGGTGGGGAGGGAGATTAATGAGATGCACTTGTTAATTAAAACCTATGTCACTTGTTAATCCCTCATAAAGATGTCAATTATATATATATATATATATATATATATATATATATATATATATATATATATAGAGAGAGAGAGAGAGAGAGAGAGAGAGAGAGAGATTATCTTTAAAGTTTCAAAAAGCATCCTTAAAATTAATATTTTACAAATCTTTTGAATATTTAGTAAAAATCCATTCCGTTGATAACCTACATACAATCGTTATTAGGGTTTGTGATAAGATATAAAGTTTCATAATGTTCAATCTTGAGAGTTTTTTAAATAACTAGTATGCACTCACGTGAATTGTATATGTAATGCACATTGGATGGATGCACATGCAAGTAGGTACCCGAATGGTATTAGAGTTATTGACATTAAGAAATTGCGTACAAATATTGATTTATTTTTCAATAGTCATAATATGTTTATGTATTTAGTTAAATATATTAAATGAATTGAACGAGAGAATAATTATGGAATTATGGAGTAATGTCATATCAAAGCCTTATTTATCTCTTCATGATTTTTATTTATATTGAAGTTGAGACCATTTGTCTACTTCATATGATTTTCCATGAAATTATTGTGCGGAAGCGTGTCAACACCTCCTTATATAGGAGCACAAACCATAAAGATCCACATGGTGTGAGTTAACTTCTAAAACCAAGTAAAAAAATGCAGCCACCAAAGTAGCTTGTGGCATGTGGTGGACAACCTTTTTTTTAACAATCTTCTCCTCCCATTTTTTATTGAGCAGCGTCCTGATGATCGATCCTCGTAATTCAACTTCTTAACTTTGAGGTAGAACGTAAAATCTTTCTCGTTGCATAGATAAAGTTGTATATAGTACTGTGAACGGAGATTTTCCTATGATAAATAATTAAGATCGTAAGTTTAATGGTGACGATAATAGTAAATAATTATAAATGAATTTTAAAAATTCATATTTTTTAGATTAATGTTAGTAATATTAATGTAATATGCATAATAAGTAATCAGGGAGTAAGGAGTATGGAATTTTTTTCAAAAGTTAAAAAAAGAATATTGTTTACAAATGGAAGGAAGAGTTGTACTAACTAACTAAAGGGTTTGACCAAGAAAATAAACAATCAAAAACATATTGATCCAATCAATGGCTTGAATCTAGGATTGATTTTTTTTTTTATTTCTCTTGGGGATGTAATAGATAAAGAGAAACATAATTTGTATATCTAATATTACAGGTACAAAATAATATATAGCGTTCAAATTTAAGACTATTCAGGTCAATGTATGGTGTGATGTTCAAAGGGTCAAAGAGAAATATATTACTTGGTGGTAAGAGTTGCATGGGTAACAAATAAATAGAAAAAAATTAAAAAAAAATATATATTTTTAAAAGATTAGTGTTAGTAGTGTTAATGTAATATATGTAATTTCTATTTCAGTACAACCATATCCTTGTGTAATTAAAAATTACAATGTGAGATACCATCATCGAAAGAAAAATTATTTTTTAATGTAATAATATGCATATTAAACAATCCAAATTCGGTCATGATTTGAAGTAGGCAACTCATGAAATATAAGTATTCCACATGTTCAAATCTAGGAAAATAGTACATATAAATTCATATACAATATTGGGCCTCGAATTAGATTGAACACACAAATGAAAACATATATCATAATAAAATTGATTGTCACAAAAATTTGCATAGGCATATGTTTTTTAAATTCAACTTTAAGACCCACTTCTATTTCACAACACTGTACTCCTCCTCTACCTCTTTCACAACAAGGACTATATAAAAATTTTGTCATCCTAACAAAAGCTAATAGATGGACAAAAATAGTCTTTGAGAGTGCGCCAACAATCAATGAACCAACTTGTTTAATTAAATTTCAATTTTAGTCCCTAAAACCCTAACTCTTGCAACTAATTGTGATTGACTAATTAAATGAAATCAAGCATGCACATAGTCATAAATATGAGGAAAAATCCCCCAAAGGGGCAAAACCTTTTGATTTCACTATATCTTGTAACACTTACAAATACAGGGAAATACAGCTTAACACACGAATACCCGGATGCGCTAATTCATTGCCATCGACAAGAGATCTCACAAGAGCTCCAATCGTCAGCAATGGATAATCAGCCTTCTTCTCCACAAGTGTACTCTAGATTAATATAATAAGTAATCTAAGGTTTACATGATTCACATATGGATTTGGGGCAGTTTGGTGAATCAAAAGAGGTTTAAAAATCACACAAAATGAAGACTTATTTGCAGCAGATTCGGCAGAAACTGAGTTGTGAAGACTTGAAAAACGTGAGTGCTGAAAACATGATTCTATAAGAATTTTAAGGTGGTGTTATCGCTTGAACAAAGCAGGGATGTCACTCAAATGACATATGATGTCGCTTGAATGACTTTCTGCGAGATGCGTATGTCGTTTGAACGACAATACGATCTCGTTTAAATGATGCAAATGTCAAATCAGTCCACCTTAACACTTAGAAAAAATTCTATCAGGTTGGAAAACATTTCAGGGACTGAAAAATAGATTGTAAAAATTGTCAAATAAATATGTAAACCTTAAAAACTCCAAATAAAATATTTAACCATAATCGTGAGTGGAGTGGTGGGAATGTTGAAAATATAGTTGCACGTTGAGGTTGCACTACGGACGCATGAAGATGATGATGGGTGCATAAAGCTTTGGATTCAAATCGAGGTCGTCATGGATGATCGTGTTGATGTGCCGAATGTAGCGGTATAGGACATATGTAAGAGGGTAGTTTAATTTGGGGAAATACCAAATTTTTGTACGTGTTTAACTTGAGCAACTTCGGTTGCGCCTACGTATCCGTTATACACAGAATCAAAGTCAACGTAGTTCATGGGTTCTTAGTATTCACCGAAAAACTCATTGTGATGGTTTTTCAGAGAGGTGATAGGTCTTGAAACTCATTTCATAACAACTCTTACAACTGTTCTCTAAAACTCTTTTCTAAAACTCTCTAAAAACTCACAAGACAAGAAAACTATTTTCTCCCAAGAAGCTCTCTCTAAAATGTATGGGGGTGAGGCATATTTATAGTTAAATCAACACACTTGGGTTGCCAAATGTCAAATAACCTGTGGTGACACATGTCCTATTTTAAGTGGCATGTGTCCCATAACATATGTCAAACTCTCAACACTAGAATATTGTCTAGTTAATGCATTACTAATATACAAATACGCGTGATATGTTAGACGCTCATAATAATACCTCAGCCATATAAACACATGGACTTTTGTCAATATTAATCATCTCTAATCTCATTTAATAATTTAATCAGAGGCTTGTCATTAAGCCCCTCCTACATTTGCCCCCTCGTACATATAGTTGATACATTAATTCATGTCTAAAATATATTGACTGTATGTACGAAACACCTTTAGTCGATTTTGATATGTTCGATCAACTTGTGAATTGTGGGTAATAATCTTATATCTCATTTCATCTCGATAATATACTTCTATCTCATATTTCATATCTTAATTCTCATATTTTAGGTTTTGATCTCATGGGTTATTCCGAAGGATCTTGTGGTCATTCTTTTCATACAAATGATATACTATGAGTGTTGCCCACATTCCTTTTTAAATGAAATCACACCTACCGGGTGACTTAATAATGAAAACACACTTGTTAAGATTTTTCTTCCTCCGTTAGAGTTGACTTAACAATGAAAATACTTATTAAGATTTTTCGCAAACTCCACCGATAGAGGTGACTTAACAATAAAAACACACTTGTTAAGGTTTTTCGCAAACTCCACCGTTAGAGGTGACTTAGCAATGAAAATACTTATTAAGATTTTTCTTCCACCGTTAGAGGTGACTTGATAATGAAAACACACTTGTTAATATTTTTCATAAAATCCACCGTTTAGAAGTGACTTAATAATGAAAATACTTATTGAGATTTTTCTTCCACCATTAGAGGTGACTTAACAATGAAAACACACTTGTTAAGGTTTTTCTTCCACCGTTAGAGGTGACTTAATAATGAAAACATACCTGTTAAGATTTTTCGCAAACTTCGCCTTTTAGAAGTGACTTAACAATGAAAATACTTATTAATATTTTTCTTCCATCGTTCGAGCTGACTTAACAATGAAAACACACTTGTTAAGGTTTTTCGCAAACTCCATCATTAGAGGTGACTTAATAATGAAAACACACTTGTTAAGGTTTTTCTTCCACCGTTAGAGGTGACTTAACAATGAAAACACCATTGTTAAGGTTTTTCGTCAAACTCCACTAGTAACGATGAATTAACAATGAAAACCACTTGTTAAGATTTTTCGTAAACTCCACCTATAACGGTGACTTAACAATTGAAAAACTTGTTAAGATATTTTCGCAAACTCCACCTATAACGGTGAATTAACAATGAAAGCACTTGTTAAGATTTTTCGTAAACTCCACCTATAGTGGTGACTTAACAATGAAAGATTTGTTAAGATTTTTCGTAAACTCCACCTATAACGATGACTTAACAATGAAAACACTTGTTAATATTTTTTGTAAACTCCACCTATAACGGTGTCTTAACAATGAAAGCACTTGTTAAGAATTTTTGTAAACTCCACCTATAACGGTGACTTAACAATTAAAACACTTTTTAAAATTTTTCGTAAACTCCACCTATAACGGTGACTTAACAATGAAAACATTTGTCAAGATTTTTCGTAAACTCATTATTCTGTATCACTTTTTCAGGACAGGAGCCCATACCTGCCGAATGACAAACCGAGCATGGTCCTTCGTTTGTTTGCATCAATGACCAACTTATCCGGACGAGTCCAGTCACAACGACCGTGGTTCAACTACTTACCAATTCCATCGGGTTTTTTTGGAATATAATACACTTCTGAAGAAGACTTTCCACAATACTCACAAAGTTTTTATAATATGATGTCATATTTGAAGGATGACTACGACTTTGTCAATCTCTAAGTGACAACTATTTAATCCGTCTAAACTCTTTGCGAAAGAAGTTGACGAATCTTTTATAATGGTCTACTTGGACGTTACTATACTTTGAAGGTTCATTAATCTAACCTTGGCGTGGATGATGTCGAAGAAGCTTTAGACTACAAGCTACGTTACATTATAATATCCATTTGCCTCCTTTATTTTATTTTATCTCAAGATAAAATAAAATAAAATAAATTACATATATCATTTACAATTCCCACCCGAAAAAAATGAAAGCAACCTAATTATTACATTTCATGGGGTGTATCACAAACTGTCATGTCTTTGAACAATGACTTGATATTTGTGTCGTTCAATATCTGCTCATGCAGAAGCCTCTGCAAAATATTATCTTTCTAACACAATAACATAATATTGCAAATGGTTAGTAGAACTCGGAAAATATCCAAGTACAATTATCATCATGCCCCCTTTATCTTATTTTATTTAATGTAATAAAATAAAAAATTAAATAAAGTCTGGGGATATTTGTGCAATGAATCATAACCACCAATTCTCATAGGTGTATCGTGCACAATTTAATATCGTTTATTGGTACATGTCCTATCGAACTCAAGAGTCGGTAAAATGTCAAGGTAAATTATGAATTGAGAAACGTACTCAAGATGTTTCGTAATATATTAGTCATGTTTAACATGGTCTCCAATGATAAAATAGCATTTACATAATGTTTTATAAAATCTTGATGTTTAGATGAAGGTTCATTACGCCCCCTCTAACTCAATTTTAGCTTTATGTTATAACATAACATATAGATATATAATGCGAAAGATCATACTATCAAAATCATAATAGTTGTATCTCCTAGCAAACCACAATAATTATATCTCAGGTGGCGTGGTTCATTACATAAACAAGAGCCAGGTGCATCGTAAATAAATTCAAGAATAATAATGCATGTTCAATATATTCTAAAGTCATACAATATATTTTGTAAATGTTTATGGGATTGCATAAAATATTCGAATGTACCCTTCTTTATGCCTCTCTTATTTCGATGTTTGATCTCGTTGAACTCAAATAGAAAGGTACCAAAAATCATACGTTGATTTTGAATACACATATTGTGTATACACACCAAAAAAGAAGTGTCAATCAATCTCTCAATATTTTTTAATCTCTAAACTTAAATAGTCTCATATCATGACTTATCATAATTTTTTTTAGAGGAATCTCAATATAAAATAAAAAAATAAATCCATCTATAAAATCAAGAGCCTTGATACTGTTAAAATAAATGTGGAAAGCCTAAAAATGAAAATGTTTTAACCAACACCTCGTCTCTAAACCAAGACAAAACCTCATTGTGTTGATTTATAAACAAAATACCAACATAAATTATTTCTAACTTGGAACTTAGAAATCCCAAACGGTTTTGTATATTCAACAATTTTGTTGCAATTTCCCGGTTCATGGGTTTGGAGCAACTACCAAAGCCTTACGAGCTCAACCCTAAAGAAACCCAGCATAAAAATCCCAACCGGTACCGCAAGTAACAATCAAGATCCGACAAAAAAAATGGTAGCCCATGGACCAACACCCAATTTGGGGAGAAAACCCGATACTATCGACGTTCCCATACCGTCCTACCACCAGCAGTCGTTAATCGTCACAGTAACACGTTCAATCAACCTATACCCGAATGTAAACTAATTGGTATCAATTTTTATCCATCTATGGTGAGTTGATTTATTTTTCGGTGGTGTGTCGATTTGTAAACTCTATGGTGAGTTGGTTTATGATGACTCACTTTGTTATCTTTTTAAATCTGAGGTGGGTATGGTGAATCGGGGTAACAACAATGGTATCGTATCATTTCGAGTTTCATAGGGTAGAGGTTACTAGGGGCAAGCTCCATCAATTTTGCAGAGGTGATTTTCCTCAAAGCAAAGATATTTTGGTTTCTCAAAGAAAATAAATTAATCAAGTTATGCTGTTTGATCATGTATATTTTCTGGCTCCAAAATGTATAAACCACTTGAGAAAAATATCAAAAGATTTATCTTATCAGGTCATGTGAAAGTGTACTATTGGTTAAGGCGCACACGCTATGGACATCTCAAAGATTTTAAAAATATATTCTTCCAGAGTCTTTCGGCTGTTGTAGTCCTACTTTTTTTTCAATCGATGACAACTACTCATTAACCATGTGGTCTTGTCCATAAATGTGTTTTTGTCAGTAAATTCCTTCTTTCGGCGACTTTTTTTTACAAGAGTACAGTCTGTCAAGTAATTTACTCGAGGTACATCAGTAACTTTTTCAAGAAATATCTCTTTCATGACAGTCTCCTTTTTTCATATCATCTTCTGTCATAAAAAGTGTTACTCTACAAAACAGTCTTTACATAAGTTCATAATCATTTATGTGTTTTTATCGAACATAAGACCAACTCTGCATCCATAATAAATAGTGAACTACTGCTTCAATCTTAAATGACGAGTGATACTTATGAAATGCTCCTAATGTATTTATAGATATTCAATAAGTCACTAATTTCAGATTACTAAAATATTTGTTCTCAAATCAAATCACAGTGGCTCTCACATCTTATATCATTTTGACTAAACATTTGTATGAAATAAACACGCCATGCTCCAATTTCTATAATAAATCTAAAGGAGCATTAAGATGCAGAAGATGGTGAAGACTTATCTGAAATAATGCAAAATAACGCGGACAAGTATGATTTGAGTATTTTCTGTTATAATGCTTTATCAACCCCTTTCCTTTATTTCCACCACTTTTTAGAGCACGAATGATGAGTTACACGATAAAAATCACGAATACCTCCCCAACGAAGTTGCCAAATGTAAGAGGGCAGTTTAATATGGGGAAATACCGGATTTTTATACGTGTTTGACTTGAGCAACTTCGATTGCGCCTATATATCCGTTATACTCGGAATCAAAGTTAGTGTAGTTCGTGGGTTCATACTATTCTCCAAAAAATTCTTTGTGGTGGTTTTTCAGAGAGGTGGGAGGTGTTGAAACTCATCTCAAAAGAACTCTTACAACCCTTCTCCAAAACTCTTTTCTAAAACTCTCTGAAAACTCACAAGACAAGAAGACTCTTTTCTCCCAAGAATCTCTCTCTCAAATGTATGGGGGTGAGGCATATTTATAGCTAAAACCAACACAAGTGGGTCGCCACGTGTCAAATAACCTGTGGTGACACATGTCCTATTTTAAGTGGCAGGTGTCCCATAACATATGTCAAACTCTCAGCACTAGAATATTGTATAGTTAATGCATTACTAATATTCAAATACGTGTGATATATTAGACGCGCATAATAATACCCCAGTCGCATAAACACATAAACTTTTCTCAATATTAATCATCTCTAATCTCATTTAATAATTTAATCAGAGGCTTATCATTAAGCCCCTTCTACAACATATATGTTGTGATATAGGATACTTAGAAAATTTTCTAGATACTAAGACGGATATTTATAAAATCATGTCCTTACATATCTCCCCTTATGTCTATGTCGGTACATAAATAAAAACTATCCAAATTATGCTACCCAAACTCAAAACTAATGACATACAATTTAATATCCCCATTAAACCCAAAATCTGGAAATACGAAATGACATTTCTTCAAAAAGATTAAACATCTTCAAATTTTCAACTTCTCCAGTATTTTATTGTCATCGTTAGGGTGTGCAAAAATGATCCTCAATTTTGTACCTACACACATGAGATAAATGATATCGCTTGAACTACTTCACGTGAGATGCGTATGTCATTTGAACGATAGTACGATCTCGTTCGAATGATGCAAACGTCAAATCAGTCCACCTCAACACTTGGAAAAAAATTCTATCACATTGGAAAACATTTCAGGGACTGAAAAACAGTTTATAAAAAATTTCCAAATAAATATGTAAACCTTAAAAACTCCAAATTAAATATTTACCATAATCATGAGTGGAGTGGTGAGGATGTTGAAGATGCATTTGCACGTTGCACGTTGAGGTTGCACTATGCACGCATGAAGATGATAATGGGTGCGTGAATATTTGGATTCGGATCGAGGTCATCATGGATGATCGTGTTGACATGCCGAATGTAGCGATATAAGACATATATGCTATGATCTAGGACACTTAGAAAAAAATTTAGATACTTAAAGTTCTTTTTCAGGATTAAACAAATAAATGCATATCTTGTTAGAACAGAAAGAAGGGGTGAGATGGGCCTTCAGTGGCATAACAATTTTTTTTTCAAGATCAAACGATCAAATACATGTCTTGTTAGAACATAAAGCAAGGGTGAGCCGAGTCTTCATGAATTAACCAATTCGTTATGATGAGAATAAAAATAGAAAATTGAGTAAAAGAGAAAAAGAGAAAAAGGGAAAAATAAAAATACGCATTCTGAACAAATATAACTCAGAAAATTAACAATCATAAACATTAAGTAAAGAAGTAAAATTAAGTCCTTCTCAAACAGAAAAGTGTCTCGAAAAAAATAGTTTCATTATATATTGAATTTTGTCTTGCGTAATTTAATGAGAAATTATATATCAATTGAGATTCTCGTTTAAGATACAACACAAAAATGTAAAGACCACAATTTAGGAAGCAAAAAATTGTAAAATAATAATCCAAATAAAGTTTATGACTTTCAAAACTGAAAAACCCAAATGAAAGTTAAAGATATCATATGAATTTAATATTACATGGATTCAAGTTCACTTTCGAGAGAGTGGGAAATTTTATTCATCATGAACAACCATGTGGAGTCTTTATATGACAGTTCAAAGGTATAGTAGTTGATGAATCTGCAAGGTAATAAGTATTCTTTTTTAACTCTTCTACACATCGACAATTTATTTCACCCACATTTTGTCTATCTCCACCCACTTTATTTTCACTTAACTTCCTTAAATGCACACATGTTTATGCATGTTGCCATACTTATCTCCCACCGTCATTTTCATCTCCACCCATTTAGTACGCTGCTGCTTTGCATGGGGTCATTGAATCCCGTATTCTTGACCAATACATTCACATAGGCTAAAATATTTGTGTTGCAATTTTTTTTCTCTACCCATCACTAAACCAGAAAATCAAAACAAATTAGTAAACAGATTATCTAATCCTTCTCAACCCTCCTTCCATTGAAAAAAGTTTAGGAAAAATGATGTTCCTCTAGATCTAGCTTCAATATGCATAAAATGGCATTTGGCAAACAATCCAATCATAAAATTCAAGAAATTCAGTAACCACGTTAAATATAAGGGCATCAATGCAATTATATATTTATGTATCGTACCATTTTAATTGTGTAAACTACTCATCTAATAACCAACATTCAGAACCAAACAACTCATTTTATTAAACTCAAGAATGATATTATTACGTCATTGAGTGAAAATTTTAAATCAAAACAATTGGGTTGCTGAATTCAAATTTAAATATTAGGAATTGGATCGAACAAAATAGTAAATGTATTAGACAAATTGATCTTAGCTCAACCAATTTACATTTCTCTATATATCTCTCCCAACTCGACTTGCATCACACATGCATAAAGGTTTAAAATTGAAAAAATTAAAACAATATAATGCATATTAAATATTTAATAGGCTTCCCAAGTCACATACATATAATAAGAAAAAATCAAAGCTTACTAACAAACCAAAAATAAGTAAACAGATAAACCATTCAAACAACATGAAACCAAAATCTGAAGATCTATATGTGATGAATAAAAAAACTATGACGCCCCGCTTATCAAAATAATGGTTGGCCAACCCTCTACCAAAATAAATGGTAGTCTTATATGGCTCATTCTTAGCATCACTGTCGAAACATGTTAAATTACTAACCACCTAATTAATTTAACAAAGCAGTGTTAATTTTATCTTTCATTATCATACATTCAACGTTAACCAATCCATCATAATACCATGAACAATAATCATTATAAATGAAACCGCAAAATAATTTCTGAAGCTAAGATAATTAAATAAAGTCCTCGAATAAACCATTGGGTAGTACATCCAAAATAACTGACTAAAACGGAAGTACGTAAGTCTGAAATGAACGGGCATCACATCCAATTGTCAACTAAAATAGAGAACCTAATCTAGATAGCAATAAATAAAGCGGCTAATCTGAATTCTACAAGCCTCCACATCAGTTGCAGCTACAAGATATAATCATCCCTGGCGTCCCTAAGGCTGTACACCTAAAAGTTTTTGAAAATATTTATAGAGGTCAGAATCCAAAACCTTTGTAAAATATTTAGCAAGTGCATAAGATGTAGTTATTGAAAATATAAAGCAATCTTAATATTTAAATTGGTATTGAACTCACAAGAGATAATCCCCACCCTCATCTAATTTGCGCACCTAACGTATGATCTTAACCCTCCAAGTTATGCTACCTCGCCTAACTAGCCCGATCCCTAATTTCAATATCATATATCTCCCCATTTCTAATATTATTTATCAGTGATTTAACAATTAGCTTCTTAGTATGCTTAATTCATTATCTCATTATTATTCATTGTCATAACCTTACTCTAGTTATTGGTAATATTCACAATTTATGTCTTATGTTTGTATATAATTGTCTACCCCTTTATATACATATAATTAAAACACATCTAATGCCTATAAACACATATATCGCACATTATATCTATAAAATTCTATCCCTATGATCTTTATCTCAATGGATGGAAAATCACTAGCATGCTATCAAGCTCTAGGGAGTCCACCACAATCTGGGAAAATGGGTCCAAATCTCACCACCAAACCCAAAAGCATAACAAAAATCGGAGGCGGTCATGGCCTTAAGTCCATAGTCATAACCATACCATATTATTCTACGAGACCCGAACCCTACACAGCATGAGCATGCACAGACCTATGACCTAGGGGAAACAGTACTATTTCTGCGGAGATTCGCCAGAGTGACCACCCATGGGGCGCAACCTCCACCGATAGCATACTCGTTAGGATGGGTATGTTTCACACACACACACACACATACACACACACACACACACACACACACACACACACACACACACACACACACACACACACATATATATATATATATATATATATATATATATATATATATATATATATATATCGAGTCCGGATAATTCGTGCCTAACACCCGAAGCACTAGGCTATAAGTCACGAGTCAATACCCGACTCTTAAACATCTAATTATCCACTAATTAAATTAAGTTTTGTTACATAAGATTTTTAAAATACCCAGACTTTTCCAACTAGCCCGTAAATAATAATAATATTCCCCGAATTCTTCTCTCCCAAAATCATAGTTTATATTCCGAGTGTTACCCCTCCTAAACACTCGTAACCATGATTCGAGTCTACTCTCCCCTACCCGAGGTCGTATGAATATACATAAGATTCCCAGAAGTCCTACAAAACCCTGTGGACCATTTTACAATTTTGATTTCTCAAAAGCCCCTAAAATTTTATTCAAAGACCTAATTGCCCCTCACAGCAGGTCCGAATTGATTCGATTTCATAATCGAAATTGATTCGCATGCCTAATGGATTCGCCTATGAGGCCGAATCGATTCGATTATGGGCAGGAGCCCAATTCTTGAATTAAAATAATGGGTTTTTCTAAACTCCCACCATTCAATTTTCACACTTTTACAACTTCAATAAAAAATTTAGTTCTCCAAGGGTTCTTATATATAAAACCTAATATAAAACTATCCTTGAAAAAACTGTTACTTAGGCCATTTAATATAAGATTAAACTATTGGATTAATCAATTTCAGAAGATTTTGAAAATAATCCCTTTAATTAATCCCGGAATTCAAGGTTACCTTGCTCGGAAGACGGTTCAAGGTCTTAATCAATTTCAGAGGGTTTTGAAAATAATTTTGAAATTAAAAACCACCGATTGCGATTCCAACTAGGTCAGAAGCCTTATTTCAAAAGAACTGTAATACCCCATATTTTTATGGCCTTTAAATTTGAGGAATTATTAAATTTAAATTGAGATATTAATTTAATATTAATTCAAAAATTTATTTTAAATATATACTCGCATGACGAGAGTTAGTAATTATTGGAAATTATTGATTTGTTAAATATTACTTATTGAGTAAAGTAATATGTATAATTAATTTTATTAAAATTGTCATGAGTGAATAAAATGGCAATTATGAAAATTTAAGTCGGGACGCGCCTGTATCGTGTCAAAACTAAATTGTTATTATCAAATGTGAATAAATTATAAGTCGCCCGTATGATCATTTAGAGTGCGTCAAAGTGTCCGAAGGGTCGAGATAGTCAGAAAAGTGTACTCGGGGTTTAGTTTGGGTCTCAGGGCATTTTAGGCATAATTGTCATCCCGGGAGGGTATATTGGACATTATGTATTTTTGGGTAACTAAACCCATGAATTTCCAATAGTTATATCAGCCATTATGAGTTTCCTTTTAGGGTTAATAGACAAAGGACCTTATAATGTCCATTAGAGAAGAAGATAGGAAGCTTTCCAAGCAATCCAAGGCCAAGAACTCATCCGTTTCCACCGCCACCACCACCAAAGTGTAGATTGCGTGACAAGGAACGCAACCATACCTCTTTCGTCCACAAATCAGAAACTCAAATTCCAGGCAAGTATTTATCTTGCTTTATTTTAGTTAATATTTCAATCATGTTAGTCTAGGGTTGTTTAGAACATGTTTTATGGAGGAAACCAATAATTTTGAGACTTAAAATCATATGTTATAAAGGAAGTAAACATATTTTGGACATCTAAATCACATGTAGAGGATAAGCCACAAAATTGTATGGATTTAGAAGCAAGTAATCTGGAAAAGAATTGGAAGAATGGAATTTAAAGAAAAATTAGGGTTCTTGTAGTTCATATGAATTTTACCCCATTAAATCATGATACTTGATGAATTTGGACATATTTTACATAGAAAATATTACTATTAGGTATATGATACTTGTAGTATTGTTAATTGGGAGTTTGGGAATCGTTAATGGAGAATTGGTTGAAGTTGTAGAGGTAAACCCGTGACTGGAAAAGAGCAAGTTTCATCATAACTGCTTGATCGATCGATCGATGATCGATCAATTGACCCCCTTACATCAATCGATCGACCCCTCCTGGAAAACTGCATAATTCTCGTCTGATGGTTTAATCCGGTTAAAATGCATAGGAACCCTTGATTATTATTGTTGGTGTATAATGGGATATAAATAAGACCAGTAGGATCTAGGTAGACCCCGTTGAGTGAAACTTAATGTAGGATGAGATTTTGGGTTAACGAGGATTATTCATACGTATAAGAAATTATGCGTGCGTTTAATAAAATAATTGAGACCGTAAGGGAGTTAGACCAGAAGGTAAGTGAGAGTATGCCTAGTGAAATTATATTTAGGCAGGTAGAATACTTCAAGAAAGGATGAGTAAATGTGAATTAAATTATCTATGAGAATAAAATGTGCTAAGAGCGGATAATTATAATTATGGGCCGTGGGCGCATCTAATTTAGAAATGTGAATATATATATATATGACTGTGTGATTGTGCATATTATATATCTGTGTAAAAATAATAACCGGGCTACTAGCTATCATGGGGGTTTTCGCACCGAGACAGTCTTATCTCGATTGGACCTTTATGGGAGATATTGACTCATACCCTAGAAGATAGTATCCTCGATACAGGCTATCCGAAAATGATAGTCAGATGTTCTAAGAGACGTGAGGGTATGTGCTGACCTCTTAGGACCTTGAACTATGCTTCGCCTCCATTTGTTTGTGTATTGTGTTAATATAGTTCGAGAGTGATTACGGACTAGTATTTCCCTTAGTTTGTGTGATACGGGGACTTGATAGCAGAGTATGCCATCACCATAGGTTTTATGTGCCGTTAGTATATATATTATATGTGGGACTAATATATATACATATATCTATATGCGAACTTCCTACTGTGCGTATAAGTAGATAAGTAATGAATAAATGTTTCAAGTTTATTATAAGTGTTCGGGAACTTTATAAGGGAAATGAGTTGTTCTAAATAACGTAGAAATCTTGAAGAGAATGATTTCCTAAAGTAAATATCATAACCTCGCTTTTCACCTGATAAAACCTTATGGAGAGTAAGTTAGAGAAACTTTAGAGATTTATTAGTACGGTAGGCATGCACACTAGAATGAGAGGTGAGAATTCTCAAGAGAGTGTCGCATACTAACATGGTTGTTACATTAGCTGGTAAGAATTTTAAATACTTGCTAAACTAATTTTAAAATGTTTTACACTCGGGCTCTGACCCGTTTCCTGTTATTTCTTCTCTCTTGTATATATATGTATATAATACAGGCGCCCAGCCACAGGGGCGTCATGCTTAGGTTCTTTGGACCGGAGGCGCTGCAGCTTATGTGGGAGTTGCAGGCCAATGCTTAGACGACCTCGTTATTGATTCTACTCCTACTTTTAGTTCTTATTAGTTAGGGCATGTGTCGCCCGTTTCTCTATTCAGTTTGGATTTTTGTCAGAGATTTATATTCCTTTATATTTTCATTAGTTGGTACTCTTTGGGATTTAATTACTGTCAGGATGGTTTTATTATAGTTTAAAGTGATTTGGTTTATCTGGATGAATCTAATTCTTGTGTTTTATCATCCATCTTTAGTATGTCAGAGTTCTTAAATTGTTGGTTATTTAAAAAGGTTTTCATATTTGGATTTAATAAAATGGAAATAAGGTTTTAAAATTGTTTCGACACTTAGCTTAATTATTTCGGGTGTTTAAATTGGAAATTTTATTTTGCGACAGTGATGATAAGAATGAACCAACCATTCGCCTTGATTTTAATTTAATAAAGGATTGATCACCCGGTATTTAATTAGGCGGGGTGTTACAAGAACTAGAAACATAAAATAATTTTGTTGATTCTAGAGTTGAATACATTTACAGAAAATAATTAACAAAAAGATTTTTCAAGATGAGAAACTAAATATGAAGATCTAAGTGTAATATAACATAAAATGACCAGCTATATAATTTCTATAAAAAAGAAATACAGATCTAACCTAAATGTTTAAGTTGGACACAAGATCTCAAACTCAAGAGGATAAACCACGAACAGGCTTTCAAACCAACTCACAAACAACTCTCAAACACTCAAGGTTGGTGTTTGGTATAAATGGTTTAAGAAAAATGAGTTAGCGTTTGAAACTGGGTTTGGACGATTTAGGTTTTCTCTCTCTGTCTCTAGTTTCTCTCTCTTCTCTCTCTATTTATACAAAATGGCAAAAGTCTCTTAAGGCTGAGGGTAAGCCTCCTTTTATAGGGTGCAAGGAAGGATCGAGAAGGTCTGTTCAAAACTAAGGGCTGAGATAAAGTCAAGGGCGAAAGACTTTGATCCAACGATTTAAGAACAATGGCGGGTTAAACAACTTCTGATTTATCTAGAGAGGTTCACATGGATTGAGTTAAAACGCATACAGAGCATTGATAACAATGATCTAAGGGCTGAGATTGGACAAGGGTTAGTATAAGTATGACAAGTGTAGGGCTGAGATTGAACATCACACGAACGTTTTAAACTTAATTACACAGGCACCCTTAATTCACAAGTGGTTTCGGATCCTACCCAATCCAATTTTCAGGTATGAAAACATAAAACCGGGAATTACAAAATAACCCCAAAAGGTTTTTAATCCACATTTTAATTTCTAAAAAGTCATTTAGAAATTCTTAAAAATTCCCAAATAATTAATAAAACCAATTTTAAATCGGATTAAACACACCAAACTCTCACACAATCATTTTATGCAATATATATGTGTAACACCCCGCCCGCCCGGGGAGAGCGAACGGAGTGCTAATGCGATAAAATAAATCCAAATCCACAAGTGACAAGGTATAGAGCACCTAAATCCCACAACAACAAAAGAGAAAATACAAATCTCAATTTCTTCAAATAAATACCAAGTCTCTCGAATTACATACAACAACTAACTCGAAAATAAAATACAAATCTCCAAAGCTCTATACATCAAAATAATATAATTCTTTTCCAAATAATCCTCGCAAAAATCAATCTCCATAGCGCCCCAAAATCCGCGCTAACCTGCCAACTGAAAGAAAATATGGGGAAGTACACAATACGACAGGAAATATGCTCAACAATAATGTTAGCGATGACTAAAGCGTAACAACACGAGTACGAATATTCAAATCAAAATAAAAATCTCAAAGAATTTATTAATGAATTTCTCAACAACACATTAACCGGGTCACCAGGCCTCACCACATCCGTATATGCTTTATCAAGCCATAGCCCGGGAAACAGGAATTTTGGCGGGTGCCCAACATCCGTGCCATATTAAAATCTCATGACAACGTGCTTATCAACAGTATAATGATACCACATGAATCAAAATAATTTCAACAATTATTTTCCAGATTTCAATGAATTTATCAATTCAAATATGAGTTCAATTAACAACAATTCAAAGAGACTGACGCTCGCAAGATTTAAGGAGAATATTGTGTAAAACTCCATACCTCAAACCATGATGAGAAACCAACGATCACATCCTCAAGATCAACACAAAATATCTACAAAAGCTCCTCCAAGAACCTCCAAGAAAATAGCCCCAAGAACACCTCTAATCTAAGGTTAGAACTCACAAATCTCAAGGGCCAATGTGTATATAAAAAGAAGAGGAATATAAAATATATTTTCTGCCAAAATTTGTGCCAAAAGTATGTTAAAAAGGTTGCCCACAACTTCCTTTTATAATGCAAAGAAATGAAGAGTTGGAATCCAAAAGACTCCTTTAAATAAGGCAAATAAATGAAGAGTTGGAAGTCAAAACAACTCCAAGAGTTAAAAACATTTAAAAATCATTTTAAAATCCATTTTAACTCCGTTTTAGAAACCGTTTAAAATTCTCGCATTTACAAATAATAACCAAGATATTTGAGCAATAAAAATAATTTTATCAAAAACTTTATTTTTCCTCTTTATTTTGAAAATACCCCAAAAATTACGCGAGTTATACCCCAAAAGTGTAGGGAAGATTACATAAAGTTTAAATTCGATTATGTTGGAACTATATGGTTCGGCTTGGCATATAACATCAATGGGGATTTTTGTTAATGTACTGTATGGACGGTACTACTTAGATTTCTTGCGATGTGAGATTTATACTCAGAGTTGACCTTACCAGTATGATTTATCTTTCCGAATTTCGGGATAAAATTCTGTTATAAGGTGAGAAGTATGTAATACCCCGTGATTTTTAATGATTTTTAAAATGGTTATATTTTAAATTAATGGATTAATTGGATTTTAATTATTAATTAATTCATTTGGGTTTTATCCGAATTGTGGATATTAAAATGTATGATTCTGAATATTACTTAAATATATATAGGTAATATATGAATGTGAAACTATTGATATGGCTGTGTGAATTAAATTTAGTAATTTGGATTTTTAGTCAGACGCGGTATGGGACGCGTCGGAACTAATTTGTTAAATTAAAAAGGAAACTTATTTTTACATCAACCTTATAGTCGTTTTGAATGTGTCGTTGCATACGGAAGGGTTGAAATAGTCAGAAAAGTCTATTTGGATGTTGGATTTGGGTCCCGGGGCATCTGGAAATGAAAAGACAACCCAAAAAGGCATTTTGATAATTTTTACAAGGGGGTGAATAGTGATTTCAGGTTTTGTATTATTATAAATATTTGGAGATTAGTGTACGTAGGTTCATTTCATCTCTTCTACAAAAAATTGAAAAGTCATCTTATTAGAGAGAGTGAAAGGTTGCTTGGAAAGAAAAAGCTTGCTTGGAAAGGAGGAGAACCAAAGGTCAAAGGTCACCACCATCACCACCTGTGTTATTCAACTCCAAAGGATCAGATCTTCATTTGAGGCAAGTGTTTGATAATGACAATTTAAGTTTGTATATTGTCCATGTTAGAATAGTTATAAAAAGAGATGATTTATCATGTTTGGAAGATAATAATGGAGTTTTAAATGGATTTTTGGAAACTGAAAATTTATAGGAATCAAACTCATGTTGTAGGTAGATAGTAATCCATGAAATAATCATGAATCTGTTGAAGAAAATCTGGAAACCATTGAAATGTTCTTGAAGATATTAGGAGGATAATTTTCTGGAAAAATGAGAAGATAAATATGCTTTTAATTCAATCTCTTGATGATTCTAGGATGTTTTGATCATTAGAAATCATTTATATATGTTGATATATCATGTAGTAAGGATTATAAGTCGTTTGGGTTGTTAATATGAAGGTTTGAATGAACAAAAATGGTGAAACCCATAGTAGAAGAAATACAGAAAACTGGGCTGTTACCTGAGTGATCGATCGATCGACCCCCCTGCCTTCGATAGATCGACCTCCCCAGGATTGTTGAAGTTATTTCTTTTTAATGCTGATTCTTGTCCCAAACCTTTTGTAGATCTTTGGTGATTATTAATTGGATATTATGGGACTTAGAAAAGATCAGTAGACCCTTGATAAGATTTGAATTAATGTGATTGTGATTTAATTGATTAGAATGATGATAATTAAATTGAAAGATATTTCGGTTGCTAGATTCACGTATTGGATTCTAATTGGTATGCATGAGGATTAAGGATAGGTCCAGTAGGGCAGATTTAATATAAGTGAGGGTAGCCTTAGGGTTACAATTTGAACATCAAGGGCTGATTTTAAGCTCATTATTGATTTCGCAAGGACTGAGTGTAATACAAGCACTTAGTAGTATGGTTCCTGGATAGAGATTGGAGTTTAGAACAGATTTGGTTGAAAGAGGGTATGAGGTTATCCTGATCGCGTATTTGAAGTTGACGGACCTCCTCGATCGACAAAGTTAAGTAGTAGTATATTGGAGGGGTTCCTTGTTTGGATTTCGCTTTGCGAGACGCTCCGCGCATGAACCTTAACGACGTCGGGAGTGGAGAGATGTTATAGGATGCGAGGATAATTAAATTATGAAGTAAAGATATGATATTTTAATACGTGGAATTTAAAAGAGATATAATGCTACGTATGGGAATTATCTAAGGGTAATGTGAGTACCTTGTTGATATTATATTATATTATAGGTATGATAATGCCTATTTGATTGATTGATGATTTATGTGTATGACATACCTAGCTTACTTACTATCGGTGGGAGGTTTGCGCGTGAGGGCAATCATATCCTGATGAATCCATGGGATCTTTGATTTGTCGCTCGAGAACATAGGTCTATGAAAGACTTATCGGGGAGTTGATAAGTCCGTTGACTGAGGGTACGTAGGTATGTGCGTGACCCATGGATACGAGAACTATGTTCGCCTCCAATTTTTGTGTTGTTATTTGTGGTTCGAGGAATCCTTAACGAACCTTTAGTCCCCTATTCGGCGACCAGCGATATTGGGACATGGTAGCAGAGTAATGCATTGCACTGCAACTATGACTCGGGGTGCCATATTATATATGAATATATATATATATAATGAATTAAATGAATGAATGGATATTTGTTGTGGTTAAATCTATCTACGGTGATAATTGTAGATAAAGGTGAATAGAGAAAGATAATAGAATTAAGTTAATGAATGTTTATTCTCATAGAATTGAAAATATTAATTCATATAAAAGAGAAACGATTCATATAAATGAGATTGTATAACTTATGGTATGGGACATACGGGGTTATGATATGGGAATGGAAATCATAATATGGAAACTAGTTAAGAGGAACCATTAACTAGGAGGTTAATAGGAAACTTTAAGTGTGCACTCTAGTTGAGAGGTGAGAATAGCAAGTGAGAGTTGGATACTAGCATGTACATAATGAATTCTTAATTGTACTTGTTAAATACTTGCTATTTTCAAAATCATTTTCACATCGGTCTCTGACTCGTTTCCTTGCATATTTTCTTTTCTATTGTACCTTCTATATCAGGTGTCCAGCAGTAGGGATGCCAACCTTAGCGGATTATGACGAGCTATGGAGCTATGGAGTATTGCTTAGACGCTTATCTTCATTTGATTCATGTCGCCCAAAGGAATTCAGTTATCTTTTCTATCTGAGTCAAAATTACAGTCTTGTACTCTTGTCTTTTTAATACATTTACTATTGTTGGGATTACTGTATTGAATTATTACTTGGAAATGTTTATTCCAATTTCATTTAAATTCTTTATGTTATCTGTTCGGTTATTAGTGTTGTAGAATAATATGTGTAGTGTTATTTGTAAACTAAAAAAAGATTTTGTTGAAATTAAAATTTGGAAAGTTTTTAACACCAGCTTAATTGGGTATTGGGTGAGTAATAAATGTTTTCGACGGTGATGCTAAGAATGAGCCAACTGTATATTCTGTTTTAATTTGGTTTGGGACTGGCCACCCGATATTTAATTAGGAGGGGTGTTACAATATGATATGAATGCAATCCTAATATGTGTAGGTGACCGAGAACATACCTTTAATCAATCAATCAAGAGGAATAAGGAGTAGAGTATGAGGCTTTTGGAATCTAGGGAATGGACTCAATTTTGTCATAATTTCCAAACTAGATGAGCACTTATACAATGTAGACTCAAGTGAGTCAAGAGTATAAGGTGCTTCAATCTCTCCCTTTGGAAATATGAGACAAAATCTCCTTTGAGTCATCTAGGATTCGTAGGTCAACAAAGAAATAAGTAAAAACTTATTCCTATACAAAATTTCTATCTACCCATTTCCTAGAAACAGAAAATTACATATCTCAACTAATTACAAATTAATACCCTAATAACATCTGTTGAATACAACTGTACAGAATCCTGCAAATAATAATAAGATCAAGTTTATTAGAAATATGTACAAAAAAAATGAACTCATAAGACTCAAATTTCTCCCCCATTTTGTCTCAAATGGACAAAGGGAATATCACTGAAGTCATAGGAGTTTATTCAGCACAAACCATTCCTATCGATTTGCGCAAAACAAGAAATCTATTGTAATCCAAAGGTTTGGTAAACATATATGCGAGTTGCAAATCAGTAAGAAGACAATTGATTTCTAATTCCTTGGTCTCAACTAATTCGCGTATAAAATGATGTCTTATTTTTATATGTTTTGTTCGCGAGTGTTGAACAGGATTTTTAAAGATATTGATTGCGCTTTGATTATCACAATAGATATATAATTGGTCTTCTTGAATACTATAATCACTTAGAATTTTCTTAGGCTAAATTAATTGAGCATAACAACTACCAACAGCTATATATTCAAATTCATCTATTGATAAAGAAGTACAATTTTGCTTCTTACT
Source organism: Sambucus nigra (assembly GCA_949130495.1). Classification (NCBI taxonomy): domain Eukaryota; kingdom Viridiplantae; phylum Streptophyta; class Magnoliopsida; order Dipsacales; family Adoxaceae; genus Sambucus; species Sambucus nigra. Next base: position 301,391,042 of record OX422208.1, read on the forward strand.
ACTCCATCCTGCAAGATTATTACCGATATAGTAACACGCTCCTGATGTGCTCTTACTATCATCAGTACACCCCGCCCAATTGGCATCAGTGTATCCTATTATAGTGCAAGGAGTATCATTGGTATACCAAAGTCCTAAATTTAGAGCGCCTTTTATGTATTTTATGATTCTTTTAACACAAACTAAATGGCTCTCTTTAGGATTGTTTTGATAACGGGCACATACGCAAACTGCGTACATAATATCAGGACGCGAGGCAGTAAGGTATAACAAGGTTCCTATCATACTACGATATAGAGTTGGATCTATGGATTTACCACTCTCATCCTTAGATAATTTGACAATAGTACTCATGGGAGTTTTAGCATCTTTAGCACTCTCAAGGCCGATTTTTTTGACAATCTCTAAAGCATATTTAGATTGCGAAACAAATAAACCATCTTAATTCTGTTTGACATGAAGGCCCAAGAAAAATTATAACTCCCCCATAAGAGACATTTGAAATTCTCTATGCATAATTTCAGAAAAAGATTTAACTTCTGAAGGGGAAGTGGATCCAAAAATGATATCGTCGACATAGACTTGAGCTATAATGATATCTTTGTCAAAATGCTTGACAAAAAGGGTTTGATCATTTCCACCTCTCTTAAAACCTTTGTCTAAGAGAAAGTTGGAAAGACGCTCATACCAGGCTCTAGGTGCTTGTTTAAGACCATATAAAGCCTTTTTAAGAAGATAAACATGATTAGGATATTGAGGGTCAATGAACCCTTTGGGTTGTTCAACATAGGTCTCTTCAGTTAAGATTCCATTAAGAAAGGCAGATTTGACATCCATTTGATAAAGCATAAAATGCAAGTAACAAGCTATTGTAAAAAGAAGACGAACAGATTCTAATCGAGTAACAGGTGCAAAAGTCTCGTTAAAATATATTTTTCAATTTGAGAGTATCCTTGAGCAACTAATCTGGCTTTGTTTCTAATGATTATCCCACTTTCATCAGATTTGTTTTTAAATATCCAACGTGTGCCAATAACCTTTTTGTGATCAGGCTTAGGTACAAAATACCAAACATCATGAATGACAAATTGAAGAAGTTCTTCCTACATTGCATAAATCCAATGAGGGTCATTCAATGCCTCATTTACATTCTTTAGTTCCCCAAAGGAAACAAAACATGCATATTGAGCATTGTTTCTTAATTGAGATCTTGTACATATAGGCTCACTTGGGTTACCAACAACCTTATCTATGGGATGATCTTTAGAAACCTAGTTAGGTACTTTATGTGTCTCAATTGGTAAAGAATCATCTATCTCTGGAGAGTCATTTTTTAAAACATTTTCAGACTCTTCCACAATAGTTGGTTCTCCAGTCTTACTCTCAACAGAAGTGTCACTTATAATAATGTTTATGGATTCCATTAAGATCTTAGTGCAAGGATTATAGACACATTACTCTCTGCTATCAGGAGAATATCCTAGAAAAATAGCTTTATCTCTACGAGTCTCGAATTTGGATAAGTGTTCTCTGTTTTTGCAGACATAACACGTACTACCAAAGGTTCTAAGGTATTTAAGATTGGGTTTTTTCCCATACCATAGTTCGTAAGGATTTTGTTTAGAATTCTTCCTAAGATAGACCCTATTGATAATATGACAAGCAGTACGAATAAATTCTACCAAAAAATAATTAGGCAAATATTTGGCATGAATCATAACACGTGCCATCTCTTGAAGAGTACGATTCTTTCTCTTAGCAATTCCATTTTGTTGAGGAGTCTTAGGAGCACTAAATTCATGTTTGTAACCATTATAGTCACAATACTCTATAATACCGGTGTCTATGAATTCTCCACCTCTATCACTACGAATTCTATTTACTTGACTATCCTTATCATTTTCAATCCGAAGTAGAATTTTTAAAATTTTTTGGAAAGTATCAAACTTTTGTTTTAAGAAGGCCACCCAAGTAAATACGATGAAGTCATCAATCATAACTAGAATATAACTGTGTCCACGGAGACTAACAGTTCGAGAAGGACCCATTAGGTCCATATGGATGATCTCCAGGGGTTTAGAGGTAAGGATATCTTTAACTTTCTTATGAGGTGCCTTAACAATTTTTCCTTCCTGATATGAACCACAGACAATATTAGAGATAGGTTTGATTTTAGGAATTCCTCTAACTATTTATTGTGTAGATAATCTACTAAGGTTATCACAATTTATGTGACCCATTATATTGTGCCATATTTCATTGTCATCCATTCTGGCAATGTTGCAGACCTCAGTACTAGCCTGGAAAGTATAACAATTGTCAGGAGTCCTGAGTCTTATAAGAATGCACTTACCTTTTTCATTTGAAATTTTGCAATTATTCTTTGAAAAAGTGACAGTATGATTTGAGTCACAAAATTGCGAGATACTAAGTAGATTAGCCTTAAGACCTTTTACTAGAAGAACATTTTCAAGAACAACATTCCTTCTTCTTGGAGTGTTCCTTTACCAATGATTTGAGATGATACACCATCACCAAAAATGACTTTTCCTCTAGCAAAAATGGTTTTGTTTAAAAGTTTGGTATTATCCCCAGTCATGTGCTTTGAACATCCAGAATCTAGATACCAACCAGAAGTGGTGTGTTCATCTTTTAAAGCAGTAATCACAATGTTACACTTCATCTGGGGTAACAACTCATCTTTTCTAACCCAAATAGCTCTTGTTTTTATTTTGTGCATATTTGCTCTCATTTGATAAAATTTGAGAGCATTAGATTTTTGTTGAAAAATATTTTGCGCATGAGTTTGAATTTTATAAAAAATATGAGAATTTGGTTTAGGAAAAATCCTTGTTATCCTTCTTAGAAATGATCTTTTAGGTTTGGTGTTTCTCTTTCTATAGTTAGAGTTTTTGTCAGGTTGTCTAGGTAGGACATAATTGTTACGACTTCTCCTAGAGTAGTTAAGGTTCTGGTATAAAGTAGTATTACAGACAGGTTTTACTAAATGTCTAGAGTAACAACCTTCAAAAGAATGAACGTATATATCACAGTAGGAGTAATATAGATTGCTGGATAAGGGTATCTCCTTAGGAAAGTCTCTAAACATGCGTTTCATGGAATTTTGATGTTGAACCTTATTCCTAGGGAGTACAGTTTGAAAATAAGAATCACTCTTCCTAATCTGAGGGCAGATGTATTTAGCCTTAGTTGGACTTACACACTTAGAGTTACTTGATTCCCCAATATCAAACTTTTGTTGTTTTTCATCAAACTCATCTTTTAGGGAATGAAAATCTGGACAAGTTTCTATAGGTCTTTTACCTCCTGACACAAACTTGATTGGTTCAAAGGTTTTAGTTTGTATATTCAAATTTGGGCAAAACCCTATTCCAGTTCGATCATCAGAATTGATTTTTGAATCAGCAACGAAGCCATCAAAACAGTTGGAATTATTTTCAAATTTTGCAATTTTTTTAAAAACAGATGCTGTCTTTTCTTTTGATTATTCCAATTCTAATAACATCCCTTTATTTTTTTTTCTCCAGAGTTTCATTTACTTCAATCAAATTCTTCAATTTTTGATAAAAAAGTTTGACTTCATTTTCATGAGTTAGACATTAGGTAGTATACTCTTCAGCGTTAAGTTTAACCATTAGACTAAGGTTTTCTAGTTTCTTAGTGAGCTCTTTCACAGTCTTCTCTAGTCTAGAGCTTTTCTTGAGAGTTTTCGCATAAAGTGTGTGAATATCAGGGAGGTCTTCAGTGTCCGAATCACTAAGTATAGTGTGTGTAGTGACCCCTAAGGATTCATTTCTTGAACTCACACACACATTGACATCATCATTATCGTTTTCCCTTTGACTCACACACCCCGTAGTAGAACTAGCATTGTTCTCAGAAATTAAAACCTCTAAACCAGTAGCAACATGATTCATAATAACAGAACTAGAGCTATTATCATCATTCTCATACAAAGGCACATGCATATCATCATTATAGATTATATTGGCAAAGAAGGACATGCAAGGATTAAGGACATCAGATGGTTCAAGTTCCTCATTTTCAGAATAACTTGAATCATCCCATGTTTTGTAAATGTTGGCCCTAGTATGTTTATTGGTCGTGTTCAGTTTCACTCTACAGTCTTGTGCTATATGACCTAATTTTCCACATATAAAACATTCAATGTCCTTGAAGTCTTTGTTAGGACTCGTTTGAGTGTCCTTGTGATGTTTGTCTTGACCTTTCTCATGAGATTTTCAGTTAGACTGAGTTGGATAATTTGACTTGCCTTATTTATTTGCCATTTTATTTCTAAATTTGATAATTTTCTTAAACTGTTTTGACATCAAGGCAATTTGATTATCCAAACTATTTATATCACATTCCTCATCAGAGTTATCATTGGGAATAGTGAGCTCAGGTTTCGTCAGCTTAAAAGAAAAACTCAAATTGGAACTAGTCTGTTTCCTATGGGACTGAGTCAATTGTTTCTTAAATTCTAATTTCATCTCCACAGTTCTCAGTTTACTACTGAGTAATTCAAGAGTGATATTCTGATCACTCATTTCCTCAATAACATATCTTTTATTATCAAATTTCTGTGGTAATGCTCTAGAATTTTAGAGACAATTTCATGTTTGCTATAAGTTATCCCATTAGCATGAAATTTGGTCATAATGTTAGTCAATTTCATGTAGAAATCATCAAATGATTCAGAGTCTGACATAATTAAAGAGTTGTACTGCTGGACAAGCATCAGTGTTTTAGCAGCTTTAACTCTAATGTCACCTTCATGTGCAGTAATCAGTGTATCCCAAGCTTCCTTAGAAGTGGCACAAGATGAGATCCTTTTGAACTCGTGTTCATTTATAGACATAAAAATGGCATTATTTCCTTTGTTATTATTTCAAGAAACTTGCTTCTCTTCTTGAGTGAATTCACTTAACACTTTCTTAATCCTCTCATTACTTCCTTCAGTGGCTGGTTTTGTAGGATAAGTATATCCATTTTTAACAATATCCCAAACATCATCTTCCAAGGTTCCTTGTATGAAAGCAACCATCCTTCTTTCCAGTAAGCAAAGTTGTTTCCAACAAAGAGAGGATGTCTGGTCAAGTTGCCAAATCTTTCATTTTTCTCTTCCATTATTTGATTTTAAGAAAACAATTTCAGAAACACAAGATCTTTTAAAAAGAAATTTCCAAAGATCTGATACAAATTGAAAAAGCTGTTACTTAGGACTTTTAATACAAGATTAAACTATTGAAGTAACTCCGAATTATTTTTTGAAGAAACTCTTTTCTTTAAATCAAATCAGTTTAATCACAAGACGTGTTTAATAAAACATGCACGAGATCAGTTCAAGATTTTATAATAGGTTTAGTAAAATAGTTTAAATCAATTTAAACTCAGCACACCAGCAAGAATGAGATGAGGAGATGTAGAAAGATTAAGAACAAGGCGATTTTTAACGTGGTAAAACCTCACCCAACTGAGGAAATATCCACGGTGACTTCTAAGTAACAAACCAAAAATCCACTAAAATAAAATATACAAGTTACAAACCATTTAACACACATGCACACAAATCAAACCTATACAAGTTTAGAAATGTACCCACTGGTTTAATTCTAACTTCTCTACAGTTCTGATGTTGATGTGGCTTTCCCAGCTTGCTAACTTTTCCACTTTGTTCCAATCTTTACATCGACTCTTGACGATTTAAGATCTTATAACCAACACTTATGTGTTATAGTGTATCAAGTGTTTATAATGGTGCTCTAACACCTGCATGCACACACACACACGCTTATTTTATACAAATAGTCCTATCAAATTACAAATCACATCTATATGGTGTGATTTTCAGTTTCTCTCTTCTTAGGAAACAAAAGAACTTTGTTTGACCTTTTAATTAATCCCGTAATCCAAGGTTACCTTGATCGAAAGATGGTTCAAGGTCTTAATCAATTTCAGAGGGTTTTGAAAATATTTTGGAAATTGAAAACCACCGATTGCGATTCCAACTAGGTATGAAGTCTTGTTTCAAAAGAACTAGAAACATAAATTAATTTTGTCGATTCTAGAGTTGAAAACATTTACAGAAAATAATCAACAAAGAGGTTTCTCAAGGTGAGAAACTAAATATGCAGATCTAAGTATAATATAACATAAAATGACCAGGTCTATAATTTCTATAAAAAAAGAAAAACAGATCTAACCTAAATGTTTAAGTTGGACACAAGATCTCAAACTCAAGAGGATAAACCACGAACAGGCTTTCAAACCAACTCATAAATAACTATCAAACACTCAGGGTTGGTGTTTGGTGTAAATGGTTTAAGAAAAATGAGTTAGGGTTTGAAAGTGGGTTATAATGATTTAGGGTTTGTCTCTCTCTCTATCTCTAGTTTCTCTCTCTTCTCTCTCTATTTAGACGAAATGCCAAAAGTCTCTTAAGGCTGAGGGTAAGCCTCCTTTTATAGGGAGCAAGGAAGGATCGAGAAGGTTTGTTCAAAACCAAGGGCTGAGATAAAGTCAAGGGCGAAAGACTTTGATCCAACGGTTTAAGAACAACGGTGGGTTAAACATCTTCTAATTGGTCTAGAGAGGTTCACATGGATTGAGTTCAAACGCATGCAGAGCATTGATAATAATGATCCAAGGGTTGAAATTGAACAAGGGTTATGTTTCTACAAAGAAACACAAAACATGCCGGTATAAGTATGACAGGTGTAGGGCTGAGATTGAACCTCACACGCGTGTTTTAAACTTAATTACACATGCACCCTCAATTCTCAAGCGGTTTCGGATCCTACCCAATCCAACTTTCAGGAATGAAAAAATAAAACCAGGAATTACAAAACAACCGCAGAAGGTTTTTAATCCCCATTTTAATTTCTAAAAAATCATTTAGAAATTCTTAAAAAATTCCAAACAATAAATAAAACCAATTTTAAATGGGATTAAACGCACCAAACTCTCACACAATCATTTTATGCAATATATATGATATAAATGCAATCCTAATGTGTGTAGGTGATTGAGAATATACCTTCAATCAACCAATCAAGAGGAATAAGGAGTAGAGTCCGAGGCTTTTGGAATCTAGGGAATGGACTCAACTTTGTCACAATTTCCAAACTAGATGAAAACTTATACAACGTAGACTCAAATGAGTCAAGAGTATAAGGTGCTTCAATACTAAGATTCCTGAGTCTCATAATCACCATTCTAATTTCATCAATTCAACATATTCAATGATTTTATCCCTATTTTAAGATTTCTTCCTCTTTTAATTACTTCTCTAATTAGATTATTTTCTAAATCATTGTTGAGACAATTTAGACTATCACAAGTATTGAATTTCACAAAAATAAAGATTAATTCCAACAAATCAAGATTTATTCTCAAGAACCCAAGATTCATATCATCACATTAATCATATGTAAATCTTTCCCAAAAACTCGTTTTACATGTTGAATCCCCATGACAAAATCGATTTTTACTCTACCAAATCTAAATAAATACAAACCAACAAGCTAGTTATACACTTGTCTTGAATGGTGGTTGAATCTTAGTCTCCTCCTCATTGAATCTAGCAAAAGATAACCTTTTCCACCCTTCCTTGTGTTCTTCCTCATTCTTTTCTCACCAAAAGAGTACCAGAAGTTTAGAATGTATAAATGGGATGCCTTATAACCCTATTATGCCATTTAAAACTCATAATACCGTAATTAGATTTACCCCTTAAGGAAAAATGACTTAAATGCCCCCGAATGGGTCCTGACTAGTCTAAAAGCTCCCGGTAACCAATCTGTATCCCGGGCTACTTAATTTTGACTATTTCAACCCATTTTGATCAATCACGCACTCAAAATCACCATAAGAGTCACCAAACGTTAAAATTCCATCTCAACTTTAAAACAACCTACCCGTATGCCCCGGTTGAGATACCGTCAGTTTTCATCGTTTTACTCACTTCATCGTACTATCAATTTACTAAAATTAATTTACTTAATTTGACTTAGTAAATTTTATTTCCACGTAAATATTAATTTTATTTGCAGTAATTAATATTTACTAAATACGGAATATTATTACGAGAACGCACGTAATTAAAATGCTAAAATTAAATATTCAAAAATACGGGGTGTTACATACTTCTCCCCTTGAAAAGGAATTTTGTCCCCAAATTCGGACGTACCTATGATAAAAAGTTATGGATACCACGCTCACATATCTTCATCTCACTCCCACATCGAATCATCTACATTATGGTGTCCCCACTGCACTCGAACCATGGGAACTACCTTAGACCACAATTTACGCTCATTACGATCAAGAATAACAATCGATATCTCCTTGTACGAGATGTCTGGATGCATATCGATCTCCTCCAGTGGAATGTGCCAAAAATCCCTCTCACTCTGATATCTCTTCAGTAAAGACACGTGGAACACATCATGAATCCCCTATAAATGCTTTGAAAAACCCAACCTGTAAGCATCTGGCCCCACACTCTCAATAACTAGGAAAGGCCCTACATACCTCGATGCTAGATTTATTTTATTCCCAAACCTCAAGACTCACTTCATGGGAAACATGTGTACCAAGACTTAGTCCCTAATCTCCAGCTCTATGTGTCTCTTATTGGCATTGTCATACTCTTTTGCCTATCTTGAGCTATATGTATATGTCCCCGATTGAGCTCAATCTTAGCAGTGGTGTCCTAAATCATCCACGGTCCTAATAACCTGTTATTCCCTACCTCTAGCTAACAAGTGGGTGAATAACAAGGCCATCCATAAAGTGTTTTAAACCTTTCCATACCGATGGTGAACTGGTAGGAGTTATTATAAGCGAACCCCACCAGTGGAATGTAACCTCCCCCAAAATTGAGTATACACATACTGAGCATATCTTCTAACATGTGATTAACCCACTCAGTCTGTCCATCTGTCTGTGTATGATACTCCATACTCAATCGTAAATTCATGCCCATCGCCTCCTGAAAGATCTTTCAAAAGTGGGATGCAAAATCTTGTCCTTGTTGGACACGATATTAACCGATACCCCATGTAATCTCATAATCTCGACACTAAATAGGTGGATGTACCGTGTCATCTCAAAATCCATTAGAACGGATAGGAAGTGGGCCACCTTGCTCAGTTGATCCACGATAACCCTAATGGAATCGTGACCCCTCTGTGATGTCAGTAACCTTGTGATGAAATCCATAGAGATGCTCTACCGTTTCCTGACTAGAACCTCCAACAACTGTAACATTCGCGTTAGTCTCTAGTGGTTTGTCTTCACTAACTGGAATGTAGTTCATTTTGAGACAAACTTCACTTTTTCCTGCATCATCCCCAACCACCAGTACTACCTACACATATCCTAGTACATTTTATCTCCACGAAGATGTATCGCAAACCTTAACCCATTAAACTTGGTCATCATTGCATGTCTTAAACCCTCATCCTATGGAAGAACAAGTCTCTCATTGAAGCGTAATCCTCCCTTAGAAATGATCGAGTAGGAATCCACCCCATCTGCCAATAACTGACGCACTCTATCCTGACAGAAATGATTCCCGACCTGTGCTTTCACCACCCGCATAATGATCTCGAGAGTGATAGCTAATACTGCCATACATACTCAAGTGACCTCATCATCATGCAAGATACTCCCACTTTGCCTTCCAAACCTTCACTACCTCCCCCATAGGCCGTGACGCATCTTCCAGCATGTTAGCCTTCCAAGGCCGATACTGAATATTAAACTGATAATCCTTCATAAACTTTAACAATCTCCAATGCCTCATATTAAGATCCTTCTGCGTGAACATATAATGTAGCGACTTATGGTCCGTTAATAAACTGAATCGCTTACCCAAAAGAGAGTGCCTCCAAATCCTCAAGGAAAAAACAATTTCTTCTAACTCCAGGTCGTGCGTGGGGTAGTTCCTCTCGCGGGGCTTAGGCTTGTGAGATGCATAAGCTATGAGTTTATCCTCCCGTTGAAATACACCCGCAAGTCCTTATAGGGATGCATCTGTGAAAATGCTATACTCTACTCCTCCCGTAGGCAGTGCGAGTATAGGGGTTGAAGTCAATTTGCCATTTAGATCGTTAAAGGATAACTCACAATAATCATCCCAAATGAACCGTACCCCCTTGCGAGTCAGATTAGTCAATGGACTCGTAATATTTGAGAAACCCTTAACGAAGTGGCGATAATAACCGGACAACCCCAAAATGCTCCTTACCTCCGTCGATGTTGTGGGTTGCCCTCACTCCCTCACCACTGATAACTTACTCAAATAAAAAAAAGTCCCTCTATCTGATACAACATGGCCAGCAATTGTGCCTCCCTCAGTTAGAATCTGTACTTCTCAAACTTGGCATAAAGATGATGGTCCCGTAATGTTTGTAAAACCATACGCAGATGCACGGCGTGCTCGCCCATCAACCGAGAATACACCAGAATCTAATTTATGAATACGATCATAAACTGGTTGAGAAAATCCATTAACACCTTGTTCATGAGATCCATGAACCCTACTAGAGCATTAATAAGCCCAAATGGCATCACCCTGAACTCATACAATCCATACTGCATTAGGAATGCGGTCTTAGGAAAGTCTTCCTCCCTGATGAGCAACTGATGATACCCCAATCTCAGGTCTATCTTAGAGAAGTATGTTGATCCTCTCAACTGGTCAAATAAGTCATCGATTAGAGGTAATGGATAGTTATTCCAAATTGTGTCCTTATTCAGCTCCCTGTAGTCCACACACAAATAAAGAGACCCATCTTTCTTTTTCACAAATAATACCGCTGCCCCCCACGGTAATGTATTTTGCCTGATAAAGCCCTGTCCCAAGAGCTACTAAATTTGATCCCTCAACTCCCATATCTCTAATAGGGCCATGCGATATGGTGCTGATGCAATCTTCATAGTCCTAGGTGCTAGGTCGATAACAAACTCTATCTCCCGATTGGATGGTAATCCGGGTATCTCTTGGAACACATCTAGAAGCTCCCTAACTACCCGAATCAAATCTAAGGAAATAACCACCACCTGTGAGGTCTCCTCCTCTATATAATAAAGGTGCGTGGTCGACCCTCCCTCGGGAAGAGACATAACCACGAGGAACATCTCTTGTCCTGGGATAGAATATTCAATGGTCCAATCGTAGCAATCCACCATTTCCCAGTACCCTGCTAACCAATCTATATCCAAAATTACATCATACCCCACTATATCCAAAATGAGCAAGTCGTTCACTTAATATAATCTCCCGATATCTATATCTACACTCTTATAAGTGAAGTGTATAATGGCACCACTTCCCAACGATGAGTCTACACATATAACGGTACTGTTAGCTATCTCTAATAGGCCATCCGCATGTGCAAATCTGGTGGCTATAAATGAATGGGAAGCTCTTATATAACAACACCCTTTCGATATGCCCATGAATAGAAAATCTACCCTAAAATGTTGGCGACACCTACTGCACCTGTGGTTTGACTGCATCCCAGACATTATAGACACGTTTGTACTATAACTACACTCGAGGTTATGGAACTGGTGGAGCTAGAGCTATCGGTTGTAACTATGTCTGTTGTCCATGCTAGGCACCCTGTTGAGGACCTCTACCTCGTTGCGAGCAGTCCCTCTTCCTATCACCATAAGAAAAATATCGACTAGTTAAAACCCCCTATACCTGGACTTGGTGGCCCTATCGAGGCTATCCCAGTCATTGGCCTTGCTAGACTCAACCCTGTTGGCCTCCCCTATTGTTAATTTGGCCTTGGAGGCCCTAAAGAACATTATAATGTTAATGGTACTGATGCTTAGGGCCCTGTTGACTCTATCTGTACACACTGATCTCTGATCGAAAACCTCCCAATCGAAACTTCTTAGTCGGATCCCCTTGTCTAGAATCTCGCTCTTGTTGTATGCCCCCATGCTACTGTGGTGCTCCATAAGCATAATTACCCGCTACTCTACCGGCTTAACTAGTATCTCCCGCTCTCTTGATTTACCTCAAATGGAAGCGAGGGTTCTAGCAATGAAGTAGTGCATTATTAGCGACCTCGGAGTAAGTGGTCAACGTCGGGGGACCAAGTAACCGCTTCCTGATCCTCCAAGTGAATCCAACCATGAACTTCATCATTTTCTTCTCCTTTGTGTTCACCTCATCAGGCATAAAGTTGACTAAATGGGTAAACTCCTCCTTATACTCTGCCACTGACCAGTCTCCCTGAGTACCATCCAAAAAGTTTCACCGCATCTCTGTCTGGATTGCTGATGAAAAATACTTGAGATTAAATCGCACCAAAAACTCTGCTATAGTCCTAACATCCCTCCCCTCTGCCATGGTATTCGACTCCCACCACTGTAGTGCTGCACCTACTAGCTTAAAAGTATCTAGTATCTATCTCTTAGTCTCACTGCACTCCACAAGACAAAGAATAGCGTGTAGTGTCCTTCTTCCACTAGGTGGAAGCCACCACATTCGAGCTTGCCTGAAACTCTGGAAAATTCCCTCTCTAAAAGGCCTCCCTCGCTCACTCCCAAGCCAACGGGCCCAGGTTAGTCTGAATGATCGATGCCACCTGTGTCCGAGGCTGGGCTTAGGGAGAGTTATATTCCATCGCGACCATTACCGCATTTACCACATGTGACACTATATTGACCACCACTGTAGCTGTAATGTTCATTTGTGGGGCTTCCTCCCCGGCACTCTCTCTTGTCTAACGGGTTCTCTTCGGAGGAATCTGAAACGAGATTGAAATTATGCAAGTCCACGGTCAAATACAAAGTACTAAAAGAATAACGTAAGCAAGAAAATGCGTAAGTATGAATGCAACAATCCTAAAATAGGGATCTATATCAAAGAATGCTACGTTAAAATCGTAGCAAGCCACACAGATCCTAAAAGACTCTAGAACTTGATGCTCTGATACCATCCGTGACACCCCTCTTATTAAAATAATGAGTTATCAACCCTTTACCAAGATAGATGATAGTCTCATATGGCTCATTCTTAGCATCACTGTCAAAACATGTTTAATTACTAACCACCTAATTAATTTAACAAGTAGTGTCAATTTTATCTTCCATTATCATACAAGCAACATTAACCAATCCATCATAATACCATGCACAATAATGATTATATATGGGACTGCAAATTAATGTCTGAAGCTGAGATAAATAAATAAGTCCCCGAATTAACCATCGGGTAAAAATTTAGTACATCTAAACCAACTCACTAAAATAAATGGAAGTAAATAAGTCTGAAATAAACATGCAACACGCCCAACTGACAACAGAAATAGAGAACCTAATCTAGATAGAAAAATTAAATGGTTACTCTAAATAGTACAAGCCTCCATATTAGCTGCAACTACATGTCCCTGGAAAGAAATAATCATCCTGGGCATCCCTGTGGTTGGACACCTAAAAGTTTTTGAAAATATTTGATACGGGTCAGAGCCCAAAATTTTTTAAAAAATATTTAGCAAGTGTATAAGATGCAGTTATTGAAAATGTAAAGAAATATTAATATTTAAAATGGTAGTGCACTCACATGAGATAATCTACACCCCTCATCTAATGTGTGCACCTAACGTATGCTGTTAATCCTCATAGTTATGCTCCCCCGTCTAACTAGCCTTATCCCTAATTTCAATATCATGTATCTCTCCGTTTCGAATTTTGTTTATCACTGATTTGATAATTAGCTTATTTCTTTGTCTAATTCATTATCTCATTATTATTCATTATCATAACCTTACTCTGGTTATTGGTAATATTTACAATTTAAGTCTCATGTTTGTATATTATTGTTTACCCATTTATATACGTATAATTAAAACACATAAAATGCCTTGAACACATTTATTGGTCACTATATGTATAAAATTTATATCCTTCCAAGATTTATCTCGCTGGATGCGAAATCACTAGTATGTTGTTAAGCTCCAGGGAGTCCACCACAACCTGGGTAACCTAGTCGGAATTTCACCACCAAACCCAAAAGCGTAATAAAATCGAAGGCAATCATGGCCTTAAGTCCTTGGTCATAATCATACCACATTATTCTATGTGACTCCATCTTACACAACGTGGGCATGCACAGACCTATGACCAAGGGGAAAAAGTACTACCTTTGTTAAGATTTTCCTGAGTTACCTCCCATGGTGCGCAACCTCCATCGATTGCATATCCGCTTGGATGGGTATGTTTCATATATACATTATGCACACAAATATTAATATATATATATATATATATATATATATATATATATATATATATATCGAGTCCGGCTAATCCGTGCCTAACACCCGAATCACTAGCCTATAAGTCACGAGTCTATCCTTGACTCTTAAACATTTAATTATCCACTTATTAAATTAATATTCGTTACATAAACATTCTGAAATACCCGAACTTTCCCAACCAGACCGTAAATAATAATAATATTCCCCGAATTCTTCTCTCCTAAATTCATATTTTATATTCTGAGTGTTACCCCTCCTAAGCACTTGTAACTATGATTCAAGCCTACTCTCCCCTACCTGAGGTCATATAACTATTCATAAGATTCCCAGAAGTCCTACATCAACCTATGGACCATTTTACAATTTTTGATTTCTCAAAAGCCCCTCGAATTTTATTAAAAGACCAAATTATCCCTCACAGCAAGTTTGAATTGATTCGGCTTCATAATCAGATCAATTCCTTGTTGAATCGATTCGCTTATGAGGTCAAATCGATTCAATTCGGGGAAGGAACCCAGTTCTTGAATTAAAGTGATGGGTTTTCCAAACTCCCAACATTCAATTCCCACACTTTTATAACTTCAATAATATTTTTAGTCCTCTAAGTATTCTTATACATAAAACCTAATCTAAATCCATCCTAAGATTCCTAAATCTTATAATCATCATTCTAATTTCATCAATTCAACATATTTAATGATTTTATCCTAATATCTAGATTTCTTCCTCTTTTGATTACTTCTCTAATTAGATTATTATCCAAATCATTGTTCACACAATATAGACTATCACAAGTATTGAATTTCTTAGACATTAAGAATAATTCCAAGAAATCAAGATTTATTCTAAAAAAGCCAAGATTAATATCATCACATGAGTCATACATAAATCTTTTCCTAAAAACTCGTATTACATGTTGAATCCCCATCCCAATATTGATTTTTACTCTACCAATTTTGATATGAATCGAAACAATTACAAATAAACAAGAAAGTTATACACTTGCCTTGAATGGTGTCGAATCTTAGTCTCCTCCTTGTTGAATCGAGCCAAATATAGTTTTTTCCACCCTTCTTGTGTTCTTCCTCCTTATTTTCTCACCAAAAGAGTACTAGAGGTTTAGAATGTATAAAGTGGATGCCTTCTAACCCTAATATCCCATTAAAACCTACTAATACCATATTTAGGTTAACCCCTTAAGGAAAAATGACTTAAACGCCCCCGAATGGGTCCCAAGTAGACTAAAAAGCTCTGAGTAGCCAATCTCTACCCCAGGTACTTGATTTTGACTGTTTCAATCCATTCTGAATCAACCCTGCATTCGAAATCACCATCCGAGTTACCAAACATTAATATTCCATCTGAACTTAAAAATAACCTTCCTGTATGTCCCAGTTGAGATACCATCAGTTTTCATCATTATTACCCACTACGACGTACTATCAATTTACCAAAATTATTTTACTTAATCACACTTAGTAAATTTTATTTCCACATAATTATTAATTTTATTCTCACTAATTAATATTTATTAAATAAGCAATATTATTATGTGCACGCGCATAATTAAAATGCTAAAATTAATTATTAAAAAATACAGGGTCTTATAAAAACCTACATATTATTTACTTAGTTTAAGAATTCATTATATTGTAATTCAAGCTACCAACAGTATCTACTTTATTCATTTTTTTAGATACCAAGTTAAAGGAAACAGTAAATCACAATAAAATTACGGTATTTCATTTCATAATCCTAATACTGTTCATATTATGAAATTCATACATGTTTTCATTTCACGGGAAGAACCATTTACAAATTTAACAAACTGATACAAATTTAATATGACTATATTAACCATTTTAATTGGTTAAAGCTCAAATGAGAAATGAATCCCCCAAAAAACCTTTATTAATGGGCACTTTTTTTTCTTTCTTTCAAATCATGAGAGAGATGATGATTCTGCTCTATAGTTGGTATGGGAAGAATGGGAAGGGAAATAGATGTGGGTTAAGAATGAAATGGACAATGGTAAGATAGAGAGTGGCGCCCATTATTTCAAATGGATAGAGAAAAACAAATATACATTAAATCGAGTAAGGAGGGCATAATTTCATAGAGAGAAAAGAGAAAGGGTCGGATGAAATATGCGGGTTTGTATCCAAGGTAGAACAATTTAATGAATGCTTCATAGTAGGGTTTGGTAAGATTATGATAATTTGATATTTTGGGGATATAATGGTCCAAAGAGTTCAATTGAGTTTTAATGCCTTTTAAGTTAGAATAAGATAAGATAAAAAATAATTATTTTAAAATGCGCACAATTTAAACGAAGACATTGATTGATCAAAATTGATCGAATATTTTATACCAAATTGCAAAAGTATCATTAAAGAATAAATGATAACTAAATATTTAGATTAAAAAAAGTCATCCAACTGGTCGCGTAAATACAATCGTTATTAGGGGTTGTGATAATATGAAAATTTTGATGATGCTAAATCTTGAGAACTAAAATAATAAAACCTCATTTGGTTTTGGTATTGACTAGTTAAAGATATTATTTAAAATTAATGCAAAATTTAAAT
The DNA here is from genome assembly GCA_949130495.1 of Sambucus nigra. Taxonomy (NCBI): domain Eukaryota; kingdom Viridiplantae; phylum Streptophyta; class Magnoliopsida; order Dipsacales; family Adoxaceae; genus Sambucus; species Sambucus nigra. The sequence continues at coordinate 301,407,939 of OX422208.1, forward strand.
GAAGGCATCAATTGATCAAATTTAATTTAAAGTTTTACGAAAGGTGGCAAAAGTATCCTTACAATATTAGTATATCTATACGGTTTCTCTTTGAAGCCGACATCAATGAAAGAACCTTAAAAATCTGCTGATTTATAAATTAGTAAAAAAATAATAATTTTCAACCAAACTTTGTGTAAATGCTTTAGAAAAACATTCATAAATAAATTCAATGGGGAAGTGGGTGAGATAATTGTAAAAACAAATCAATGGCAAAAATGAACATATTTTTCAAATTTGCAAAATAAATAGTCTATTTTTAAGGTCCATTAATTGAGGTCCGCCTAAGAGACATTTTGAATATATATATATATATATATATATATATATATATATATATGTGTGTGTGTGTGTGTGTGTGTGTGTGTGCATAAATACACACACACACATGTTTTTTTGTTTTTACACAAAATCATATGAAGGAAATGATATTTCGGTGTATCAGTTGCGTGGTTTATTAGTCCCTCCCTATAACTATGGGGCTATGGGCTGAGCGGTGAACAATAAATAGATCAAGAACCTTTCACAAAAGCATTCTGTTTTTTCGAGTTCATTTGCCTTTTGTAATTCCATAAGTTTTTGTAGTAATTAGGGTTATTGATCTACTGCACCCAAAATTTCTTTCTCATATTGGGGAATTCCAATGATGTTCGATCGCGGTACCCCACTGCATAGAGAACTACAATTGGTTTTTCAATGGCAAGTAAGGGTCATTGAATGGTTGAACCAAGCCCTATGATGGATCCACGTACTGATGACTACCAACCATCATTTATCGGGTAGCCTTTACTATTCTAAAACCCTTGTTTATTCGGAAGCCTGAGAATAATTGACCATGATTTGGATTTATGATTGCCTATGCCTCTAGAGATGATTTGGGGGAACTTTAACTATGTACCCTACTCCTACCCTTGACTCTCACCTTCGTCTTTGTTCCTCCGCTCCATCTTGCTCTATTACTTATGAAATCACAGCTTAGTCATTGACCATCGAACTCAAATGGATAGCTGTTAGGAAACTACGATTGATGAATCACGATTAATCACAAATTACCTTATCATTAGATCTATACCTAAAGACTCTGCTACTAAGACTCGATCGAAAGAATTTACTTCAGTCATCTCTACCCATCTTTATGAATTATAACCTCAACTAACCATGACAAGGCTTAATTTATTAGAACCCGATGTCGTTTAGAAAGACTTGGAGCTAGGAAACATGCTCACTCATACTGATGGAAGTCAATATTAAGGACATAAGACAAGCAGAGGAACAAATGAACTGTTAGCGCTAATGACCCCCATATCATAAGGGGAAAAAGTGAACCATTCTCTTGATCAATGAAGTACCTGCAGGGAGGATGGGAATAACAAGTATGGGTTTTATTTCATCAAAAAAGAAATTCTTTGGAATAGTGATAGTTTAAGTTGCATTTACTACATATGGGCGGAGCCCGGATCTCATTAGTCTGAACCAATCGGGGGGACTGTAAGGGGGAAATAGCCAGATACCGGAGAACCAAGACCACTATCACTATTTAAGGATATGCGTGGGTGGAATAGTAGGCTGGACACACACACACACACACACACACACACACACACACACAAATAGAGGAAGGATCTCCTACATCACACCATACATCAGATCTAGTTCTAGTCCCTAAGAAAACTTTTTTCCAAATATTTATTTTTTATTGAAATTAACCTTTTAATAAACACATGTTAAAAAAAGGTCAAAATACATTTTCTAGCTATTTTAAAAAAAATTCACAAAATTCTGTTGGCGCATACCCTTATAAATAAAGTACACAATTTTTGGATTTTAAAAAAATATCTATAAAGTGTATTTTTACCTAATGTTTTTGAACATGTGTTGACTTGAAGGTTAACTCCATGAGTAAAATAAAAATAAAAAGTTTTGTAGGGCCTAGAAATAGGTGTGATGTATGGGTGATGTAAAAATCATGATGTATAGAAGCCTTGCTCTCTCTCTTTATATATATATATATATATATATATATGTGTGTGTGTGTGTGTGTGTGTGTGTGTGTGTGTGTGTGTGCACGTGCATGTGTGAATTACCGAGGTGTAAACTAAGAAAAAATTTACACCATTCAATAATTAAGTGTGCGATGCATAATTCAATAAACTAGCTGTTGGATTTATTGTTTTTATTACATATAATATGCATGCAAATATCGTATTAATTGGATATTGATGTAATACCCCGTTTTTTCTAAATTAAATAAATAATTATTTAATAATAAATTAATAATGATTTGAGTGATTTAATTGGTAGTTTTTTTAAATTAATTGCTTTGGATCATTAATTAAAATTTAAATCGATAATTTAAATAATAAGGGAACGACTTGTTAATTAAATAGCGTGATTGTAATTTTTATTGTTACGGGTTGATATGGTTGGACTAGGGCTTTGGGGAATACGGATGCCTGGAGGTCCTTAGGGTAGGTATGCCTTTGGGCCATGTTTTAGGAGCCTTTGGTTAGGGGTTTGGGCTTATTTAGTGGTCCAAAAGTGTGCACATAGTTGACATGTGAGATTAAGGTTATAAATCGATAATTAAACCTAATTAATCAATTTAACGCATCATATTTCACAACCTAGTAGTATGGGCTAACTTTAGGAGAAGAGTAAAGAAATCAAGAGGGTTCAACTAGGGTTCTTTCTTCTCTTAAGGCAAGAAATATTATCTTGCTTATCGTACATATCAATGTAACTTGCTTATGATTTCGATATATGAATCAATTGATTAGAAGCTTGTTGTTAAGGTTTAAGTATGATTAAGGACTTATAAATTTGATTCTTAAACATGTCTATTGTAGACATGAACATATTAGATGATTAAACAGATGTTCATATTAATAATCATGTTTAACTTAGAACTTTATGGCTTATATTGATGGAAAATCATGATTAATTTATTTAAATCATTAGTCATTATATATCTGACTTATATTAAAGTTAGAATAGTTGATTAATGTGTAACAACATGGAAGATATTTTTGTTAATTAAATTTTCTGTAGGTTTAAAGTTAGTTCAATTGGTGAAAATGATTGTTGATGTAAAAAATTAGATCATATCTAATTATTCAATCACAGAAAAATAAATTAGATAAAGAATTTTTAAAGTGGTTCAGCCTTATAAAAATAGCCTACGTCCACTGTTATGTTATTGCTGATTATTTAGGAATTCTCGATTACAAGTTATATCAAGAAATTCCCGTCCCTTTACAATGAGGATTGTACAATGTATTTATAGCCCTGGGGCTGTAATGTGAAAGGGTAATACATTAAATGATGTACATATGAAAGGGTGATACATTCAATGCTCCTTAAGCGTATGCGTCTGAATGATAAGCATTTAATGAACAGTCAAACTGTTGGTTATCCTGCTATTAATCCTTTGTTCGAGGTGCAGCTCGGACCGCCTAAGCTTCTCGATACTCAAGAGTTCCTCGGAGAGTTCTTGTTCCTTGGAGCGTATGAGTTCCTCGAAAATGCTTGTTGTTGCCATGTGTCTTCACTTTATTGAGCGATGTCAGCAGACTAAATTTGGTATCAACAGAAGCCCCCAATGTTTCATAGTTCGAACTCTGAGGAGTGTGGAACATTCTTTCTCAAAATATGGAAGTTTTAAATGGTCATCCTGAAATTTAGGAGTCTTTTGTATTTATTTCTCCTTCCAAATTCGTAGAATCAAGCTTTTTTAAAATTTTTATAACAGCCTCGATCTCCGCGTACTTTTTGTCCTTCTAGCCGTCGGTAGCGTAATCGTTTCTTTTTGTCATCATTACTTTTTCCTTTTCCTAAGGCAAGGTATTTAAGCGTCACAGACAATCCCATCGTCTTCTACTTTTTCAAATTTGTATCTTCAAAATTTCCATTGTCTTACTCTCTTGTGCGTTCATCCTTTTCATCATTCGTTGTCAACAGATCCGCTCTTTTTCTGTAAGATCTTCTTCCTTCTTCTTCATTTCCTTTATTCATCATGGTTTACCCTGTTGAATCTCTTGATAAATTTTGCTCTGATTTTTCTATTCCTTCCTGGGTTGTTCTGGAAGAGATTTCTGAGCCTTCTGACTATTTCCTTTTGGCTGAGGGACATTGGTTCCCCAGTCTCTTTGTCGCTGAGTGTGGATTTTCTTTTCCACCCAATCCCTTATGTCTGGAATTCTGTCAATACTTTGACGTTGTTCCTGTAAGAATAGCCCCCAATACATGGAGAATAGTTAATGGGGTTCATAAATTAAATCAAATCCATGGAACTCGCATAGGAATTCCAGAAATCATGTTTTGATATAGATGGGAAGTTGGTGATAACACCTTTTATTTAAAAACTAGATTTTTAAATAGGGCTTTAGTGGTCAATCTCCCGGATGCCAATAGGGACTATTTTGAGCACGGAGTTGTTATAAAAAATTGGCAACATGCTCCTTTATCTGGGGATGAAGTGTATCAGGGTCCCAGATGCCCTCCTTATGGCAATGGGATGGGTTATTTTTATTTCATTCTATTTATTTTGAAATCATGCTTCTTCTATGTTTTATAAAATGTGCCACTGATATTTTAATGTTTATTTATTTGCAGTTAATAGCAAAAGAAAGTGTCCAAAAGAAGCAGACGTGAATATAAGGCACTTAAAAATTATCTGAAGTTTGCATCAGAGTGTTGCCGACGAGCACATTAGGTCAGCCTCATATCTGCTGCAGTACAATAGCTACACCACTTCTTTCACTGCTCGTCCAGTGATAAGTGAAGTAGAACCATTACCAGCTTCTACCAGTTCCTCGCCTGAGTCACACATTCCTTTAAGTGAAAGGATGAAGAAGAGAAGACCTCCCACCCTTTTTGAGAAACCTGTCTCTGGTGCTCGAGAGGCAAAAAGAAGTAAGATTGACGTCCCAGGGGAGGGGACAAAGAAAACTGATGCACCTTCCTCGGCTGCCCCTATTGTGAAGGTTGTCGAGAAGCCCCAAGTGGCTCCGAGCAAGTCTGCTGCTCCAGGAGAAGTGATTGTAATATCACCGACTAAGAGTTCCTCATTGGTTGAATCTATTCCTGCTCCCTCGAGGAAGCTGAAGAAGGGCTCCTCGGTCAATTTGGCTGACACCATCTCTCAGCCCCCGACTAGTGGAGTTACCACTTTCGTTCCCCCGAGCTCGGTGAAGACTTGGATCATTCCCGAGATCCAAGGTATCGAAGAAAACCTTTCTCGGGATATGGTTACCTCTTTGTCAGCTCGTCACATTGCTTCTGTAAGTCCTTTTACTTTGATCTTTTCATCTTTTCCTTGTTATATCTGTCTCTGACTTGCTTTCATTTTCTTTTCACAGTTGGTGAGCTGCTTCAATATAATTTTGAAGAAGGATGAAGTTATTAAAGCTTCGAGCTCCTCGTCTGGTGTAGAGGAAGCTTTGATAGGCTTGGGGCAGTCTCTGAAAGAGTCTCGCCAGAAATATGCTGATGATAAAGCAACTTGGGAGAAGAAGCTTGCCTCCACCGAGCAGGAGAAGGCTCGAGTTGTTGAAGTCTCCCAGGAGTTAGAGAAGAGAATAAATGACTTGGAAGGGAAAAATAAAGAGCTCGACAAGAAGCTCAAAAATGCTGGAGAACTTAAGAATAATATCAAGGTTGCTGAGGAAGAGTTGGGTCAGCTTCAGGAGGTAAATCGGCAGAAGGAGGAGGTTAAAAATAAATTGAAGAATGCTGAAAACCTTTTGTCCGAGAAGCTTTCCTCGGAGAAGTTGAAGAGAAAATTGGCTGTGAAGAAGTCTTTCAGCGCTGGCTGGGACAAGGGGTGGAACAAGGGCTTGGCTGCCATGATGTCACACGTAGAATATGGCAGCCTCAAGTACTTCAGGGATGGATGGGTCGCTTCTTTACAGGAGATGAAAGTGGATGAAAATTCCAAACTCTTTCAGAGACACATCCCTGGTCCCCCTCCAATTCCTGAAGACGAAGAAGAGGACGAAGCTGCCTCCAAAGAGTCTTCCATGATGATGGGAGATCATCCTCTAGCCATCCAGCCTGCTACTGAGGAACTTCAGCAGCTTGCTACTTCCTCCGAGCAACCTCCAGCACTTCCCCAGCTACTATCTGCTCCATCCGAGCAACCTATTTCCTCGTCCCAGCCTCCCAAGAAAGTTTTGGGAGACAAGGAAAAGGTGTAGAGTTGTTTGGACTTGTATTTGTTTTATTTTTCTTTAACAAATGTAATCTTGAATATGTAATTCTGAACCTTGTACTTCTGACCTTTATGATATAATAAAACTTGAACTTGTGTTCATTCATACTTTTGTCTCTTCTTCATGCTCTGTTTTGATTATTGATTACTGATTTTTCTTCCTCTACTAGTTTTTGTCCAGGATGGAATTATTATCTGCTCACGATACAAAGCTATTGAGGCAATGCAATGAATACTTTAAAGCTGGTCACACGGATCTGACTGCAGCATAAATCGTCGACATCCTCGGCCAAGATGCTTCAGAACAGGAAATTGAGGCCTACCACAAACAGCCCAGGGAGTTGTGGATGGCTGGGTACAACGAGGCTCTCTACCACTTGGACGATTGTATCCAGAATGCCAATAATGAGGGCTACAAGCAAGGCTGGTTGAATGCCTTAAGTGTGCTGCAACTCGAACAGGGTCATTACTTGTGGGACTATCATGATCCTGGGCTGCTCGACCTACCCGTTCCACCATTCAAACTTGATATGAGTTGGATCCCTGCTCGGGCCATTCCTCAATGCTTAATTTCCAAGTATCTCGGCGACTACAATCTCCATTTAAGTGTTGAGATATCTCGTCCCGAGCATCTTCTAGTTCGACCATCCGTGATGAATATCAGGATGTTAAAAGATTTGAACTTCATAAACTCTCCCCTTGCTTTAAATTATCCGCCTGCTGGCGAGGAACCTGTTTCAAAAGCAGAGGGGAAGAAACCAATAGAGTAGGAATTTTGATGTAATAGTTAGTATACATTTTATTCTCAATGTAATTTGTTTTTGATTTAATGAAAGACTTTTATTTTTGTTCGCAATCTTAATTGCTATTTTCTTGTAAAATACTTTACATTTGTGCATGTATGTCTGTTAAAAAGATAACAATATTGTGTTGTTTCGTGTTGTTTGTCGATCAACTTATTGTCGACTAGCTTGAATTTGTGGTAGTCATTAAAAAATTACTAAGTTATTCCTCGACCTACTTACAAAGTTGTTTCTCGACCAACTCACTAAGTTGTTTCTCGACCAATTTACTAATAATTTTAAAAAGTCATGAGTATCAATAATTTTGCTTGATCATTTTCTCGTATTCATAAAATGTTTCCGACCAACCAAAGTCGGTAAATTTCCTTCTCGACCAACTACAGTTAGTGGATTTTTATACCCGACCAGCCATAGTTAGTGGATTTTTCCTCTACGAGGAGCTTTTAGTTGGATTTTTCAAGAATATATTTACTTCCTAACCAGCATAAGTTGGCATTTTTAAGAATATTTTTATTTCTCGAGAAACACATAGTTTTATTTCCCGTAGGAATACAAGTAGTTTTACTTCCCGGAGGAATACAAATTGCTTTACTTCCCGGAGGAATACAGGTATCTTTACTTCCCGGAGGAATACATGTAGCTTTACTTCCCGGAGGAATACAAGTAGCTTTACTTCCCGAAGGAATATGGGTAGCTTTACTTCCCGAAGGAATATATAGTTAGCTTTACTTCTCGGAGGAATATAAGTTTCACTTCCCGGAGGAATACATTTGTTTCTCGACCAACCTTAGCTGGTGTTTTCGAGAAAATTTTTTAGTAGCCTGAGTTTTTTCGAGTTTTGCCGAGTAGTGTGTAGCACAAGTATTCCCCGAAAAACTTTTAATAAAAGGAGAAAATACACATCACTGATAATACTTGCGCAGGTGCTCTGCGTTCCATGCATTCTTAAACTCCTCCCCTTCTAAAGTTGCTATTCGGTAAGTTCCTGGTCGAACAACTTCTGTAACTCGGTATGGTCCATGCCAGTTTGCCTCCAGTTTGTTGTGCTTTTGAATTACTTTCTTTAGCACATAGTCTCCTTCTTTCAGGTCGCACTTCTTCACCCTCTTATTGTAGAATAGAGCTGTTCGTTGTTGGTATGCATCATTTCTGATGGTTGCTTCTTCTCTAACTTCCTCGAGCATGTCTAAATCCAATCTTCTCATTAAGTCGCTGACAGGGGAATTGAAATTCAGTACCTAGTGTGTTGGTAGGCCCAACTCGGCAGGTATAACAGCTTCACTTCCAAACGCTAGCATATATGGAGATTCTCTATTTGCAACTCGGGAGTAGTTCGGTAAGCCCACAATACTGACTGTAACTCGTTGATCCAATTTGCTTTCACATCATCCAATTTTTTCTTCAAACCATTCAACAGTGTTCTGTTTGTCACTTCAGTTTGTCCATTGCTTCGAGGATGGCCTGGTGCTGAGTGGATCTTCAACACATTTGATTGATGATAATAGGCAGCGAACTCCTCGTTATCAAATTATGTTCCATGGTCTGTGATGAAAGCATGAGGAGGACCATATCGAAAAATGATGTTCTTCCAAATAAATTGGTACACCTTCTCGTACGTCATATCAATGAGAGGCTCAGCTTCCACCCACTTAGTAAAATAATCCACTGCGATGACGAGGTATTTGGACCTTCCTCTAGTCGTTGGCAGTGGTCCGACCAAATCCATTCCCCACATGGCAAATGGCCAAGGGGAAGTGATGGGTGTCAACAATGCTTGTGGAGTTCTTCGGATGAAGGAAAAGCGCTGACACTTGTCACATTTCTTGGCATAAGCTATACAATCAGCCATCATCGTCGGCCAGTAATAACCCTGCGTTATTATCCTTTGCAAAAGCGTCCGACCTGCTACATGGGCTCCACAGGACCCTTCATGGATCTCTTTAATCAATTCTTTCACCTCGGAGGGATATACACATCTTTGTAAACCTTCCATAATTCCTCGTCTATATAAAATACCGTTAGTTAATACATACCGAGCAGCTTTAAACTTCAATTTCTTGGCTGCGAGCTTGTCAACTGGTAATTCTCCCTCCTCAATATATGCCCTGGTGGGATCCATCCAAAATGGTCCTAAATCAAGGGTGATAAAGTTCATCGCCAAATCTTCATCTATACTCCGACCAGCTAAAACTTCAATTGGGATTGTTCTTTGTAGCTCGGTACGAGTAGCTGATGCTAATCGAGCTAGGGTATCTGCTCTTGTATTCTCCATTCTTGGTATTCTGACCAGCTGAATAGCCGCAAATTCTGATACCAATTCCATCACCTTTGCCTGGTATTTGATCATTAATTCTCGTTTGGCTGCATATATTCCAAATATTTGATTTACAATTAATTGAGAATCACTGAAGACAATAATCTGCTGCGCCTCTATAATTTTTGCTAAATTAAGACCTGCAATTATAGCCTCATACTCAGCCTCATTATTGGAAGCTTTGAATTGGAAACGTAGGGCGTGTTCCATGTCGACCCCGTCCGGAGTGCTCAAAACTATCCCTGCCCCACTGCCTGTTGTGCAAGATGAGCCATCTACATATAGTCTCCATATAGGTAACTCGTCTTCAAACTTCTGATTTGACAGAGTTCCTCGGTGAAATATTTGTTGCTTCCTTTCATCTTCCCCTGATACTTCTCGCTCTTCGTCGACCATCTTTTATTGCCCTTTTACCAACCGGAGTTGGTCTGAGCTCGAATTTGATGATCCTGTAACATCCACTTGCCCTTTTACCAACCGGAGTTGGTCTGAGCTTGTGTTTGTTGATCCTGTAAAATCCACAGGTTGATCAGCGAGAAACTTTTGCTCCTCGGGGGTATCAGGATAGGTGAACTCTGCTATAAAATCCGCTACAGCTTGCCCTTTAAGCGATGATCTGGGTTCATAGACTATATCGTATTATTCGAGCTCTATTGCCCAGTACATCAATCTCCCTGATTTTTCTGGTTTATGAAGGGCTTGTCTCAACGACATATCAATATATACGACTATAGTATGAGCCTGGAAGTATGGCCTCATTCTCCTACTCGCCTTAATCAGCGCCAGTGCTAACTTTTCCAGCCTTGGATATCTGATCTCTGCTCCTCGGAAGGCCTTACTTGTGTAGTAGATTGGTTTTTGTACTCCATTCTCCACTCTTATCAATGCCGAGCTAACTCTATTCTCCGATACGACTAGATACAAGTATAATTTTTCTCCCATCACCGGACTAGACAACAATGGAGGTGCTCCCAAGTATTTCTTCAAGTCCTAAAAGCCTTCTCACATTCATTATTCCACTCAAAAGTCTTTCGGAGTGTCTTGAAGAATGGGAGACATCGATCAGCTGCTCGCGATACAACTCTATTGAGTGCTGCTACTTGTCCTGTAAGACTTTGCACCTCTTTCTTCGTCGTTGGAGATCGCATCCTTAATAGAGCTTTGATTTTTTCAGGATTTGCCTCAATTCCTCGTTGGTTTACAATGTATCCGAGAAACATGCCTTCTCGTACTCCAAATATGCACTTCATCGGGTTCAGCTTTATTTGATATTTATCTAGTTGATTAAAAGTCTGACTTAAGTCAACTAGATGATCGGCAGCTTTCTTGCTCTTTGTCATCATATCGTCAACATAGACTTCCATATTGCAACTGATTTGTTCAGAAAAGACTTTGTTCATCAGCCGCTGATATGTTGCACCTGCATTTTTCAAATCAAAAGGCATAAAAGTATAACAATAAGTTCCCCTAGGGGTAATGAAAGAAGTACTCTCTCTGTCTTCAGGTTTCATTTTAATCAGATTGTAGCCAGAATAAGCATCCATGAAGCTCAGCAGCTCGTGTTTCGAGGTAGCATCCACCAGTTGATCAATTCGGGGCAATGGAAAGTGATCCTTTGGGCATGCTTTGTTGAGGTCGGTGAAGTCTACACACATCCTCCACTTGTTGTTCTTCTTTTTCACCATCACCATATTTGCTAACCAGTCTGGATATTTAACATCTTCAATAAAGCAAGCTTTCTGGAGCTTTTCTACTTCCTCCTATATAGCTTGATTCTTCTCGAGGGTGAACACTCTTCTTCTTTGCTTCACATGCTTGATCTCCTTATTCATATTGAGTTTGTGACATAAGAAATTTGAATCTATTCCGGGCATATCCTCATGACTCCACACAAAATTTTGCTTTCTGCTCCTAAGGAAAGTTATCAATTCCTGTTTTAGTGAGGTTTCCAACGACGAACCTACTTGAGTAGTTCACTCAGGGTGCTCGTCATCCAGAATGATGTTTTCAGTAGCTTCCACCACTTGACCCTTCACGAGTTGAGACTCATTTCTAGGATCCAATGTTTCAATTTTTGCACCTTCTTCCACTTGATAAGTAGTAGTCTTTTTCTTTGATTCCTCTAGTTCTTCTTGCTCGGCGGATGAATAATAGCACTCCCGAGCTACTTTCTGGTCACCCTTCACAACTCCTACTCCAAAATTTGTTGGAAATTTTAGGCATTGATGTACTGTAGATGGTACAACCTCGAACTTCTTCAATCCTACTCTTCCCATGATGATATTGTATGATGATTTAACATTCTTATCCATCACGAAGAAATGTATTCTTTCTATTCGACATGCAGGCCACGTGCCAATGAATATATCCAACTTGATCGTCCCAAGTGGAAATACTTTCTCGCCAGCAAAACCGAGGAGGGGTCTATGATAAGGCTCCAGTTGAGATAGCTTTAGATTTAAACTATCGAAGCACGAGTAGAACATGATGTCTGTCGAGCTACCATTGTCGACCAGTACTCTTGAAATTATTACCTCCTTCATTCTCATCTTGATCACCAATCGGTCATCATGAGGATACAGAACACCTGCAAGGTCATTCTTTGAGAACCCAATGACCAACTTCTCTTTGTTCACCTTTCTCGGGCGATCCTCCTCAGATAGATTTATTCGTTGAATGTACGATCAAGCTTGAGCCTCACAGAGGTAAGCTTTTCTATCGGTAGTAAGGTCTCCTCCTCCTGCATCTCCACTTGTTATAACATTACAGTCAAATGACCCAAAGCATATGGAAAATACCTCTCGTTTTGGCTGCCTTGGTCTCTTGGTAAGATCGGGGTCGTCTTCTGGATCAACTTCATGGTTTTTTTTCTTGTTCTCCTCTGCTCGACGAGGAGATCTAGACTTCTCTCTTGTTCGGTCATTGTTCCTTCTTTCGCTTCCACGATCAACGTACTTTGCCAGCTTTCCTCGTCTGATGAGTGTTTCAATCTCATTCTGAAGAGCTATGCAATTTTTTGTCATATGGCCATGATCTTTATGAAACTCACAATACTTTGCCTTATTCCTCTTGCCAGTGTTTGCCTTCATTTTCTCTGGCCAGTTTAATTCCTCGTTGCTCTTGATTTCTTCTAGAACATGGTTGATATCCTTCTTCAAAGGAGTATAATTATCGAATTTCTTAATTGCATCCCATATCGACCTTGTTCTTGAATATTTGTCATTACCATTGTTCTTATGCTCTTTCTTTTTAGCTTTATCACCTTCAACCTTGGTTTCTTTGGCATCCATATTCTTCTTCGCAGCCATAGCTTCCTTGGCATTCATAATCTTGGACGCTTTTCCCATCAGGTCTGACATGGTTCTAGGTGGATCTTTGGCCAAAGTGTAGTACAACTTGTTGGGCAGCAGTCCACTCATCAAGGCGGTAATCGCTGTCTTCTCCTCATAGTCAATTAGTTCGAGTTTCTCATTATTAAAACGAGTTATATAATCTCTGGTGCTCTCACCAGCTTTTTGTCTAACACTTAACAAATGTGATACTCGTTTAACTGGCTTTGCCCCAAAACATAAATTCCCAATGAATAACTGGACTAGTTGAAGAAAAGTTGAGATCTTACCCCGAGGAAGATTATTATACCATATTTGAGCAGATCCGGTAAGAGTTCCCGAGAATGCTCTGTATCTCATCTCATCTGGAACAGCATAGATGTCGGCTGCAGCTTGGTATTGTTCTATATGAAGGACGGGGTCAGTCTTTCCATCATATTTGGGGGTCACAACAGGTGCTTTGAATTTTGATGGTGTTGGAAAATCTACAATGGCCTGGACAAAAGGTGTTCCTCGAACAAAGGTTCGTTGTAGAGGGTTCTTAGCTTTAACCATTTCCCCCAATCTATCCTCCAGCCTTTGAATAGAGCCTTTCCATGCATCATTTCCTTCCTTGGGCCTGTTGGTTCGAGCTGCTGATCGCATTGAGGTGGCTTCCTGGGATCTATCTTGACGAGCAACAGGTCGCGACTGGGCAGCTCCTTCCCTTAAGTCTGATGGCCATCAAAAAATCCTCGATGGGGCTCTAGGAGGACTTTTGCTCCTCGTAGGACCTAATCGATCGAAAGGAGATACTCTGCTTAATCTTTATAGCGCACTGGTCCTTTCTGGGGAGAGAGTGATACGTTGTTCAGTATCTGTGGCTCGCACTGACGAAGTTCCTCCAGGTTGATAAGAAAAATCTTTAGACTCCTCATTACGATATGAATTGGTACGCCTAGTACGCGAAGAAGATGCACGGGTATATCTTTGAATACTTCGTGCTCTTGAATGGGTTGGTGCACCGCCATGGAGGGTTTGTATGAGTTGACGCATAGTTTCTTGCATAAGGGTCTGGCCCTGAGCCAGATTTGTAATTATTCCAACCAGATCTGGAATATTTGGCGGAGCAGATGGATTTGGAGGGATTCCAGCGTTTCGATTGCTAGATTCTGGAATGTCAGCCATTTGTGATGGATTGTTTTTTATGGAAAACGATATTACCAGTCGTTTCCCACAGACGGAGTCAATCTGTTGATGTAAAAAATTAGATCATATCTAATTATTCAATCACAGATAAATAAATGAGATAAAGAATTTTTAAAGTGGTTCAGCCTTATAAGAATGGCCTACATCCACTGTTATGTTATTGCTGATTAATTAAGAATTCTCGATTACAAGTTATATCAAGAAATTCCCGTCCCTTTACAATGAGGATTGTACAATGTATTTATAGCCCTGGGGCTGTAATGTGAAAGGGTAATACATTAAATGATGTACATATGAAAGGGTGATACATTCAATGCTCCTTAAGCGTATGCGTCTGAATGATAAGCATTTAATGAACAGTCAAACTGTTGGTTATCCCGCTATTAATGCTTTGTTCGAGGTGCAGCTCGGACCGCCTGAGTTTCTCGGACCGCCTAAGCTTCTCGGTACTCAAGAGTTCCTCAGAGAGTTCTTGTTCCTCGAAGCGTATGAGTTCCTCGGAATGCTTGTTGTTGCCACGTAGATTGCCACGTGTCTTCACTTTATTGAGCCATGTCAGCAGACTAAATTTGTTATCAACAATGATAATTTAATGTTCTTGCCTTGATTAATGAATTTGAAACCCAGATTATGAACATAAGAGGCTGGATTTTGATTAATAGGTGATTAGAGATCGTAAAAGGGTAGTTTGTAGGTGTTAGAAGGTTTGGTATGGTCGTTAATGAGAGACTAAGGTCTTAGAAGTCTTAACTTGGCGTTTGGGGAAGAACAAATCCAAAAATACAGAATTTTGGGCGCATTTGGTTAGTTTACGACTCCGTATGAATGGTTGTACAATAGCTCGATGCACATGAATATGAGAAAAGAGTTATGGATGGGGCACTATGCACATGACCTAAAATAGTCTCGCACTAAGAAGGCATGAACACTCTGTCACACCCTATGATCCTATTGCTCTGATACCATTTGTAACGTCCCAACCCGGGTTTGGGTCACCGTTGGTCAACCCGCACCGAATCAAGGAGTTAAAGGGGGGGGGGGGATCGAGTTTTATTATTTAAGAAAAACCCTTCAATTGCACCATTTATTAAGGACTCAATTACCAGTTTTAATTTGAGAACTGAAATGGCCACTTTAAGTAATTTAGTTAATTTACAAGGATTATTTATGAAAATCTGATATAATCCTCAATACTAATTAAATAAGAAATAAATCATAGTATCCCTATGTTATTACATCACATGGCCAAAGGTCGGAATAAAAGGTTTAAATGTCCAAAATTCCAGTGTTTCAAAAGATAGTTTGAATAAAGGGACAGAGCCTATAATGATGATGACTTCCCTCTGGGGACTTCACGACGTCCCTACTCGATGTACCTAGGGTGGATTAATTTTTCTACATAAAAAGCAAGGGTGAACAAATGCTTAGCAGGATGGGTAATACTAAGCTATACATTTTTTACAAATAATACTATACATGTAACACGTATTTTAATAATTTTGAAAAAGTTTAACAATTTAGCTAGTGTTAATGCAACTACCACCCAATGCACCTAAGCGATGTACTCGTACTAACGCTTAATCATTTTAAACCACTCTTTACCCAGTTTAGAGACTAATTAACCATACTTTATTCCTTAGTCTCCTTTTTATCCCATTTCATTAGGTTATCTTATTTACATTTTTTAGCACAACCATAATCATGTCCTTTTTTATTATCTTTTCTCAGATTCTTTCAATATCCGCATACTTTAGTTGGCTAAACACCATCGGTTATGCTACCATGTGCTCTGACAAGTGATTTTGTGTCTTTCACCCCAGGGGCCCAAGCCCTACTTAATTATTCCCGGTGTCATCCGAGTCCATATTAATGTGTTTTTAATATTTTTCCTAATATCCATATTATTCCGTCATTTTACCATTTTTATCATTTCTACGGTTCATATCACCATTTGATCTTATCAACATGCCATTTTGTCTAATTTATCCATTTTTCACAAAAACGGACCAATAGGGTCTAATGAGGAAGCCCGACCATTAGAATCCTTAATTTTATCAACATTAATGTTTTACCCTTTATTCATCATAACCTCGTGAAACGCATATTTAATTTATTATGGCATTAAAAATCATCATTTTCATTGAAAACCCATCATTTTATGATTTTATGTTAAAAAATCATGCTCCATCACTTTATATCAAAATACATAAAATACATATATGATTTGATGACCATTTTAGCAAACTTTATACTACCGTGCCCTATTATCACAAATAACCTCATATTGTTTTTTCTTCATTATTAACAATATTTATAACACATTTTAGGGTTGTTTTTCCACATTTTATTATTTTCTTGTAAAACCCATTTCAAGCATCATTTATGAAGTCCATATGTCTTTCAACAACATACTGCGTGTTTTTACACATGTTAGGGAGGATTTCAAGCCTAGAAATCCTCAAATATGAAACTAAACATGATATTAACACGGTTTTACATTTTATGTGCTTACTCAATATATTTTAAGGTTAATATGACATTTATTCATAAAATACCCATTTAGGCTTTATCTTCTTGAAAAATCCATTTTTTCAAGACTTAAACATACTAGAAAATATCTTTATTTTTTACATTAAATCATATCTGGCATGCATCCTACATAATATTCATAGCTTGAAATCTTGAAAACTTAGAGAGAGAAAAACCCTACCTTAAGGTTTGAAGAGGAGAACAAATAAGAAGACGAGGATGGAAGCTCTAGACTCCAAAAATACTCCAAAAGGTCTTCAAGAACACTCTAAAGCTATCTTGGATGCTCATACTTGATCACACAACCCCCTTCTACCCTTAACAAAACTTGTAGTGGAAGAATGGAGCTTGAAAATGGGATAAAAATGGTGGAATAAGGTGTATATATGGTGTGTCAATGATGAAATATGATTTGAGGGAAAAAAAGTGGTCTTGTAACTAGAAAGAGAGAGAAGCTAATTCTGATATGAAAGTGGGTGGAAGAACCCACCTCCTTCTCTCTCTTAAATAACCCACAAACCTTAAAATATGCTTTTACCCAAGGGTTTCCCTACTGCAAACACGTTTTATTTGATCTGGTGCACTAGAGGTTGATACCTCATAGATCCTTCAATGCCACATGTTCTGACAGCACATTCAAAATATGTAGATTTTTTTTCCAAATTTAGCCTCGGCCATTCGAACGACTTTGAATCTTGTTAGAATGAGATTCCTCCTCGTTCGAATGAGGGTCCAATGAGGCCAAAATCTGGGTTAAATGGGACGTGAGAAGTACCTCGTTCGAATGGTAAATCCACTTCGTTTGAACGATGGTATCTTTTGTTCGAACATGGCTTTCCAATGAGATTCTAGAGAGTGAGGGAAATCGACCATTTTTTCTGTCGTTAGAAGTCATTCGATCCTTGTTCGAATGACATTAAAATTCCACTATTTAAACTTTAAGCCATAAAAATCCAATTCGACATGCACGAAGGCTATGATGATGGTCCAAATTTAACTATTAATCCATAAATACAAATTTACATGGGAAGAGATAAAATCTCGGACACCGGTGTTACATATATGATGAGAAAGAATTATTATAATCTAATGGTAGACATTTGGTAATGAATTATATGTCATATTAGATACTTTAAGTGGTTTAATTATATGTTCCTTGTGGGTGATATTATGGGGGTAGGTATTTGGATTGTAGTCTTACACGCGTGGCTAGTTACATTCCCCTTTTCAGGATACGTAGTTGTTACTTATCCTTTATGATAGTTTGGTAAATAATTCGTTTAATTAAAAGATATTTAAACAGGCAAGGCATTACTGTTATGACGCTTAGAATACATTTATGAGAATATATATGTGGGCTTTGGGGGTGAAATCTTAATTGAGTTGTTAATAGCTTTCTATAGTAGTTGTTCATTATGTAATAGTGCTTAATCGTCAAGATATAAAGTCTTTGATCATAGTTATACCTTGGGTTGGAACATGCGCATTGTGTCGCACATAGGTGAGAGGTGAAATACTTATTGTATGTGAGAGCCGATAGGTTGAATGTACTGCGGATAAACTGGATCATTATTTATTTGTATTGAAAGTTAATTCTTACAACTTCAGGGGACACTGACCCAAATTATAAAAGGTTTTATCCCCAAGGTATTATTATTGTATAAACAAGCTAAGAAGGTTGAGCGATCGGACTTGCGATTGTGATGATCCATCTTGGTGTTCGCGGAGTTGGAGTCGTTGTTGTTTTATCATAGTTGCCAGTATATAGAGATGTTTTAATTAAAAGAGGTTTTATTTGTACTCTTTTATTCAGTGGAAAAATAATAATCGGAGATTTGTATATAGTGGATCAAGTTTTTCAAAGTTTGGTATTTTGTTCATTAGCTTTCTTTGAGATCTTTATTGTGTTAATCCTAGTTTACAATAATTTTAGTTTATCGTTGATGCTGAGAATGATATAAATTGTTTTAGCATCCTTGATATTTCATTTGCGGCTTGATCAATCGGGCATGGAAAGTCATGGGGTTTCACAGTTGGAATGTAATACCCTGTATTTTCGTGAACTATATTTATTATTTATTAAGTGAGAATAAAGTAATAAATGGGTATAATTATTACTTGTGTGTATTAGTAATAATAATTTGGTATAGTTTAGATGATAATTGAATATTGCATGCAATATGATTTTTGTAACGTGTGTTAGTAAGAATTAATTAGTGATATTAATTATATGATTGTGGGCTACGTGTACGCATAGAATAATTAAGTGTGCCATTTTATTTTCATCGTGAGATATTATCATGGATTATGGGTAGTATCATTTAGTCTGGACTCTGCAGTTACACAGATATCTGCTTATGTATTTTTATCGCTTTAAATTGGTCCCGATGGTAGGTATACCGTTAGGAGAGATTTGGGTTATTTCGAGTTGTATTTTGGTCTCTTTTAAGGGTTCGAAATTAGGCCTCATTAAGTGATGCGGGATTAGAGTTTTAAAAGGGGATTATACAACATCATTTTGGTATTTTTAATTCACTAAACCTAACCCTGGCAACCATAAACACTTAAGATAAGTTAGGGAACCTTGGATAGAAGGAAACAAGGGGAATTCAAGAAGGGTTCTTTAATCTTTCAATTTTAGACATGAATTTCATTGTAATATCTTTATATTGTGTTTCTTATTTTATAAGAATGCTTTCTCATACAATTTTGGGTCGTTAATCATGTTGGAGGTAGTTTTATATGATGATTTATGATTGGAACTCATAGGGATTAATTGTAACTAATCTTACTATGAAAGTTAACAGTTTGGTGATAAAACTCAAAATTGACATTGAATAATTAATGGAAATTATGTTAGGATTCATGTTTAGGTTTGTGGTTACTTTTAATCGAATCCATGTCTAATAAATCTTGAACTAAAAGATATCAGGGATTTATAAATTGTTCCTGGGGAATTTTTGGTTAATTTGATTATTGACTGAAATCATATTGAAAACCCTTATTTATGATTAGAAATCATTAGGTTTCTTGCTCCTAGCTGTTAGTCTTAGGTTCTGGTATGATAGGGAATTAATTGGAGACATTAGTGGCATTTTAATGGAGTTTTTTTTTCCAGTTTTGGGGCTGATTTTCATAGTTGGGAACGAAGCACAATGTCTTTCTCATTCGAACATCATTCGAATAAAGTTCCTTTCTCATTTGAACGACTTTAAATAAAATTCTAAGTTGTTCAGAATCAAAATACGAAGGCGTAAGCGCTAATTTCGTATTTTTCTAATTTTTTTGGATTTGATATGATCTTTCTACCGAATAGTGTGTGAGACCGAAAGTTGGATTTGGTATTTTTAGTTGGGACTTTCTTTTAGGATTACTCCACCTTATTTAGTGACGGGTCAGGCTTAGTTAGTATTTATGGTGTTAGGATTTTAATAAAATGGGTAAACATGTGAGTGAGCGAGTATCTAATAGTCGTATGTATATATCTAGCTTAGAGAGTAATGAGTTACAGTGTTTGGGAGAAGTAATTAGGGCTTAAGACGATATAGGCCATCAAATTAATCTAGTAATTAAATAAGGAAACATATATTTATGTTACAAAAGAGAGCCTATATATATAGGGATATATGTACCCATAGTTTAGAGACCCAATACACCAAGAGTAGAATTTAATAAGGATTAAAGTTGATGATCCTAACAAAGTAAAGAATAATTCGATGTTTAGGTATTTAGATGTTTGGGGTACGCTTGAGTGAACTAGATTTACTATTTAATTATATATGTTCAACTCGGTTTCGAGAAATTGTAAACCTAATTAAAATAAGGATCCCACGATATGGGGATCGAGATATTTAGGTACGCTTGAGTGTGTGAGTTATCCTATGGTTATACATATTGTGCGTATACATATATATTGTGAGATTATGTGGACGTATTTATATTCGTAGCGAATCTATAGATTGAGGATTTCATTCAACACCGGGACCGAGTACCAAGAGCCAACTGAAATATGCTAGGACATAGTGGAAGTTGTTATTTTAGATCATAAGATCAACGATCGCTGACTCCACAGACTTACCGATAGAAGCACGAGATGGACACCGAGGGAAGATACATTCGTGTGCTATATATATGTACATATATTACGTAAGAATTAATGCAGTTTAATGAAGTAGACAATTATTAATGGACCCAGTGCTTCGCAAAAATACATTATGTGCTTTAATCATATCCATGGGGGTAGTATTATGGGGTTTAGTTTAGTGATTGTTATCGTATACGTGTGGCTAATTTCATCCCTTTCTTAGGGTACGCAGTTGTTACTTATCCTTTATGGAAGTTTGGTAGATAATTCATTTAATTAAAAGATATTAGAACACATAGAGCATTACTTTTACGAGACCAATAATATGATAATGAAAATATATATGTGGGCCTTGGTGCTGAAATACTATTCAAGTAATTGGTAGCATTCCATAGTAGTTGTCCATTACGTGATAGTACTTAATTGTCTAAATTTAGAGACTTTTAGCATAGTTATGACTTGGGTTAGGACACATGCATAATATTTCACTTAGGTGAGAGGTGAGATACTTATTACAAGTGAGAGTTAATGGATGGCATGTATTGTGAATTAACTGCATTATTATCTATTAATAAATAAAGTTAACTCTTGCAACTTTAGGGTCTTGACCTAAATTATAAGATATCCCCCCCCCCATGTATCATTATTGTATAAATAGGTTATAAGTGGTCAGACATGTGGTTATGGTGATCTAGCTTGGTATTTACGGAGTTGGAGTCGTTGTTTCATCGTAGTTGTTAGTATTTTTGGGGTTACATAAAAGGGATATTTTTATAATCTATTTTTATTTCAGTTGCAATGTTGTAATTAGAGGTGGTTCCAGTTGTACTTTTTTATTTAGTTGAACAATTATAATAAGATATTTTTATGTAGTGGATTTAGTTTTCATAGTTTAGTATTTTCTATTCATTATCTTTTATCGAGGTTTTCACTCTGTTGGTTTTAGTTTACCACAGTTTTTAGTTTATTGTTGATGCTGAGAATGATATAAATTGTTTTACCATACTGTATTTCACTTGCCGCCTGATCAACCGAGTGTAAAAAATCAGAGTTTTCGTAGATGGTATCAGATCATCCAGGTTTTAATGTCCTCAAGTCTTGTTGTGTCCCTTTCATTTTTTGTTAAGTATTATTTGATGTGTCTAGAGCTTGTTATAGGATTTTATCCTTTGGTGTCATGATGACGCGTGTGTCGACATCGTTCGTTGTCGTTGAATATTGACAAGACTTTAGAAGTATTAGAGCTTAGAGAAGCATGCGAATGAACACCATTGAGAGTTAGTGGTCAAGTATAGGAGGAGTTGTTGGATAATGGCGTTCACAATAACTGTGAGGATTATTATGAGAAATTATTGTATTTAGGGGTAAAGTCTGCAACTTAGAGACTTTTGCAGGCACAAGTTAGTGAATGTGTTTCACATTGATTCCATTTTTGGTGACACTAAGTAATTTGAGTTTTGAGGGGCCTAATGGAGTTTTGGGTTCTATTTATGGTAATATGGATTGTGATAGAAATTTAGGCTAGCAGGATGAACTTATGAAAAAAAAATTCACCTAAGAGAGAGAGCAATGGATTGATGCATTTTGGCAAATGTGAGGATTTTTTAGGATAAATTTATGTGTGGATTAGTTCCCATTAAAGAGTGGAATTGGTGTTGGTATCAGATTTGAGAAAGGTTAATTTTATATTGTTAAGCCATTTGTTATTAGGGTAATGATAGCATGGGAGTGTTTGGACCTAAGATTAGGGTCACTATGTGGTTACAAAATATGAGTTTGAGTCTAGTTAAAAATAAATTATAATACACACGAGCGAGTGAATTAGAGAGTAGAGTATTAATTTTTCCTATTAGTTTGAATTGAAATAATTAGATCTTTTGTATGAGGATGGACTTACCCATGCGCTATAGGTGTGTATTTTGTTGATGTATTAGTTATGAATAAGGTTTAGAAACAGGTAAGTTCCAAGAGGCTCAAAGAAAGAGCGTGTTTTGATTGAGGGTTGTAATTGCGAAGTTAAGATTGAGAGTACCCTTATTAGAGACAATTGGGAGAGAATGGAAGACGATGTTATGAAATAGAGAGTTGAGCTGAGAGAGAGAGAGAGGGCTCCTAAGATGAATTGTGATTCGGATTATGTGTGGAGTATGACTATGTGGTTGGCAGGTGACTAAACATGGATTCTGTATGTGGTAGTGTAGGACCAAGGATGGTTCAGTTAAGGATTTATAGATTCTATATAGTGGCCATTTCTATGGGCATTGGGGTTATATCAGCGATTTCTTATGATTTGGGAAGTATCACTTTGTCGAGAGCAGGTGAAACAATGTGAGGAATTTAGGTTGGCTATTGTTGATACCAAAATTTACGATCCTACATGGAATAATTACAATCCATGACATGTCATACAATGTGGAACAAGTCCAAGTCAGTATGATAGAAAAGCCCGACATACAATGAAGCCCGACCATCTAGGAATCTCGACCAACGGCCGAAAATCCAATCTATATAGCCAACCAAGCACCAACAGTTTTACAGCCTGTATTGCCAATGAAGCGACCTCATTTATATATTTAATTCTCATAATGTATTGATGTAAATGCCTAACAAATAAAGGCATCCCATCCTTTCACATGACAATGATAAAGACCCCTCTCTGGCTATAAATACATTGTATCACCCTCATTGCAAGGGGATTGGAAAAATAACTGAAGACAACCGATACAGTACAGTGGACGTAGGCTATTCTTTTGAGCCGAACCACTTTAAAAAATTCTTGTGTCTTGTTTGTTTAACTTATTTTTATCTATGAATTATTAATTTGGCCTAGTCTAGTTTTTTTCATCAACAGATTGGCACCGTTTGTAGGAATGTATTGCTAAACGTTTTCACTCATTCATCATTCATCACCCATGGCTGAAATTCCAAAATTAACTACCAGAAATGAGGGGATTCTTCCTACTCCCTTTGACCCTCCAAATAATAATGATTTAATAAGAATTTTGGCTAGCTTGGCCAAGGGTCAAGAAGCTATGCAGGATACTATATGACAGCTGGATCCAACTCTGTAAGCTGGAGTGACGGCACAAGTTAATCAAAGGAGTATTCCACCACCGCCAACAAGGAGTATTGGGGGTAGCCAATCCAGAACTTCTAGGGATCCTTTAAACCTTCCTGGAGAAACTTATTCTATTAGGATCACTACTTCCACTGATGGACAATCCCTTATCCCAGAAAGATTGAGCGCCTTTAAAAGGCTAAGTAGGGCCTCTCATTTTGATCATTTGGGACCATAGGGAAATGCCTTATTGGTTGAATCGAGAAATACTCGATAACCAAGTGATCTAAGGGAAGGTTCATCCCAATCCAGATTAAATACTCAATGAACTGATAGGTCCAGTCAAAGGGAAGGTTCGCAGGAAGAAATTTCAGCACGATCTGTTGGTCAGCATAAAAAAACTGCCATCCATGGTGATAGCTGTGATGCTTAGAAAGGTTCCATTCAACATTTGGAAGATAGATTGGGAGAAATTTCCAAGACCAAGAATACCCTCCAAAGTAGTTTTATTAAGGGATACCCCTTTGTGCAAACCATAATAGTTTTCCCTACGCCGACCAAGTTTAAAGCTCCAGTGGTCACTCCCAAATATGATGGGAAAGCTGATCCGGTTCTTCATATAAAACAGTACCAAGCAGTTGCTGATTTCTATGCTATTCCTAATGAGATGAGATGTAGGGCATTCTCGAGAACAATCACAGGATCTGCTCAAATATGGTACAATAACCTTACTCGGGGGTAGATTTCTTGCTTTCAACAACTTATCGAACTACCAGTGAAACGAGTAGCTCATTTGATTAGTGTAAGATAAAAGGAAGGAGAAAGTACCAGGGATTACATCTCTCGTTTCAACAACGAGAAACTGAAAGTCATTGATTACGAAGAGAAGATCGCAATCACTGCCCTAATGAGTGGTTTTCTCCCTAATAAATTATGTTACACTTTGGAAAAAGATCCACCAAAGACGATGACAGAATTGATGGCCAAAGTAGCAAAGATTATGAATGCCGAGGAAGCTATGGCTGTTAAAATGAATTCAGCTACAAAGGAGGAAGCAAAGACAGAAGGGAAGTCGGATAAGAAGGAGCACAAGAACCATAATGAGCGCAGGAGTTTGAAGGAAAAAGAAGGCATAGATCGGCTCAGAAAATTCACTAATTTCACTCCTTTAACGGTGGATATACATCATGTGTTAGAGGAAATCAAGCACAACAATGATTTGAGTTGGCCTGAAAAGTTAAGGTCACCAACTGATAAAAGGGATAAGTCTATGTATTGCAAGTTTCACAAAGATCACAGTCATACTACCAACCGTGGTATTGCCCTCCAGAATGAGATAAAAGTTCTCATCCGAAGAGGAAAGTTGGACAGATTTGTTGATTGGCAGAATGGTGGAAGAAATAAAAGTAGAGGTCGATAGAGATCTAAATCGTCAGTTAAGCCCAGGGAAGAGAAGAAGAAGAACCAAGACGATGATCCAGAAGATGATCCTGATCTTCCCAAGAAGCTTAGACAACTGGAATGTGTGATATTCACACTCAATTTTTGATATTTTGATTGTTACATGATTATAGGTGGAGATGACAGAGGATGAGATCATACAGCTGAAAGGAAAGATTACTTCAATGAGGCTCAAGCTTGTTCCTATATCTAGAGGATCAACCTCACCGAGGAAGATCAACCAAGAAAAGTTAACAAGGATAAGCTCGTAATTAGATTGTCCAAAAAATGATTTATCTGGAGTGTTGTATCCTCATGATGACCCTTTAGTGATCAAAGTCTGGATGAAAGAAGTATTGGTAGCAAGAACATTAGTGGATAATGATAGTTCGACATACATCATGTTCTATCCCTGTTTTGATAGTTTGGGTTTAAAACTCAGTCAACTGGAGCCTTATCACAGGACACTCATTGGATTCTCAGGCAAGAAAGTGTTTCATTTGGGGATTATCAAGCTAGACGTGTTGACCGGGACATGGCCGGCGAGCAGGACAAAGAGGGTGAGATTCTTTGTAATGGAGAAAAATGTTCATTATACATATAATATGATTATGGGAAGAGTTGGTCTGAAGAAATTCAAAGTTGTACCCTCTACTGTTCATCAATGCCTAAAATTCCTGACCAACTTTGGAGTTAGAGTAGTGAAAGGAGATCAGAAAGTAGCTCGGGAGTGCTACTTTTGCTTTGCCGAGGAAGAAGATATGTTAGAGACAAAGAGAAAAATAACCACTTATCAGGTGGGTATATCTGAACCAAACAACGAGTCTGAGGTTGAAACCTTAGATCCATGAGATGAATTTGAGCTTGTAAAAGGCCAAGTGATGGAGGCAACATAGAGCATTGTTATGGATGATGATAAACCAGAACAAACAACTCAAATAGGACCGTCATTGGAACCAGTTCTTAAATAGGAGTTTATAGCTTTCTTGAGACAAAGAAAATAGGTATTCGCATGGAGTCATGAAGATATGCCCGGCATAGACCGAAATTTCCTATGCCATGATCCTAATGTAAATAAGGAAGTTAAACCTGTGAAGCAACGAAGAAGAGTTTTTATCCCGAAGAAGAACCAAGCTATACAGGAAGAAGTGAAAAAGCTTCAAAAAGCTTCCTTAATTGAAGATGTGAAGTACTCGGATTGGTTAGCTAATGTAGTTATGGTCAAGAAGAAGAACAAAAAGTGGAGGATGTGTGTGGATTTTACCGACTTGGATAAAGCGTGCCCAGAGGATCACTTTCCTTTACCACGAATTGATCAATTGGTAGATGCTACTTCAGGGTATGAGCTGTTAAGTTTCATGGATGCATATTCTGGTTATAACCAGATCAAAATGAAGCTAGAAGATAGAGAAAGTAATTCCTTTATCACTCCCCAAGGAACTTATTGCTATAATGTTATGCCATTTGGTCTGAACAATGCAAGTGCTACTTATCAGAGACTGGTGGACAAAGTATTTGAGGAGCAGATAGGCAAAAACATGGAAGTGTATGTTAATGATATTCTCACAAAGAGAAAAAAATCTATTGATCATATTACCGACCTCAGCCAGTGTTTGATCAATTGGAAAAGCTCCAAATGAAGTTAAACCCCACCAAATACGTCTTTAGAGTGCAGGAGGGAATGTTCCTAGGGTATTTAGTGAATCAAAAAGGAATTGAAGCTAATACAAATAAGATTAAAGATCTGATCGAAATGAAGTCCCCAACCTGCAAAAAAGATGTTCAAAGGCTAACTGGGCGCGTAGCAGCGCTTAATAGGTTTGTGTCACGAGCAACAAATAAGTGTTTGCCGTTCTTCAATATACTCAGAAAAATCTTTGAATGGAACGATGAATGTGAAAAAGCCTTCCTAGATTTGAAAAAGTGCCTGGAAGCACCACCACTACTCTCCCGACCAATATTGAGAGAAAAGCTATATTTATATCTAGCTGTATCTGAGTCAGCAGTTAGCTCTGCCTTGATCAGGGAGGAAAATGGAGCTCAAAAGCTAGTTTATTACACCAGCAAAGCATTTTGAGGAACAAAAGTGAGATATCCCATACTAGAGATTTTAGCATTGGCTTTGATTGAGGCTAGTAGACGAATGAAGACATATTTTCAAGCCCGCACCATAGTGGTATACACTGATATTCCACTAAGGCAGGCTTTGCATAAGTTAGAGAAATCTGGAAGATTGATGTATTTGGCTATGGAGTTGGGGGAATATGACCTAGTATACAAACCAAGTACTGCTTTAAAAAGTCAAGTTGTAGCTGATTTTATTGTAGAATTCACTTATCCAGAGGTTCCTGAGCAACTAGGGACTCTAGTCGAGCAACATGCAAGAGTCAATAGACCTACTGGAGATACCCCAACCAACTCCAAATAGGGGAAACCGTAGAAAAAGACCAACCAAAATTGTCCAGTGGAGTATAGGAGATGAAGAGGAAATATGAGGAGGTGAAGGATAAAATCTTCCATCACGGGGTTCTGACAAACTGAGCATTTAATAGCGATATCCCCTTATGGAGTCTGTATATTGATGAGTCATCTTGTGCAATCGGATGTGGAGCTGGAATCATTCTCAATACTCCAGACGAGCTAGATATAGAGTACTCTCTATGATTCCAATTTTAAGCCTCCAATAATGAGCCAGAGTATGAAGCTGTGATTGTTGGTTTAAATATAGCTAAATCACTGAACATTGAACAAGTTGTGGTGTACAATGATTCACAGTTAGTTGTAAATCAGGTGTTGAGCTTATATACGAAGAAAGGAGAACTGATGACCAAATATTTGGCCAAAACTTTAGAAATAATTGCCACTTTGCTAGCTGTCCAGATGGTCAGAATTCCAATATTGGAAAATACCTAAGCAGATGCACGTGCTCGGTTAGATTTAGCAACCAGAATGAAGATACGAAGAAATATTCCTATTGAGTTATTGACTAACAGGAGCATTGATGAAGATCTGATGGTTAACTTTATTGCAATTGATATGGGGCCATCTTGGATGGATCCCATAAGATCATATATTGAATATGGGATTCTTCCAGTCGATCTACTTGAAGCTAAGACGCTGAAATACAAAGATGCAAGATATGTGCTAGATGGTGGTGTGCTATATAGAAGAGGATTAACTATTGGTCTACAACGGTGTGTGCATCCAGTTGAAGTGAATGATTTAATTGAAGAAGTTCATGAAGGGTCCTGTGGAGCCCATGTAGCAGGAAGAACGTTGTTGCATAGAATTCATACACAAGGATACTACTGGCCAACTATGAGATCAAATTGTGAAAATTTTGCCAAGAAGTGTGATAAGTTCCAGATGTTTTCCAACATACGCAAGGCTCCAAAATCTCTCCTAACACCAATCACATCCTCTTGTCCCTTTCTTATGTGGGGGATTGACTTGGTCGGGCCTCTGCTGACCACCCGAGGAAGGTTTAAATACCTGGTTGTAGCTGTTGATTACTTTACTAAATGAGTGGAAGCTGAACCATTGATCGATATGTCCTATGAAAAGGTTTATCAGTTTATTTGGAAAATTATTATATGCAGGTATGGCTTACCATATGCCTTTATAACTGATCATGGCACATAGTTTGACAACGATGAATTCACTACTTATTGTGCTGAGTCCAATGTTTAAAAAATCCACTATACTCCTGGCCATCCTCAAAGCAACGACCAAACAAAGCTAACTAATAGAACTTTGCTATACGGGTTGAAGAAAAGGCTGGAAAATGCAAAGGAAAATTGGATCAATGAACTACATTCTGTCATGTGGGCTTACCGAATAACTTCCAGAACAACTACTGGATTTAGAGTTCTAAACTTCCCTTTTGAGCTAGGTTTAAGGAATGCAATCTATTGGCGTTTGGCACTAAAGTCGTAATTCCTGTTGATCTAGGTTTACCTATGCATAGAGTTCTTAACTTCAATACCCCAATTAGTGATTTGATGAGAATGATGGATTTACACATGCTGCAAGAATTATGAAGATGCAGCTTTAAGGGATGTAACATATCAACAAAGGACTGCACGTTTTTACAACAAGAAGGTCATATCGAGAAACTTAAAAAGGGTGATTATATTTTGAAGAAAGTGATTCAGAAGAGTAATAAGCTAGAAGCTAATTGGCATGGGCGTTATCATTTTACTGCAATTATCTGACCACGCACATTACGGATTGAGGCTTTGGAAGGGGAGGAATTCAAGAACCCATGGAATGCAGAACACCTGAATAAGTATTATCAGTAAATGTAGTTATCTTGCACTCAGTTCACTTCAAATTTAATGAGAACATGACTTTCCCAAAATTGTTATTTTTTTGTTTTGTTTTTCGGAGTAATAGTTCTATGCACTTACAAACACAATAAAGGCCACCAACAAAGTTGATCGGCATCAATAAAACCACCAATAAAGTTGGTCGGTATCAATGAAAGCCACCAACAAAGTTGGCCAATAGCATTAAAGGCCACCAACAAAGTTGGTCGATATCAATAAAACCACCAACAAAGTTGATCGGTATCAATGAAGGTCATTGACAAAGTTGGTCGGTAACAACAATGGCCACTAACAAAGTTGGTCGGCATCAATAAAACCACCAACAATGTTGGTCGGTATTAATGAAAACCACCAACAAAGTTGGTCGATAACAACAAAGGCTACCAATAAAGTTGGTCGGCAACAATAAAACCACCAACAGAGTTGGTCGACATCAATAGAGACACCAACAAAGTTGGTTGTCAAACATATAAAACCACACAAGGCAAAATAGTAAGTCCCAAATGCTTAGCTAACGAAGACCCGAATGGATAATTTTCATCTAAAATAGGCTAAAAGATGGACAAATGTTCCACTCACGCCTTGGAACTAAGGTAACTAATGCAATTACCATCAAATTCTTCTACATTAGTAGAACCATTGTGAAACATTGGTAATTGGTAGAAAAATTAGTGTTGATACAAAAATTAGTCTGCTGACGTTGACCAATTATGTTAATACACGTGTCGTCCAACATGGCATAAATATACGTACCAAGCAACTTAACGCGCCGAGCTACTCAGTATACCGAGCAACTATCTAAGAAGACCAAACGATCAAGACAGATTCAATGAATATTCTTATTATGTACCGATACATATGCTTATCTAATAATGGCATATTGTCTATTCATATAGGCAGGCCAAGGGCTATAAATACATTGTAATACCCTCATGATATGGTAAGCTATCATAAGCAAAGATAATCAAGATTAAGACAAAATACCCGACAATACAAAACAGTGGACGTAGGCCATTTCATTAAGGCTGAACCACTTTAAAAATTCCTTGTCTTATTTCTTATTTCATATTTATGTGTGATTAATTAATTATACCAAATCTAGTTTTTTACATCAACACTTAGGATAATCCTAAGGATATCAATAGAACCGATGAAAAACTAGAGATTAACTAAAAAAATCGATCTATTCATAGTCAATGATTAAGAAAACACTCAGAGATTAATTAAAAGTTGATCCATTCATAAAATAAACTTTTCATGATTACATATTGTTGCTTAAACATGGAAAAATAAAATACAAAAGTTTATTCTATATGACGCTTTCTTTCAGTCTTAGAGATAAGATCCATGCCAGTTGGAGGATCATCCAAAGTAAAAGGATAGTTGATGAAGTTAAGGTCCTGCAGCATCCTTGTATTGCTACTACTATGATGGTCAAGTAAATGAGGAGGAAGGACGATCTCTAGTTCATCATGCAGTACGTAATCCCTCAAGTACATGGAAATCAAGCATTGGGGAATACGGTGAACAGGTACCCAGTTAACATCTAACTTGAATGGAGGATTGTCAAGCTACAGCAATCCCGGATCATAGCAATCCCATAGAGAGTCGTTCCTATCCACCTTCATCGCAGTTAAAGCATTTATCCATCCCCATTTATAGGATTCATTCTGAGCCTGTTGAAGTCTATCGTCATAATGTCCCAAAGCTTCATTATACCCACCCATTTAAAATTCTCTGGGCTGTTTATGGAATTTAAAAGTTAATTTATCAACTTGTGATTGCATCTTCTTTAGTACCCCATCCTTAACCTCTAGTTGGGAAGATTGAGTGGACAGTTCTTCAGATAAGGTCTGCAACTTTTGGGACATCTCAGCAATAGCTTGGTCCTTTGCTTTTAACTATGTAAATTAATTGGTAAGGGCCTGTTGGGTCCTAATTTCCTCCGTGGTTCATCGGCCAGGCCTATTTCTAGCTCTGGAAGAAGAAGACGACTTAATGTTTTTCAAGGCCTATAATTCATCTCTCAATGTGGAATTCTCAGCTTCTAAAAAAGAATAACCTTCATCTATAGTAGTAATAATAGTTCCAGAGGAAGACTTGAGAAGATTCACTTCATCCCTCAAATTATTATTCTTCTCTTACAGGAGTTTGGCAACAGTCCTAGTTTCTTTAACTTCAACCCTAAATAAAGCTTCCCTTTTATTATAAACAAAGAGAAATTTATTAAAGCCCCGACCTACACTTAAGCTTTGATATTTTTGGTCATAGCTCTAGTGCAAAAGCGTAGTGGATTCTTTATACTGTTCTTTAAGTTCTTCTATCATTTCATAATAGGCAACATTATTTGTTACCGCCCGATCAAGTAAGTACTTCAAATACTTGTAGGATTCTTTAACTTGCTCTGAGGCATCAACACTGAGCAACTAAGTGATTTCTTCTTTGGACAAGTCCATATGACCAGCTCTAAAAAAATCATTATATTTCCTCAGTAGCTCGGTATCATGAGAAGATAGTTTTTCCATCTTTGCAATAAATTAACAAGAAGAAATAACCATCAATCAACAACAAGGATGGAGAATAGGTATAATCAACAGGAAATAAAAAAGGAACAACAAAAGGTTCTTTTATTAATAACAAAGAGTTCAAGTACAATCAAAACAAAGGAAAAATAAACATCAAAAGTAAAAGGGAAAAATGCCGAACAACTTTACATCTTATATTTATCATTTTCAATCTTCTTGCTTTGCTCAAAAGAAGGGGCTACAGGCTGAAGTTTCTCTGTTTGCTCGACTAGAAGAACAAAAGACTCATGGACTTAAGGTTGTTTGGCAGCAGACTTAACCATGGATGAAGACCCTTCAGAAGCAGCTTCATCTTCAACCTCGTCCTCTATGACTGGAAGAGGACCATGAATATACCTCTAAAAAAGTTCAGAGTCTCCATTTGTGTTCTACTCTTGAAGGGTAGCAACCCAACCATCTCTGAAACATTTTT
This sequence comes from Sambucus nigra, assembly GCA_949130495.1. NCBI lineage: Eukaryota > Viridiplantae > Streptophyta > Magnoliopsida > Dipsacales > Adoxaceae > Sambucus > Sambucus nigra. Next base: position 301,440,256 of record OX422208.1, read on the forward strand.
TCTTCACATACTCAATTTGAAGAGAAGCAACAAAAATGGCTTTATTCCAGACCTTGTCCCAACCAGCAATGACGGAAGCCTTCACAGCAGACTTTCTATTATCTCTGGTAGAAGATACAACCTCTTCAGCTTTCTTTACCCTGTGCTCATCTTCCTTTGCCCTGCGCTCAACTTTCTCTTTCTGGCACTTAGCTTCCTATTTCTTGCACGCAACTTCCTCTTTTTAGAGCCCAACTTCCTTAGCTATGCGCTCCGCTTCAAGGGTATTTGTATCAGAAGTTTGATGATCAGTTTCAACAGTCTTTAGTTTCTCTGTCTAAGTGCTTTTCTCAGTCCCGAAGGCCTGCTGAGACTCAAGCAGAGACTTCTTCAGACCACACAAGGCTTCCTCCACCTCATTTGAAGAAGAAAAAGGCTTAATTGCATCATCCTTCTCCAGCATATTATTAAAGTCTACCAAGAACTAAAAAGATAAAAATTGAAGTGAGCATATTAAGAATATAAATGACAACTAAACCAAGATAATGGAAATTACTTACTGATGCAAGGTTCTGAGCGGCCAATTCAGAGACCTTCATTCTAGGGAGCTTGGCATCCACCCCCTGTGGTCTGGAAGCGTACCAAACTGGATCAACCTCGTTGACAAACTAGGAGTAATAACTGTTGGAGGAATAATATCAGAGGAAGGTAAATCAACCAAGGACAGTTGATCACTTGGTCGACTTGCTTCTCTACAAGCCCTCTCATAAGTCTCCTAAGAGAATCTTCAACCTCTTTGGGAGCTACATCCTTAGGAGCCAGGTCTTTAGGGATTGGATCTTTAGGGACTGGACCCTTGGGGGCTGGGGGCTTCATAACATCTCCTATTTTATTCTTGGCTCCTTTAACAGATGATTGAGAGCCATAAGCACTATCATTGTAAAGGTTAGGGAACTTCCTCTTCTTCATAATGTTATACAAAGGAGTATCAAAATCAACAACATCCACTTGTTCAAGATCACTTACCAGAGCATAAGTGGCAACATGTTTTATAATAAAAGAAGAAACAGTGTTTTTATATTGGAGCAGATAGGAAGTAGACCTAATGTGATCTTCAACAACTACCTTATGAAGACCCTAGATAAACTTTAACTCTTTCAAATTTACTTCATTCTCTTTGGGTCACTTTATTTTTTGCTCAAAAGCAAATCAATTTATAAAACAATAGTCAGTATGGCATTTTATCAAATTTACTAAAACATAAAATAATCCTATTCCATTGCCTATTCCATTACCAAAGAGAGGACATTTAGGTCCTTTGTATTTAGAACCTCCAACTAAAGGGGCATGTTGTTAATTTTTTACGACGACCCCATGATCAAAATAATCCCTATTAGAATCAAGGAGATTAACTACCAAAGCTTTACTAATAGCCTAGTTTTTAAATAAAAGGTGTTATCACTAGTTACCCATTTATAACAAAGCATAATTTCTGAAATCCCTAGATGGGTTCTATGAATTTGATTTAACCTATAAACTCAATTTACAACTCTACATGTATTAGGAGTCACTCTTCCAGGTATAATGTAAAAATATTGACAAAACTCCAAACACGGGGGATTGGGAGGAAACGTGAAACCACATTCAGCAATAAAGTTGGAGGGAAACCAATGACCCTCAGCAAAAGAGAAAAAATCAAAAGGAAAAATGGGATGTTCTAATATAACCCTAGATAGAATATTAAGATCGGTTCTGAACTTACCAAGTGACTTGATAGAGTAAACCATGATGAAGAAAATAAAAAATAAGAGAAGAAAGATTCTTACAAAGATTTAAGGATTCAGCAGGAACTGAAGACAGAAAAGAAAATGATTGCACGAAAGCAAATAACATAGTAACACAATCAGAAGTAAGAGTTAAAAGATGGTCAAAGTATTTACCGCCCTTTTTATAAGACGCTAAAAACTGGGAAAAGTAATGATTAAAGCAAACGACGTTTGGGTTTACAGCGGATGATAAAGAAAAAGACAAAGATACCCCATAAAAGTTTGCTAAAATTTGAAATATTTATGAAATTGCCATTTGTGCTTAAAAATAAACAATCAGATAGATAAATTTCATAAGTCTGGAAGGTTTGCAGCTAAACCATATAGCCCAAACTACTAGTGAAACATAATGTTCCACACTTTCGCATCAACTCCATGTATGAAACATTGGGGGTTTTTGGTTATACCAAAATCTACCATCCTACGTGGACCAATTACAAGCCAACACATTTCATCCAATGTGGAACAAGTCTAAGTCATCATGATAGAAAAGTCCGACCAACTGGGAAGCCCGACCAACAGCCAGAAATATAATCTATACATCCAACCAAGGACCAATAGTTTTACATCCTGTATTTCCAATGGAATGATCACATTCATATATTTAATTCTTATTTTGTATTGATGTAAATTCCTAAAAATAAAGGCATCCCATCCTTTCACATGACAACGATCAAGACTCCTCTCGGGCTATAAATACATTGTATCACCCTCATTGCAAGGGGATCGAAAAAACAACTCAAGATAACCAATATAGTACAGTGGATGTAAGCTATTCTTTTGATCCGAACCACTTTAAAAATTTCTTGTGTCTTGTTTGTTTAACTTATTTTTATCTGCGATCGATTAATTAAGCCTAGGCTAGTTTTTTGCATCAACAACTATTAACGTAGTTATTGGATTAGGGATACGATGAAGCACGATCTTCACAATATCTAAATATTGTATAATAATGTTCCTTGGTTGGGCATAATGGTTTTGCTAAGAATTGTCCCTTTATAGGTAAATTGAATGTTGACGTAATCACATGGATTATGGGTTGGTATTCACTAGAATATGGTATGGTGGGAGACGACATTGCATATGGCTATACAATTCGTTGTGTATATTCTTCCCTATATGTTGGATGGTAGTGTGCATGTGAACATCTACATCGTTATCACTTATTTGTGAGTTAGGAGAGGGAAAAATGGTTTACAGGTTTCGTAAATGCCTTATAAATTCTAGTAGTTATTCTTGGGCGGTCGTGATGCTCTATTGTGGATTCTCATAATGAATGTGATGATGATAATAATTTTGACTTACGGCATGGGTATGTCTATTAGAGGCGATTTTTGAGTTTGGAGTAGTTATATGGGCTATATGCTAGTGGTGGCATACTATCTAGGATTGCTACGTGGGATTGTTATCTGATGATGGATTTATCTAAGTATGTAAGGTTATATATGATAAGAAAATTTTGTATAGTAAATTTTTTGGTTATTTTGAGAATTTTATAGCTAGTGACAACCTCGGTTACATGAAAATAGGTATGGTCACATATGGTGTTAGAATAGTGGCGTTCTTAGGGAGACTGATGATAGTAGACATTTATTGGCATGGTTAGATGTTGAAAGGTTTTGTAGTGATAAAAACTCTATTAGATTTAAGGATAGGTAAGTGGGCATCCTACCGTATATTTGAGATAATTATGCTATTTTTAGCATTAATGGAGGGTGAAACATTTGTTGGAATTGTCATAAGTTGATATTTATATCATTAGTGCATTGTTTTGTGTTTAGTCTTGGGCCAAAAAATCTCGATGATCTGCTGATCTAGGCAATAGTGTATCAGGAGGGCTCCTAGTTTGGATTTCGCTTGTGATACGTCCCACACATGAGGCTTAATAAATGTTGGGAGTTGAGAGATGTTTGGGGCCTAGGGAGTTTAGCTTAATACATTGGACATTACTTGTGTGCAGATATAATGCATCGAACGGTGAGATATTGTATGAGTTAATGCCAGCGAGGCCAATGAGTGTACTGCCGAGAGCAGTTAGGGATATACGCACCACTAGGTTAATAAGTGAGGCAATTTCAAAAAATGTTTAGTCATGGTTATTATGGTATTAGAGTCTACCGTTACTTTATAGTTATGAATTATATATGTGGTTGAGTTTGGTGTGTATATACGTGTGTTACATTTGTGATATTTGTGCATGTTTGCACGTGGTATAGGGTGTATGGGCACCCTAGTCGTGACATACTATTATAGGCATATGTGAGCCTTCTTATTTCATCTTGTGGGATGCAGGTGCAGGCTAATTATGTGTAAGCCTATGATATTTGTGCGGGTTACACTTTGACGTTATGCTTTAGCGAATTTCGAGGATAGGATTCCATTATTGGGGGGGGGGGGGGGGGGAGAATGTAATATCCCATATTTTTTGTGGACTATATTTATTATTTATTATGTGAGAATAAAGTAAGAATCAGGACTGATTATTACTTGTATGGATTTGTAATAATAATTTAGTATAATTTAGATGATAATTGAATATTGCATGTAGTATAATTTTTGTAACGTTTGTTGGTAATAATTAATTTGGGATATTAATTATATGATTGTGGGCTATGTGTACATGTAAAGTAATTAAGTGTGCCATTTTATTAACGCCATGAGATATTATCGTGGGTTATGGATAATATCATTTATACGGGACTCTAGGATGACACGAATGCCTGTAGATATATTTTTATCGCTTTAAATTGGTCCCGGGGAGTAGGTATACTCTTAAGAGAGATTTTGGACTATTTTGGGTAGCATTCTGAGCTCTTTTAAGGGATCGAAACTAGGCCTCATTAAGAGATGCGGGATTAGATTTTTAAAATGGGGTTAGACCACATCATTTCAAAACAATTCATCCACTAGACCTAACCTTGGCGGACATAAACACTTGGGAGAAGTTAGGTAAGCTTGGAGAGGAGAAAGCAAGGGTATTCAAGAGGGTTCTTACATCTCCCAATTTCAAGCAATAATTTTCTTGCAATATCTTTGATAACGCGTTTCTTAATTTATAAGTATGTTTTCTCTTACGATTTTGGGTCATTAGTTACATTGGAGACATATTTATATAATGATTTATGAATGGGATTGATTAGGATTAATAGTAATCAATCTTACCTAGAAAGTTAATACTTGGTTGATAAAACCCAAAATTGACATTGAATAATTATTCGAAATTATGTTAGAATCCATGCTTAGGTTTGTAGTTACTTTTTTAATCGAATACATGTCTAATATATCTTAAATTGAAAGATATTAGGGATTTATAAATTGTTCTTGAGGAATCTGGATTAATTTAATTATTGATGGTAATCATATTGAAAACCCTTATTGATGATTAGAAATAATTAGGATTCTTTCCCCTAGATGTTATTGTTAGGTTCTAGTATGATGGGTATTCAATTGGATACCTTACTGGGGCTTTAATGGAGGTTTTTGGAGAGTTTTAGGGCTTATTTTCATAGTCGGGGACAAAGCTAACATCTTTCTCGTTCGAACGTTGTTCAAACAAAATGCCTTTCTCATTCGAATGAGGTACCTTTCTCATTTGAATGAACTTTTGCTTTGAACAAGGTTCCCTTTTCGTTTGAAAGACTTTAAAATTTTATCTAATTGTTCAAAATCAAAATACGAAGGTGTGGGCACTGATTTCGTATTTTTTTAATTTTTTTTGGATTTGATATGATTTTTCTACTAAATGATGCACAAGACAAAAAGTAGGATTTTGTAATTTTTAGTTGGGACTTTCCTTTAGGATTACTACACCTAATTTGGTGATGGATCAGACTAGGTTAATATTGATTCTAGTTATATAGGTTTGAGCTGTGACCCTTATAGTATTATACTTACATCCAGTATTAGGCTTTGGCTAGAATGGATAAACGCATGAGTGAAGGGGTATCTTATGGTCATATGTATACATCGAGCTTAGACAGTGACGAGTTAACGTGTTTTGGAGAATTAATTCAAGTGTTGAGAGGATATAGGCTATAAAATTAATTCAGTAATTTAATAGGGAAACATATATGTCCATTACGAAAGACTATATATATATATATATAGGGATAGATATACTCATAGTTTAGAAATTCAATACACTATGAGTCGAATTTAGTAAGGATTAGAGTTGATGATCCTAGGAACATAAATAATAATCCGATGTTAATTTGGGGTACACTTGAGTGCATGCAATATCCTATTTAATTGTGTACGTTCAACTTGGTTTTGAGAGATTATAAACCTAAATAAAATACAAAATCAACGGTGTGGGGATCGAGATGTTTGGGTACCCTTGAGTGTAATTACCGCGTGGTTATATATATTATGTAATTATGTGAACATACCCGTATTCGTGGTGAATCTTGATGATACCAATTATGGTACCACCAAGTAATATAGTAAGAGCTCAATCCACAAATACCTTAAAGGTGCGATAATGGTAGAAATCAGATGTATAAGTAAAGAAGGAGGTTAGACAATGGAGAAACACACTATAAAGAAAGTGGTTCAACCATCTGTCCTACTCCACTCTGCAAGGGTGAGTGAACTTCACTATGAAAATGGCTCTAATGGCCTTGTGATACAAGTCACTCAACTCTCTCTCTCTCTCTCTCTCTCTCTCTCTCTAATGTTATTTCAATAGAGTACTGGCTAGGGTTGAATTATCGATCCTTTACATTATTGGAGAAGATAAGTATCCATGATGCATGTGTAGAATATTCCTTCCAATAAGGTTGAGCCACCTGTTGCCGTCACATGTAGATCATAATGATGAAATATTCACTCACATGTGAGGGAGATCTTGTTATAGCAATTTAGTGCACGTGGGATCTGCGACCCATACTCACCCTTCCACGCATGCCCTAATCCAAGCACTCTGCCAGCGGTCCATTGTCGGCCACCTAGATGAGGCTGAGGTTGAGTCATCAAGGTGAATCCTCTGATAGTACGACAACTATCGTGTCGAGTTATCTTCAATTAACCCTTGTCTTCCAGGGGATGGACGAGGTCGAGGGAACTAGAGTAATAAGAACAATAATGTTGATAGTTTCCTAAGACGAGGACGAGATATCTAGCATTGGGATTGTGGAAAATGATGAGGCACTTAGTGTAGGGCCCACAACCGAGCTATAACTTCCTCTGACTGATGGTCTGACACGTCGACCGTGACGGAGGTGGCCTAATCCTGAGATGAGGCTATACTTAGTATATTAATCACCCCTATCCCTTAGTCTTCAATGTGAATGGAAGGCCGAGGGATAAAGCATATTTAGTCTTCAAACCTGACCAATGAAACATTAAATGAGAACCTTGTATTGACACTTGGAAGCTACTTTGTGGATTGGCGTGTGGCCCAAGAATGACGGATGTAACTGTTCCCTAAAGATGTCTGGATTGGAAGTTGTGAATAATTATTATAGGTATCTAAATGGTTTTGAAAATCATTTTCTCTTTCTTACCTCTTCTTATTCGCGTGTGATCTGTTTCTCTTTCTAAAACTAGTCTTTCTCTCCTCCTGTTCAGGCGTTTTCCCACTCCTTCTAGGTAATATCTATCATCCTCCATTTTAAAGCTTTCCCCTTTATTTGTTAGTATTCTTATTTTCATATTTTTTGGCGAGCTTTGTTATTCTGGCAACCTTCATTGGTGGTTCTAGGACTGCCATTAGGTGGGCTTTTTTGTGATTTTAGGGTTTGGCCAGTGACTTTTAGGTTTTTTGACCTTTCTCTGACTTATTTTTTTTAATCAGTCACTGGTAGAACGCCGGTGTAATTATGGTGAAACTGCTCTTCATTTGTTCTTGAATCAAAACGATTCAATTGCCCATTTTGATCTTTAGGTTAATGTTGGTAAGATGGAAAACTAGTTGTTCCCTTTTCACCTTTAACCTTTATTCTTTCAAAGTTAAGCCTCAGCCTTTTGAATGTTGAAGACCCTTTATGAATTAGCAGAACACTTTCCCATGCTTGGAGAGAGGTACTTACAGGAAATCCATAGAATTTAGGAGGATAACGAGGCATGACGTAGAGCCAGGGTTAACCTTACTTGTCCCATATATCCTATTCCTTTAAGGACCATTTTATCCTCATCATCTGAAGTCGGTAGGGATGAGATGCCTAACTCATCCTCTACCCGAACTGAGAGTAGAGACTCCTTTGAAAAGGTAATGAGGTTATCACCTACAAATTCTATGGAGTTTGAGGCTTTCGAGAGCTCATCTCGAGCTTCATCTTCTAACTAAGCTCATTTGTATGGTCATGACGACTCTTCAGTCCAAATCGTGTCTAACCATTCTGAGTTATCCAGCCAGGATGACTCTTTAATTCAAGTCATCTCGGACCCTGCTGAGCCGACTGTTAATGTTATTATTCTTCCAAATGTTGTTCCTCTAACGGCCATGAATGCGAGAGAGTAATAGGAGAGGCTTCCAGATAAGGCCCCCGTTACTGGAGCTCTTTCTGACGGTGATGACTCCGAGGTCGAGAAACTAGTTAATTATACATATGTCGAGACCTTTTAATTTACCGTTAGAGAGTCCAACCTTATCCTTTGGAGACATTTATATGGCATTAATTATGACATCATTATGCGCATCCCAGATGAGGACGAGAGAGTATATGGTGACCGAGAAGGTGAAGTTTCCATTTACGTTCATATTTTTCTCCATCTGTTCGAGCTTTTTAGTCTAGCCTAGGACTTTCTCCATCTTAGTTAGTGCCCAAACCTTGAAGAATTATACTCGGCTACATCTCCTTATGGTTGAATAAGAACACATATGATCCTTCACTTGTAATAGTCAAAGATTTCTATAATGTCTCGTCCCAAGGACTCAACCCGACAATTACCACCTAGGGGTTAGAAAACCTGATAAGAAAATCATCCACGTTGCCCAAATATCCATTCACTATTAGAAACTAAGATTTTTCTTCATTTGGGGCTATGAATTTTTGATCGATGCCGAATAATCTGAGGATGAGCCTAGTGTTCCATGCGCCTAGGCTAACACCGCCATATTCTCCAAGTTGGACCTGGACTTGGTATCGCCGAATGGGAGAGGGTTAACTATCTGAGGAGCCAAGGGAAGTAAAGTTCCCTTCCTAAATTTGAAGAGTGAATGTCTCCTGACTTTTTGGAGGAGTCTGGTCTGGGGGTTAACCCCTAGCTGAGTTGTGTGAGTTACTAAACTTCTCTGTTCACAAGCCTTCTCTTTCTTTTATATTTATGAATGATTATCTATGTTTCTTCTTTGTAGATCGTCCTCCTCACATCTAGGACAAACTTTAGAACATGACATCCCATAATCTTAAAAAGTGCCTTACTACTGAAGGGAGGTAAGCAAACCTCAAAGAAGATAACTGCCAGTGGGCCGACTAATCTTGAGGTCGACCATAAAGGAAAGGAAACCACTCTTACCTCATATCATCGTCGGTAAAGGGAGATGAGGGAGAGGGTAAATCTACCTCCATCTGGATCTGTGCCGACCTCTTCTGGTGGTTCTTCATTATAGGACTTTGAGACTATCTAGGTAGCCAACATTACCCAACTGAAGGTATATCTCGAGTCGGTCATTCCATCAGAATCGAGGTTGAGGACTTCATGTTTTCCATCTTTTCCAAGGGATACTATGAGTTTATTGGGAAGATGACCCGTTGAAGATCTTTAACTTTTTCCTGCATCATATGGCACATGTATCGACTTCATCTTTTAAATTTAATCTTATCTCGTTCATTTTTCACTTTGTTCTATTCTGATACTTAATTATTTTTATTCTTTTGTAGTCTGTATGCGCCTTTACTTCTGCTACAAAATGTGTCACTGATAACTTCTCTAAGATTTTGGAGGGAGAGAAAACCCTTCAGGATGTGGTCGACCAGAAGAGGAAGCTGAAGGATCACAAAGAAGTATATAAGAAGACCCTTGATCAGATCAACCTAGATCATGATAATGACCTGAAGTCTAAGGATGGGTAACTGACTGCTCAAGTTGTGAAGCATTTCACAAACCCTGTTGCATCTATCCAAAAATCTAAAGATGAGACCTTTTCGGCTGAGGTTATTCAGAAAATTAGAGATGAGGCCCTTTCACTCGAGGCTATAAAGAAAATTCAAGACAACGTTGTCACGACTTACAAAGCATCTGATGAGTTCGGCAACTTTGGCATGGAGTACCTTGAAAGAGGTATTAAGACGTCCTGTCGATGGGTCATCACTAAATTTACTGAGTTCATCTCATCCATCCGTCCTGAGTTGGAAGCCACTGACCTGAAAGATCCCCTTATGGCCTCAGCCTTGGACTATGTTGAATCCATGCCCTCGGCCAAGGAAGATGATGCTATGGCCTGGGTCCCAGATGAGGCTAATATCAACACTACTACTACTGTGGATGCCGAGGAAAGTACTAGAGGGTCGACCATCAATGTTGAGCCAACTCTGTAGGGTGGTCGTCTATGGATAATAGCCCTTCTCTTGTAATTAGTTTTTTGTTGTAAACACTTGATATTTTGCAAATATTTTGTTTTAAACTGGTTGTTACTGCTTGAATGAATGATAAAGTATTGCCTCGTATTTGAGGTTTCATTATCTTTTCGTTGACTGTGTAATGAGTAATGAATTTGCTAAGTTTATTTCTCGTCCCGTCTTATATGTTTGAATTATCTCTCGTCTTGAGTCATAGGATGATAACCAAATTATTAATTTAAATGAGAGGTCACCAAGTTAATGATGTTATTTTAAGTTTACTCTTTCCCCTAGATAAGAGATCAATTAATCCTAAGTAACCATAATTATATGATTTTTGAATTTGAATGCAACAAATTAATGGTCTTTAATTATAAGTCCCTCTCGTCATTTTGAGAGTGTATGTATGCGTGTCATCTCGTCCTACACTATCGTCTCCCTGAGAGAATTTGACTCTCACTTTACCAAATTAATGATGTTTAACTGAACCATAATTAAATGATTTTTGAATTTGAATGCACCAAAATAATGGTGTTTAATCATAAGTCCCCTCTCATCGTTTTAAGAGTGTATGGATGAGTGTCGTCTCATACTTCACTGTCAACTCGTCGAGTGAATTTGACTCTCACTTCACCAAATTAATGATGTTTAGATGAACCATAATTAAATTATTTTTGAATTTGAATGCACCAAATTAATGGGGTTTAATCATAATTCTCCTCTCGTCATTTTGAGAGTGTATGGATGAGTGTCGTCTCATCCTACACTTTCGTCTCGACCGAGAGAGAGTTTGACTCTAACTTCACCAATTTAATAATGTTTAACTGAACCATAATTAAATGATTTTTGAATTTGCTTTATGTTTTTCACCGTCAACGTTGATGTTATCACATTGTTACCCCCTCTCAGTGTTATTGAGAATGCATGGACGAGGTGAGCCCCGTATCGATTCTCATGTCACCAAGAGTGAGTTATTGCCATTTCACCATATCAATGATGTTTTGGTGCTTAGGATGACTCCAAATATATAATCTGATCAATTTATACAATAAAATATGGGGAACTCTTGAAACTTTTCATTCATCATAATTTTCATTACATCTCTCATACAATGATAAAATAAATTTTTTACAAGAGCCTATTGATAATATCTCTTTAAGTGATCAACATTCAAAGGTTTTAAGAACAACTCTCCCTCTAAATTTTCAAGCCGATAAGTGCCTGGAATAACTTTCTCTGTAACTTTATATGGTCCATTCCAATTTTTATGGAGCTTATTCGGCTTCTTCCAAGTTTTCTTCAATACTAAGTCTCCAATGGATATTAGCTTAGTCTTAACCCTTTTGTCATAGAATTTTACAGTCCTTTGCTGATAAGCAGCTTGCCTAACCTCTGCATCCTCTCTCCTTTCTTCAATAAGCTCTAGATCTAACCTTTTCTCCTTAGCATTTGCTTCTAGGTTATTTGTTTAATCTCTGTGATTTGGTAGGCCAATCTCGATTGTAATCACTACTTCTGAATCGTAGGCAAGCATGAATGGGTTTCCCCCATTGGCGTTCTCTCCCTCATCCCGTGTGACCAAAGGACAATGTATATATTCTCCATCCAGAGACCCTTGGTGACTTCTAATTTCTTTTTGATCTCTATTTGTAACCTCAGTTTGTCCATTTACCCGAGGTCGGCTTGGAGCTATAAAAAATTATTTGATGTCGACCCTCTTGTAGTATGCTTCTAGGGATGAATTCTTGAACTATTTGCCATTATCCAAGATCAATGTGTGGGGTAAACCATACCTACAAATGGTGTTACTCCAAATAATTTGAAGGTCTTCATCTCGGTGATGGTTATCAGGGCCTCTGCTTCAATCTATTTAGAGAAATAGTCGATAACCATAATAAAATACCTATAATTCCTTGTTGACCAGGGCAAGGGTCCTACCAAGTCAATCCCCTGAACTATAAATGGCTAGGGGGAAGTAATATATTTCAGAGATTGGTGAGGGTGATGAGGGATTCTTTTATATCCTTGGCCTTTTCCACGTCTCTTCACATAGCTAGTTGGATCCTTGGCTAAAGTCAGCCACCAGTACCCCTAAGTGTTTATTCTTTTTGCCGATGATATCCCTTATATATGACGGGATATAGACCCTTCATGTACATCTTTGAGGATACACTCTACCTATGTCGGATAAATGCATCGGAGTAAAGGGAGAATGAACTCTTTCTTGTACAAGACGTCTCCTATAATTAAGAATTTGGCCACCTTATACCTTAACTTCTTTCTCTCTAATTTTAACTCTGGAAGCTCATCATCCCTGATGTATCGGGTGAACGGTTTCATCCCAGATGCACTAGATTCAGGTTCAAGAAGAATTCCACTACATTGTCTTCCTCTTCAATGGTTGGCCGATATAGGATCTCCACAGGCACCGACCTTTTAATCTCCGTTCTTATCGCAGACGCTAATCTTGCTAAGGCATCGGATCGGTTGTTGTCTAAATGATGGATCTTTTTTAGCTTCACCTCATTAAAGTTCTTCAATATTTCTCTTACCCTTGTTAGATACTTAGTTATTCTCTTATCCTTTGCCTTGTACACTCCTAAGATCTGGTTGACCACTAATAGTGAGTCATTATGAACTGTTATTTGCCCAAAATTTAATGCATTAGAGAGGGAGAGTCCTGATAGAAGGGCCTTCTAATTTGACTCGTTATTAGACACCTTAAAACTGAATCTCAGAGAATATTCGATGTCAGTCTCATTCGGGGCGTACGGTATCAAGCCGGCACCGCTCCTAGTCTCGCAAGATGAGCCATCTACAAAAAAGTTTCAAACGTTGTCTTTTTGTTAGAAAGTGCCCTCATCCAGCACTCCATTCTTGAAGATAAATATTTCCTCTTCATTCTCGACCACTATAGTTTTGTCCACATTCGTCTCAGCCTCAGTCAGTCTAGCACTTACTTTTTAAGCTCATTTGTTTGTTCTGTAAACTATTTTTTATCGACCTAGTCCCATGTAAAGGTGGCTACAAAATTGGGTAAAGCCGACCCTTTTATGGATATTCTTGGATGATAGATAATGTTAAATTCTCCCAACTCTATCGACCAGATAGTCAACTTACTCGATTTCTCAGTTTTATGGATGACCCATCTAAGAGGAGAGTCTGTAAGGACAAAAATTGTGTGATCCTATAAATAAAGTTTTATATTCCTAGATGCATATATCAATGCATAAGATAACTTTTCCATCTTTGGATACCTCTGTTTGGCCCCTTCAAGGGCCTTATTGTTAAAATAAAATAGCTTTTGTACCCCCATCGTGGTCTTATACAATGGCAACCCTGATAGCCGACTCAGATACGACTAGATATAGATATAACTTTTCTCCCTGAACATGCCAGGAAAATAAAAATGAGGAGCCAAGATAAGCTTTCAACTCCTGTGAGGCTTTCTCACACTCCTTATTCCACTTGAAGGTTTTTTACAACACCTCGAAGAAGGGCAAACATTTGTCCGTAGTCCTTGACACAAACCTATTCAATGCAGCAACTCATCCAACATCCTTTGAATGTATTTTAAAGTTTTTGAAGTCTTCATCTCCACCAAATACACACTTTGATAGGGTTAGCCTCTATCCCTCGTTGATTGATGATGAACCCTAGGAATTTTCCTACTCCATCCCCATATACACACTTTATGGGGTTTAGCTTCATTCGATACAGTTCATTATGTTAAAAGTGTGCTCCAAGTCGGCCATATATGTCTCAGACTTGAGGCTCTTAGTTAACATGTCATCAAAATATACCTCTACGGTCTTGCCTATTTGATCCTCAAACATTTTAAGTACTAACCTTTGATATATTACCCTACCATTCTTGAGGCCGAAGGGCATGAACTTGTAGCAATACGTACCCTTATCAGTGATGAAAAAGGTATTTTCAGCATCGGTTGGGTCTATAAATATCTAATTCCATCCTGAGTAAGCCTCCATAAAACTCATTAGTTCATGCCCATCCATGGCATCAACTATTTGATCTATTCTTGATAGGGGGAAGCTGTCTTTTTGGCATGATTTATTTAAATCGGTGAAGTCAACACACATCCTCCACCTGACATTAGGCTTAGGCACAATGATTGCATTATCTAGCCATTCTGGATAGACGACATCCCTTTTGAACACTACCTTCTTTATCTTCTTCACTTCATCTCTTATGACTTTAAATTTTTCCCTAGAGTAGATCCTTTGCCTCTGTCTGACCATCTTGGATCCTTCTTCTACATTCAATTTATAGTAGACGATCTCCGTATCAATCCCTGGCATATCTAGATGACTGCATGCTAAAATAATTTGTCTCTCCCTCAGCAGTTTGATAAACTCTCCCTTGATTTCTTTTTTTAGGTCTTTATCGATTTGGACAATTTTCTCCATCTCATCCTCATTGAGGACGATAGATTTTACCTCTTTAATGGCCTAACTCTTCTTGAGTTGTGTCTCATCTCTAGGGTCGAGAGTGTCGATATTGTAAGTGGTGGTGGCCCTCTTATGTACTTCTCTTTCCTCATTCGAATTGACGTAGCAATCAAGCACCTCAACCTGGCACCCTGAACTTCCCTTACTCTATAAGGATTCAAGAATTTTATTATTAGGGGAACAGTTGAGGGCATTGCCTTAAATTATATGAGGGCACTGCCTCAAATTCTTTGAGGGCTACTCTTCCCATTATGATGTTATAGGATGAATAAACGTTTTTATCTATCAGGAGGAAATTTATCTTCTTTGTAAGACATCTCGGCCAGACCTCCCCAATGCAGACGTCCATTTCATAAATCCCCAGGGGGTGGACTTTTTCTCCACTAAAGTTAATTAAGGGTTGATGATAAGGGACGAGAATTTTCTTACTTAATCACAACGCTTTTAAGCACTCCTATAACATTACATCAGCCGAACTACCACCTTCAACTAATATCCAGGGAACATCATACCTGTGTACTCTCGTAGTGATCACCAATAATTCATCATAAGGGTCTAAGATCCCCTTGAAGTCCAACCACGAGAACCCTAATACTAAGGTGTTCATGTTGACTTTCTTCCTCTTACCAGACTTTGAATCGACTTCAACTGAGTTCACAACTTTGCTCTTTGGGATAGCTTTTGCCTCTACAACATGAGATTTTTGGTCGGCTATGTCTTTACCACCACCTGCCAAACCGCCGCATATCATTTTCACACCATGAGAAATATAATGCAGCGAATCCCAACCCTTGGGATTAATTTTCTTCGGTAGGAGGTCAGAGCCGACCTCATCATCATCTGATGCTTCATCGTCCTCGTTCACTAGGTCATCCCGTTTACACTTATCGTCCTGTCTCCTTCAGGTGTCATCTTGACCATCTCTTGAACCAGTCCTATCCACATATTTCTTAAGTTTTCCTTGCTTCAACATCTTTTCTATCTCATTTTTAAGTGCAAAGCATCTGTTAGTGGTGTATCTATGATCCTGGTGGAACTCATACCACTTACTTTAATCCCTCATGTGAGGTGGGCCCTTCAGCTTTTTCGACAATCTTAAGGATCGATCCTTTTTTATTTCATTCAGGATCATCCTTAGAGTAGTTTTCAATTGAGTATAGTCAACAAACTTATCATTTTTTCGACCTCTTGTCTCCGTTTCCTTTGAACTTTCGATATTTACTTCCACTTGCTCCTTTCTTTTCATTTCCTTTGGCTGCCATAGCCTCCTCCATGTTCACGACTCTCCCGATTGTGTCGAGAGTCCTCCCATTAGGTCAGTAATCGCAATATTTTTATCATAGTCTTCCACCTCCATTTTTTTTTCAAGCAATCTATGTAGAATCTCAGAGACTTATTTTTTACTTGTTTGGTTTTACTCCAAAACAAAAGTTATGGGTGAACCTCTCGGCCAATTGCTTGAAATTCTCAATTGAGTTTATAGGAAGGGAGGTATACCATACGTGAGTAGCATCAATGAGGGTGTTTGAGAAGGATTGACAACTTATCTCATTAGAGTCTGAGAAGGATTCTCCATCAGATTGGTACATTTTCACTTGGTGGACTGGATTGGTGCTTCCATCATACCAAGGGGTGACAACCGACAGATTGAACTTAGTCGGGGTAGGATAGATTACTATCCTTGATACAAATGGTGAACCTTTTATGAAACCCCTATGCGAAAGGTCTTGGCTCTTCAAAATGTCTCCAATCTTGTCTTCAAACCTCTGAATATAATTATTCCATGACTTGTCAGGTGCATCTGAAGTATATACCTCAGCTACGATGGCATTATCACCGCCCCCTCTTTATTGATTGGTTATTGTTTTGGTTCTCTGCCAACCATCCTTTGATGACTATTGACTTCTCTCTTCTCCTCATATCATCCACATGGAGGCCAACGATAATTACATCCACTATTTCTTCTAAAACTAGTTATACTCCGAGACATGGATAGTGAGCCTCTCGAATAACTCACCGGGTCAAGTATATCAATAGCAAACCCTCTTCTGAGTCTGTCAAGTGCTGAAGCACGAGGTTGGCCTTCTCGGAATAGCCTGACTTTGTTTCCACTATTGACTTGAATTGGGCGCACAATATATCAAATCTACTGATTGGGGGTTACGTTTGACATCGGGATCGATTATCACGCGCTAGCTGAGATGTTCTAGGACGTAGTAGAGGTCGTTATTTTAGATCATACGGTCAGAGGTCACCGCTTTATGGTGAGAGATATAGGATGAACTGATCCATCTACATACTCTGGGTATGATCAGTAGGTGGTGTCAGTGCGTAGTAATTGTCCCACTTATGTGTGTTTTGTTTGATCCCGTTAGGTTAGGGACTCCTACTGACTTGTTGATGGAATCACGAGATGGACACTAAGGCTAGATGAATTCGTGTGCTATATGTATATATGTGTATATATGACGTGAGAATTAATGAAGCCCAATGAGGTAGAAATTTTTTAATGGACCCAATGCTACGTAAAAATACGTTATGTACTTTAATCGAATCTTGTGAGTGTAGTATTATGAGGGTTAGTTTTGTGATTGTGATCGTATACGCGTGTCTAGTTGCATCCCTTTCTTAGGATACGTAGTTGTTACTTATTCTTTATGGTAGCTTGGTTAATAATTCGTTTAACTAGAAGATATTGAAATAGATAGGGCATTACTTTTATGAGACTAAGCATATGCTAATGAAAATATTAGTGTGGGCCTTGGGGGTGAAATCCTATTAAGGTTATTATAAGAACAATTTTTCTAGGATTGTTCATAGCATATCTTTAGGTTAGTTTGGCGTATCCTGCTATAACTTATCACGAATCGAGAAGACAAAACGAACTCATGCATCTCTAAGTTTGAAGACTTCCTGACATCCCACAAAGCTCGAAAAGGTAAAAATGATTTAGAGTTTGAATTAATTCACAAAATTATATTTGGGATGTTTAATTCTTATCAAAATATGAACAAGGCTATTTTACGTTGCGCAAATATATTTTTGGAAGACGCGTAGGTGAAGTTTAAGCGAAAAAGTTTTTTTGACATTTCAGTCATTCAAATGACATGCTGATGTCATTCGAACAACCTGCCGACTTAAGATTTTTTATATAAACCTATTTCGTGGATCAGTTTGTTTAAGAATTATTGCCAACACATTTCTGCATATCAGAAGCAAAACTTCTTCAAAGTTTTGTGTTCCTAAACAGTATTTTAATTCAGAACAAAGCTTCCTTGAATATTTTTCTTGCGAATTAGTTTAGAACCCTAGAAAGGTTTGTATCTCTTACATACACCATGGTGGAGAGGATCCCCATTGCAAACTTGTGATACCTACGGGGATTCACAGCTGAAGACAAAGGCTGAGGCTGATGGAGGGATACGATCCATTGTGGTTCTCGAGGGAATCATTGTTGGTCTAGGCTGCGGTCTGTATGGGTCTTTTGAGGTAAATTAATTACAAATTTCATTATGCAATTTGTAAGTTGCGATTTACAATATATAGTGAAATAAAGGTTTTTACCCGAAAGGTTTTTTTTCCCTAAAACTTGGCCTTGTCATATTTGCGTGGTTTGATTTATCTATTTTATCACCCTAGATACATGCATAGGA
The DNA here is from genome assembly GCA_949130495.1 of Sambucus nigra. Lineage (NCBI taxonomy): Eukaryota > Viridiplantae > Streptophyta > Magnoliopsida > Dipsacales > Adoxaceae > Sambucus > Sambucus nigra. Next base: position 301,458,684 of record OX422208.1, read on the forward strand.
TAAAAAGATAAAAACTATTTATAAGTCGCTTACGTATATTTACAACTTGGTGTGGTAATTTTTGTTGAAATCACCCTTTGTGATTATTTTATGCCCTTTTCACAAGTGGTATCAGAGTTGGTTGCACCAAGTTATTGTGTAGTCTTATTTACCTACATGTTGGGTGGTTATTTGGTTCCTCTCCGATTTTATTTTCTCCGAATGGATTATAATACTCTTGATGTAGTTAATCGAGATGTGTTTGATAAGGTTCACGATTGTACTGAAAAATTAAATCTTTTGAATTTGAAGTTTGCAAAAAGAATTAAATTCTGGAAAAAGAAAATTCTCGTTTTAAAAATATTTTGCAAACATTTCAAACTCAAAGAGATATTTGTCGTGAGCGATTTGTTGCCATATTTGATAACTTTAGTACTTTAAAAGTGGGAAAAAAAGGAGAGTGATGATAGAGTCCTTATTTTAGAAAAAGAGTTGGATGACTTGAAAAATTCTAGGGTATGTGTTTGTGCCGACGAGGATAAAAATAAATTGATAAATGATTTTAAGGAACGTGAGAAGACTCTTAGGGAAAAGTTTTCTTTCATTGAGGGAGAGTGAGATAACCTTCTAGGGTTGATTGATAATTTAAAAAAGGATTCCCTATTATTGGAAGAGTCTAATTCTTTTCTTGAATATAAAATTTTGAGGTTAAAAGATTATTTAAAAGATTCAAGTCGTGATCGTAGTTTCTTATCTATTTTTTATGCTTTCGTTGCTAAAGAAAAAAACATTGTTTGTTTTAGAGGGTCAACCAATTCCAAGGACGTTATAAAAGGTCACACCTCAGGTAACATTTATCGCACTTTCACATGTTCACATTGTGTTAGAAAAGGTCACCTTTTGATCTTCAAAAATTTCCTAGGAAGTTGAAGTCTATTGTTCCCTTGGCTCCTGAAACCCGTCACGTAGATACACATAAGTTCGGGTTAGAAAATCACTTTAAAGGCACTATATGGTAGACTATTTGATTCTCATTTCCTTGAACATGATTCTTCTCTTGCTATATCTTATAGATGATTATGCTTGCATGTTTGTCATACGCTAGTTATGCTTCTTGATATATTCATGCTAGTGTTATGACATGTGTACTTTTTGTATTATATTTTTCTTTATTGAGTCATATTTGAAAAATACAAAAAGATTTTTGGTTTTATATATTTTTGAAAAAAATACAAAAATATTTTGTTTTTGAAAAATTCAAAATTTTTTTTGGTTCTTTGTGTATTTTAGTTTTGCACATTTAGTGTTGCATATTGGGGTGTTTGAATCCAAGTCACTATGCAATTTTTCATGTGGCTAGGACATTTGGTTATGAATTTAGATGCTTAAATTGTTCTTAACCATATTTATGGAGTTGTTTCGAAGTTGATTTGCTTTATGGATTCTAATTTGTATATGCCTTTGCACACACATGCCCGAGCTTATTGGATTTTGACTTCATGATGTACATTTGAGCTTGGTGAGATGTTCTCATATCAATCTTGTCACCTACATGTTTATTTAACTATAGAGGATTTATTCATGTAAGAATCCTTTCCCGTGAGGATTTGTTTAATATGAAAAAAAATTACGAGTGAACATGGGAATGGGTTACGAGTCAATAATAATCACGCCGTGAAAGCCACCATTTGAAAAGAGCCCGAGAAAAAATTAAGGGAATAAAACGAATAATTTGACGAAAAGGGTCCAAATTTGTTTAGTTTGATATATTCATTCCAAATAATAGAAAAGCAATATTTTAAGGGAGTTTGGATGGAAATATCAACAGGTTTTCATAATGACAATGTATCCTAGTTAAGTTTATTTTGTCATGACGCTATTGATTTGTAGAATCATTAATATTCTAGGCTTATGTGCATTGTGCTTGTTTTGTTCATTAAGTTCAACTTTTAATTGTCACATTGAGGGTAAAGCTTAGTTTGATAAAGTTTTATGTTCAATTAGAACTTCTTGAACAAATTTGAGTGTTTGAATTATAATTCTTTTATTTCTAGTTCACACCCATTCATTCCATTCCACAGGTTTGTACGGATTGATACTATGCTAGTGTGTAAAGCTTATGTGTTTTGTGTCATGTTTTGTGGTCGTTTATACCTATATATGTTTGTCGAATTTGCTTTGATATATCTCTCGTATATTATATATGGTATGTTTATTGTACTTGTGAAATTTATTTTTATTTTAAACAAAATGAAAATTTAAAAAAATAGTAGGTGTGTTTGCCTTTGAGATGATCATTACACATGCGTGATTCAAATCTTTTGTGATGATATCTTTTCTTTGTCGTGATTCTTTTCACTTAATGTTTCTTGTTTTTACTTCTTTGTATATTTGTCAATTTTCTATAAAAACAAAGGGGGAGAGCGAATTAAAATGGAGTTTTTGATGTGTTTGAATTATGGGGGAGAATTTACTTATAATTTACTTTGTTTCAAACTCGATGCGTCATGAAGGTATTTGTTTGTTGTCTCATGTGTGTAGGTACCTATTTGAGTAATTCAAAGACACACGGATGAAGACAAAGTTTAAAAGGGAAGAAATTTGATGTTTAAAGACAAAGACTTATGCCGCTTCATTCTAGGGTTGGGAAAGGTATTAGTATTCTTATACTAGGAGATATTGATTTTAATTTGGGTTTTGGTCATTTTATTTCTTTTGTACCGGAATAGCCAAAGGGGAAGATTTGTAAGAATAATTTTTCTAGGATTGTTTATATCATAACTTTAGCATAATTTGGCATATCCTGTTATAAATCGTCACGCATCGAGAAGACGAACCCAACTCGTGAATCTCCAAGTTTTAAGACTTCTAGACATCTCGTAAAGCTCAAAAAGGTATAAAATGATTTAGAGTTTGAATTAATTCATAGGATTATATTTGTGATGTTTAGTTTCTATTAAAAGACGAAGATGACTGTTATACTTTGAAAAATATATTTTTGGAAGACCTGTAGGTGAAGTTTAAAAAAAAATTTATTTGACGTTTCAGTCGTTCAAACGACATGCAGAAGTCGTTCGAGTGACCCGCCGACTTAAGGTTTTTTATTTAAACCAGTTTCTTTGATGAACTTGTTTAAGAATTTTTGCCAACATGTTTCTGCATATCAGAAGAAAAATTTCTTCATAGTTTTGTGTTCCTAAACACTATTTTAATTCACAACAAAGCATCCTTGAATATTATTCTTGTGAATTAGTTTAGAACGCTAGAAAGTTTTGTATGTCTTGCATACATCTTGGTATAGAGGATCTCTGACTTATGATACCCGCAGGGATTCACTGCTGAAGATGAAGGCTGAGGCTGACGGAGGACTTTGGTCCATTATGGTTCTCGAGGGAAACATTGTTGATCTAGGCTGCGATTTATGTGGGTTTGCTGCGGTAAATTCATTGTCGATTTCATTGTTTAATTTGTAAGTTGCGATCTACATTATATAGTGAAATAAAGGTTTTTACCTGAAAGGTTTTTTCCCTAAAACTTGGCCTTGTCATATATACATGGTCTAATTTATCTGTTTTACCATCATAGATACATGCATAGGATAAAAAGAGAGAGTTTGTTTATAAGTCGGTTCCGTATATTTACAACTTGGCTTTGCAATTTTTGTTGAAATCACCCTTTGTGATTATTTTCTGCCATTTTCACAATTATCTGTATCATTCTGTGGTAGTTGTTCGTTACATGGTAGTGATTTATTATCCAGATTTAAAGACTTTTAACATTATTATGCCTTGGGTTGGGACATGCGCGCAGTATTGCACATATGTGAGAGGTGAGATACTTATTACATGTTAGAGTCGATGGGTGGCATGTAATACGAATTAACTGCATTATTATTTATTTGTATTGAAAGTTAATTCTTGCAACCTTAGGGCACTGACCCAAATTATACAACATTTTCCCTTAAGTATTATTGTTATATAAATAGGTTGACTGGGTCGAGGGGTAAGACTTGAGGTTGTGGGGTTCGAGCTTGGTATTCATAGAGTCGAAGTTGCTATTTCATCGTAGTTACTAGTATATTCGGGGTTACATAGAAGGCTTACCTTTGTAATCTATTTTTACTTCAATTGGGATATTCTAACTAGAGGAGGTTTCTATTGTAATCTTTATTCACTTGAACAATTGTAATGGAGATTTTATGTAGTGGATTCAATTTTCACATTTTAATATTGTCTATTTATTATCTTTTATTGAGATCTTTACTGAGTTGGTTTTAGTTCACACGATTTTGAGTTTATCATTGATGCTGAGAATGACATAAATTGTTTTAGTATCCCCGATATTTCATGGGCGTTCTGATAAACCGGGTGTAAAAAATTGTGTTGTCATAGGTTTTTTCCAAATTCTAGACGACCGACTTATTCTAAGTCATACCAATTCTTGAGTGGGTTTGATGCAAAAAGTAGGTGAACGACTTGTTCTAAATCGTACCACCCAATTCTAGTTGTTTTTTTAGATTCTCAGACAATCGACTTATTCTATATCGTACTACTTCTTGAGTGGGTTTGATGCCAAATTTAGGGAACTGAATTGTTCTAAGTCGAACCACTCAATTCATAGGTTGATTTTTGCCATATTATCAAGCGACCGACTTGTTATAACTCACACTACAACTTAAGTGGGGTTGATGCCAAACATAGGTGACCGACTTATTCTAAGTCGTACTTATTATAATTCCTTCCACTGCTTGAGTGGGTTTAATGCCAAACATAGGTAACTAACTTGTTCTAAGTCATACCACCAAATTCTTAGGTGGATTTTTGCCAAATTCTTAGGTGACCAACTTGTTCTTAATTGTACCACTTTTTGAGTGTGTTTGATGCCAAACGTAGGAGAACGACTTGCTCTAAGTTGTATCATCCAATTATTAGATGGGTTTTATGCATATTCAAGGCCAATAAACCCAATTTGGGTTGTACTACCATTTTCAGGTGGGTTTGAGTAAGAAAAGTACATAAATACAATGGTAAAAAAATTATTTTATTAATTGTAAGTCGTCTTATTGAAACATTTATGGAAAAATACTTCTGATTCCTATCTAATGATAAAAATTACTAAGGTTTATGGCATTCCCTAACCTAGGGACTACTATAGCATCCAGTTATTCTAGGTGATAGGATCTGCCACCATTATTTAAAGCAATTTTATATGGTCCCTACTAGTTTGGTTCCAGCTTCACATTTGAAGGCCTTTTCGCCACCGGTAGGAGATTTTAAAGAACTAAATCACCGATTTGTAATTCCCTAACTTTTACCTTCTTTCTGTGTTGCTTCGTCAACTCTTGTTGGTGAGTGGTCAGGTGTATGAGAGGGTGTTCTCTTTGTTTTTTCACTAGATCTAACTCGTGATCTAATCGATCATCATACCGACCATTATTAAGAGTTTGGGACCTAAAAGTTAGGAATCCAACCTCCAAAGGATTGAATACCTTTATTCCATAAGCAAGAGAGTAATGTGTTTCCTTAGTTGGCCTTCTCGGTGTTGTCCAGTAGGCCCATAGGACAAAAGGGAGTTCATCCACCCATTTTCCCTTTGCATTTTCTAACCGACTATTAATTCTTGAAAGTAGATTTTTATTGGTGATTTCATTCTGGCTATTGCACCGGGATAATACAATTGGTTTATAGTGGATTTTGATCTTGTATTATGTTAACAAATCCCCAAAGACGCCGTTATTAAATTGTGTTTTTTTTATCAGTGAACAATGCTCTTAGAATCACAAATCTTGTGATGATATTCCTTGACACAAATCACCTGGTATTTTATTTTCTGATGTCAGTAAGTGGCGATGCCTCTACCATATTTGTGAAGAAGTTGGTGGCAGTAATCAAGTACTTCCCGTTGCCAAATGCGATGGGTAGGGGTCCCACGATATCCATGATCCATTGAGAAAAGGACCAAGGACTCATAATGGGGTTCATATCTCTGGTCGGCTGCTTGATGATTAGGGATAATTGCTGACATTTAAGAAATTTTTATCGATCTGAATAACGTCATTTTGCATGAATGTCATGATTACCCCTACGAGATCTCCCTATAGGAGAGTGATCTTCCACCTGTATGAGCTCCATAACTTCCTTCATACATCTCGTTAAGGATTCCTTCAACTTGGTCTGGATGGATACACTTGTGTAGAGGACGAGTGAATTATCTTCATTAAAGTTTGCCCTCAGAGTTAAGGTAGAACCTTATCGACTGGATCTCCAACTTGTGAGCCTCTTTGGTATCTGATAGGTTGCCGTTCTTAAAAAAAGTGATAATAAGATCCATCCATGATGGTTTTAACCGAGTCTGAGTTATGTCCAACCCTGGATCTAGATCATCAATATTTGGTTGACTTATGTATTCAACTTACTTTATTCTCTTTAGGTCGATATTAATAGTGAATGCCAAGTTATCTAGTGCATTTGCATGACTGCTGTTATTCCTTGGTAGCTTCACTATTAAGGATGACCTGAAGTGCCGGAGAATAATCATTGTTATGTCATTATAAGCAAGCATCATGGGATACCCAGATTCATGGGATCCCTAGATTCATACTCATCACCGAGATGGTTTGTGATTAGGTGAGATTCATAATATACTACTATATGATAGGATATTACACTGATTGCCCTTTGCAAGTCATGGATCATGGCTTCATATTTAGCTTAGTTAATGGAGCCTTTATACTTGTTCGGACTACTTGTTCTTTGAGGCAACCTTGTGTCATGATAAGATGATTTTGACTTCAATACCACATTCATTAGATGCCGCATCAATGAATAATTTCGATCTTTGATCCTCCTCCTCAATGACTAGTGATTCCAGGATTAGATTCAGCTCCTCCTCCTTTCACGCCGACGATGCTGAAGACTCGATAACGAAGTTGGCCAGAATTTACCCTTTGATGACATTTTTTTTTATCAAAGAGGGACGGTACCCCCACACATTTTATTAATATAATAAGGATAAAAAGCCTCTCCGAAGCTTACAAACCCAAGCAAACTTAAAATCTAGAGGTTGGGTCTAATACTCTAGATAGAAAGCAATAAATATGGGATTTTATAATAACCCCATTACATAGAGAGAACTTGAAAGAAATATGGAGATTTATCTTATCCCCATTTACAACTTTAAAATTCTATGCCCTATTTGAGGAGTATGCAGACTATCCAGCTTAAGTAAACCTTTAACCAACCTCGGGAGAGAGGTATGATCCCAATATAAAAAGTTCGTGTTGAAAAGAGAAGCCCTTGAAGCTAAATGGTCAGCGACTAAGTTTGATTGTCTCCATATATGATTGTAAGTCACTTCATCAGAGCATTGGAAGTCTTGAAGAATCTTTCTATCTTGCCAAGGAGGTTTAGCTTTCTTCAATATCACATCTATTAATAGCTTGCAATCAGATTCCACTATCACTTTTTGAATATTTAATTGAGAAACCAATTTCATACCTTCAACCAAGGCCAAACTTTCTGCAAAGAAAGATGATTGAACACCTACAGATCTTTCAAACCCAACATTGAAGTTCCCTTGCGAATCTCTAATCACCCCTCCAATACCACTATTACCCGGATTACCTTTAGAGGCGCCATCAATATTTAATTTAAAAACACCACTAGGGGGATTAGACCAAACGCATTTTATAAGCTGAACAACTTTAGGACTTATTTGAACTTGAAATTGGTTTATGATATGAAGATCTAAAGAGTTAGGAAGATCATAGATTTTTAGATTTTGTAGAACGGAAGAAGCTAAATAAATTATTTGATTGATTATAAAATTAGTAGAAGACTTAGAGTTTTCGAAAACCAATCTATTTCTAGCTTTCCATAATTCCCAAAATATAATTTTAGGAATTATGGCATAAAGAATTTTTAGAAAATCTTTGTTATTTTTAGTCATCCACCAAGATAAAATCATAGCCCTACAAGAGGTATTTTTAGGAGTAACATTAAAAAGGTGACAAAAATATTTCCAAACTTTTTTAGCTAAATTACAATTTAGCAACACATGATTATCGCTATCATCATTAGCTAAACATTCCCTGCAAACCGGAGCAAGTCTTATACCAATTTTTTGGATTTCAGTCTCAAAAGGCACATAATTATTCAATAACTTCCAAATGAAATTAGAAATTTTTATGGGACATTCTATAGACCAATTTATTTTCCAACTGAGAGAAATTGGATTATTTTTCCTACATATTTGAAAAGCTTCTTTCAAAGAAAACTCACCAGAGTATGAAGGAATCCATATTTGATTTTCAAAATCAATATGACCATCCGCTATGCTAGAAATAGATTTAATTCTTCTAATAGTGGAGGAACCTAACTTCAAAACCATATTATCCTGATATTTATTTCTCATAAAAGAAGCCCAAATACCTCTATCAAATAAAAACTTCCAATACAATTTCATGCTAGAAGCATTAATGATATCTTCCATTCTTCTAAAATTTAATCCACCTTCTTCAAACGGAAAACACATTTCATACCATTTAGACCATTGGTAAGGTTTATCTTTTTTAACACCACCCCAATAAAATGTAGAAAATATATTATGCAATCTTTTAATAATAGTTTTAGGGGGGCAAATAACAGAAATGATGTGAATAGGGATAGATAAAAGAACACTTCTAATTAAAGTAGCCCTACCAGCTTGGGAAATTAACTTGGACGACCAAGAATTAAGCTTCTCTCTAATAGAATTCATTAGATCAGAAAATTGAGACAGCTTAATTCTACCTTTATTAATGTTGCAACCTAAATACTTCATGGGCAATGTTTTGATAGATAAACCAGAAATGGTTCCCATCTTCGTTCTAATAGACGGAGAGAGATTTTTATCAATATAAATAGAGCTTTTAGATATGTTTATAGACTGTCCAGAGGTATTTTCATAGGTTTTAAGCAACTTAGAAATAGCGAGCAAACTTTTCTTATTCCCATTAGCAAAGATTATAATATCATCAGCATAAGACAAGTGGGAAATCAGATTACAATTTCTAGGATGGGAAAAAGGAATGGCTTTACCATTCTTGAACAAATTATCAATATTCCTACTTAAACATTCAGCAGCTATAATAAACAAGCTAGGAGACGGGGGGTCTCCTTGCCTAAGCCCTCTAAAAGATTGAAAAAATCCTTTACTTTGCCCATTAATGGAAACAGAAAACCAATTATTAGAAATTAACCTCCAAATCATGTCAATAAACATTTCATTAAAACCAAATTTCCTCAAAACTTGACATAGGAAAGGCCAATACACTTTATCATAAGCCTTTTCCATGTCTAATTTAATAATAACATTATGATCGCGAACTTTTTTTCCTATAGTTTGAGATAACTCATGAGCAAGAACAATGTTATCATTAATACTTCTCCCTTTAACAAAACCAGATTGGTTAGGGGATATAATATTAGGAAGAATCACGGCTACTCTGTCATTAAGAATCTTAGATATAATTTTATTTGAGAAGTTACATAGACTTATAGGTCTAAATTGAGAGCAATTTATAGGAATATCCACTTTGGGTATAAGAGCAATATTCGTAGATGACCAGCTTTTAGGAATTTCAGCTCCAGCAAAAAAAGAGTGAATGGCCTTTATTAGATCATGCTTTATGATATCCCAATATTTATGATAAAATTCTCCCCCATAACCATCAGGGCCAGGAGCACTGGCAATATTCATATTATTTATAGGTCTAAGAATTTCTTCTTCAGATGGGAAATCTGAAAGGTTATTATTATCCTCTTCAGAAATAGCTTTATCAATAACATTAAAGAAATTATTGTTAATAGTGATAAGATCGGATTTCCAGATATTTTGAAAGTGGGATACAAACACTCTATCAATGTCCTCTTGTTTATCAATCCAATTGTTATGGGAGTCTTTAATCTTAGTAATGTTCAATCTTCTATGACTGATCTTAACAGAAGCATGAAAAAGTTTTGTATTCAGATCCCCTTGTTTAAGCCATTTTTTGTTACTTTTTTGGAACCAAAAGCTTTCCTCCCTTTGTAATGCGATATTCAAATTAGCTCTAGTTTTAAATAACTCAGTTCTAGAAGATGAAGAAGGATTTTGCTCAAAAGCCTGGTCCTTAATCAAAACTTCATCTTCTAGATCACTGACAGATTGAAACACATTTTTAAAAACTTCTTTATTCCAAATTTTAAGTTTCTCTTTATGCATTTTAAGTTAATAGAGAAAAGTTTCATCGGAGGGGCATTAACATCACAGTTCCAAGATTGCTGAATAATATCTTTCACATTAGATTGAATACACCACATAGATAAGAACTTGAAAGGTTTAGCCAGATCATCAAGCTTACTTTTTATAGACAGAAGCAGAGGGCAATGATCAGAACAAGCCTTATGTAAATGAGAGATAGTAGTAGATGGAAACTTATAAAGCCAATGCATATTAACCAAACCTCTGTCTAATCTACAAAATATAGTACCATGAATACGATTATTGGACCAGGTAAATCGAGATCCAGTGTACCCAAGATCAGACAAAGAACATGAATTTATCATATCATTAAAATCCTCCATAGAATGAAAATCCATATCAGATCCACCTAGTTTTTCTTCCTGTTTCTAGACAACATTAAAATCGCCAATTATGAGCCAAGGCATATCAGAATTTTGAGAAGTTAACTGACAAATATCAGTCCATAACCTTTTTCTTTCCATCGCAGTGCATTTGGCATATATTAAGACCAAAAATATAAAGGAATTCAAGTAATCAAAGTCAATTTTAAGACAGAGTAATTGATCTGTATTATAGGTTGTGCTGACTTTTAATTCAGTTTGCCAAAAGAACCAAATTTTATTTGATATATTAGATGCACTATAAGGGAATTTCCACTTAAGTTTATATTTAGTTATATTTTCCAAACCTACTTTAGGTTCTAATAGGGCAATAGTAGGGAGTATCTATTTCCTAATAAGATTTTTCAATCTTCTATTAGTTGCTTTATTGGCAACACCCCTAATATTCCAGCACAAGAAATTCAGCATTTAGACAGAAGAGTTAAAGTTTGAGGAAGAGAACTTACCTGATTGTCTGGTTATTCTTCTGAATAGAGGATCAAAAGGAGCTTGCTTAGTAGAATTACCTTGCTTTGATATCTTGGAATTGTCTTTGGTTATAACTGGGCCTTTCTTAGTTTTTTCCTTTTCTTCTTTGTCTTTCTGAATCCCATTCCATTTGACATCAAACCATTTAGCAAACCTCAGTAACTCCTCAATCTTAGGAGACTTTTTTAATGAAACTTCAGAGTCAGATACATTATCTTTCATAGCTGCTGGATGTTTCACTGCTGGAGGTAATATAGAAGCTTTTGGAGATAGATTTATTTGGTTAACAATGTAAGTCTCTTCAGAATTCAAATTTTAAGAACACAGCAGCACCTCCTGGTCTCTCTTTTCACCTTTTCTTGAGTAAATGGTTTGATACTCTCGGTTCTCCTCTTATGGAATCAAAATGTTGTCATCTTGTAAGACATCAAATCTATTAGTTAATCTTGCAAGCTGAGTACCTTCAAATCTTGAATCAGAAATTTTAGGATCCACCTTGTCTGCTATTCCCGGACTGTAGACAACTATTTGATTTACTGTTGTACCCAAATGAGGCTCTTCATCAGCTGGTATCTTAGTAACATTTTCTTTGGGCACTTCTTGAATTTCCTCTCGCTTGGATTGATTTTCGGCATATCTTTCTTGGGCTTTAATTGAGGGAATTTGATCATACATTTGCTTTCTGAGTGCCCTTGTTTTTTAGAGAAATCGCAGAAAGAAGGAAAATTTTCATATACTATATTTTGCCAGAATCCAGAACTGCCACTACCAATCCAAATTCTATTAATTCTTTCTCTCAAAATGTTAATTTCAACACAAATTCGAGCCAAGCTAGGTCTGGATATAGAGGCTGTAGATGCATCTAACTTAAGAGGTTTTCCCACGAGTTGGGCAATAGAGTATAAAGCTGATTTCGCATAGAAATGTAAGGGAAGGTTAGGGAGATTAATCCACACTGGAACTATAGGGCTTTCTTCATCTGGTTTGAAATCAGTTGTCCACTTGAAAGTTCGCATAGGATATTTCCCAATGTACCAGATATCGCTTAGCCAAAGTCTAACATAGTCTTCCTCACTATTTAATCTAATCAGAATATGCTTTGAGTCAAGAAGCCCAATCGAAAATGCAGATTTCAGGGAAAATGTTTGCTATATTTTCCGAATATAATCAATTGGAGGTCTTCCATGAGAGAATTTCCCCACAATTGAATGTTTAAAAGGTTCAGCTAGGGCTTCAATGTCTTCTTGAGAGAACATGACAGCTGGCTCTCCCTTAAACATTAATGGACTCTTCAATGGCAGATCTTTAGGTTGTTGATTCATGAGGATACTCGCGAACGATTTGGTCCATGTAGAATTAGGTGTCTTAGGAGGAATCAGTTGATCAGTAGCAGGCATTGTCATTGATACGCAAGAGGAGAAAGAGAATTCTCCTTAGTTTCTTGGAGGGTTCTTGAAGAGAGGGCTCATAATCTTTTTTCGAGAACTCTTATACCAGTTTATCCTTTTGATGACAGTTTGTGGCTCATACTTGGTGTCGAACTATGCTAGTTACAAGTGCCACTTTTTAATTCTATTGGAGAGATATGCCTTCTTAAGATCATCTTTTAATGGTTAGGTTGTGGGAATGACTATCGTGTAGGTATTAAAATAGTGTCACAGCTTACTGCCTATTATCACTATTGCAAATAAGATCTTCTCAATATTTATATATCTAGTTTCTTCCTCAAGTAGAGTGTGACTGGCATAGTAGATCGATACTTGTTCTCCATCTTGCAATTTTATTAATGCTGCACTGGTCAATTGCTGTGAGATGGATAGGTATAGATAAATATCTTCCCCGATCATAGGAGTTAACAATAAGGGAGAAGATCCCAGGCATTTTTGAAGTTCCCTGAGTGCCCGATCACACTCCTCTATTCAAATTGATGATATTTCCTTCCTGAATGCTTGGAATAAAATTCAAGATTTTTTTTGATAAAATAGATATGAATTATTTCAATGCGACCAACATGCTAGTGAGAACTTGTGTGTCCCTGGTCGTGGTTGGTTTTTTTATGTTCTATAGAGCCTTGATCTGATCAGGATTTGCTTACATCCCCTTCTATATCACTATGTATTGTCGGAGCTCACTTCAAAGACACATTTAGAGGCGTGTAGCTTTATCTTATATCCTTTGATCATCTTGAAAGTCTTTGTCATATCCTTGATGTGGAAAGTTGCCTACTTTCTCTTAACGAGCATGTAATCGATGTAAACCTCCATGGTTGCACCGATCTTCTTATTAAAAATCTTAGTTAAAAGATGTTGCTAATTTTCCCATGCGTTCTTGAAACCTAATGACATTACTTCATAATAATAAAGCCTCAAGGTAGTTATGAGTGATGTCTTCTCCTTATCTGGCCAAACTGTGGTATCTAATGATACCCAGAATACGCATCCATGAAACTCATGCAGTGATGTTCGTCAATGGAATCCATGAGCTGATCAATCTGGGGCAATAAAAAAATTATCCTTTAGGTAATGCTTGTTGAGGTCAGTGAAGTGTACACACACATTCTTTTCTTCTCTCTTCTTATTTCCCACAACGGTATTGGAGATCCAATTTGGGAATAAGACTTCTCTCATGTAGCCAGTGTGGATGAGGTTTTTGACTTCATTTTCCATAACTTTGACCTTTTCTAGCACTGACTTCCCTGAATTCTGTATGATCGGTTGGATGGATAGATCCATATAAAGACGATGACAGGCGAGTTTGGATATATGCCTAGGAGATCATAGGGGTTGCCATGCGAAGACATCATAATTGGTTTTGAGGAAGTGGATAATCTACTATTCTTCCTCCTTAAGTAGTTCTGATCCGATCAGAAAGGATTTATCTGGTTGGAATGAAATTAGAGGAATAATGATGAGTTCCCCCATTACACATTCAGTGGGGCCCATTCAGTTTTCTTTAACCCCCGACCATACATCCAATAGTTGCATCTTAGGTCGGTCGTCCTCTAAATATTCATTATTCTGACTCTTCTTAGTGTGATTTTACTTTATCTTGGTGGCAGCTACAAAGTAGTTGCGAGCTATCGCTTGGTCTCCCCCAATTTCCATAACTACCTGATCGCTCAAGAACTTAATATTTTAGTGAATGGATTAAGGAACAACTAACATGGTGTGGAGACAACATCTTCCCAAGATGGCATTATAAGGTAAATACGTTAACTGGTAGCTTCATCTTCCACCGAAGGTCTCTATATTCTTGTTAAATCCAATCAATAGACCAACTTTGGTATCCATATCATGAATGGTGTAGCCTATCTTGAGCAGAAAAATCAAATATACGATCTCTGATGAGCTGCTCTGATCTACTAAAATTTTCTTGACATCGAAATTAGCCACTCGTTGGGTCAGGATCAAAGCATCTTTGTGTTGAAAATTCATGTCGGGTAGGTCTTCATTAGTGAACATAATGGCTCTATCAAAGTTTATTTCTTTGTATTCCCTTTTGGATAGTGAGGTCTTGGACACTTCCACCTGGGATGCCTCCTGGATGCAAGCTACAATATTCACACTCACTCTTAGCCTTTTGCTGGCACACTATGAAGGATCGTGTAAGGAAAAATTTCACATCTAGTCACTTTGTATACATATTGGCTTCATTCCATTTGAAAATAATTATTGGAGTCATAGGTTAGGATTTTAGTTTTATTTTCCCTTCAAGCCTATGATGCACATTGAAGATCGTAGTGGAGAGATAAAGCATCGAACACATCATTATGAGTTTTTACCCGAGTTTCGTCCTTAACATCCATGGGATCTCAAAAGCTATGAATGAATATTATATTTGATTCCTGGATACGCTTTGGTGTTTATTTTTTAACCGTTTGTTGAGGCTATTTTTGAAAATGAATTTTTGAAGAAAAAAATATTTTTTTATGTTTTAAATTAATTTAAACGAGTCTATCTTTTTATTCAAAGGAGTTTACTTTGTTATTTTAATGCTATTTTGCTTTCGTTCAAATTATATGAGGGGTATTGTTCCAACCAACTTCAAATGAGCTTCGAGCGAAATATTTCTGCTAATGTAGTATGGTTTCTTTTGAAGGTCGCTTGATGCCCATTCAAATGAGTTTAGCATTTTCATTTGAATGGCATTTTTTGGTTTGAATGAGAATGCATAACTTGTTCGAATGACCTTAATATTTTGCTTCGAACAAGTTGCCTTGAAATTTTTGTAGCTAACATTTTGCATTAAGAGGGATGGAAATGTTTTTTAAAGATAGGTTTTGCGAAAATGATTTTTAGAGACAAATCTTGAGCCTCCTAATCCTTAGTTTACACCCATTAGTTTGAGATTTAAGTTTCAACATAACATGTGTGTTTGAGATCTCGTGTATTCTGCATCGAGAATATTAATTCTTCATTGAGTTTTGTTTTGTGCGGTGGATGCAATGTTTGCATTGGGCGATGATTGGAACCATTCAATTTGTAAGTAAGATTGCTAGGATACCGAGATATGGGAGGCACTCGCGTTGTGATTGCTATTGGACGACATCCAACAAAGGTGTGAATAAGGTAGCAAGGAGCGAGGAATAGCATCAAGGCTTGAAGGGGTCGAGTCATTGAGTAAGTCTAAATCTTCCTTACATTGATACCTATATTATAGTGGACTTCTGTGGCTGGGTCGTTCGAGGTTCTACTTGTTGTGGGTTTTCCTCGTAGATCGCTGTATTGTGGTTTGCTTTGTTTTATTCTTGATTTTTCACCTAGATGCATGTTTTGGGGAAAGATAATATTGGTGATTGTTTCTCAGAATATTTAAATTATGTAAAGATTAAAATTGGTTTAATTGCTTATTAGTTTAACTTTACTTGGAAAATTAAATTTAGTATTTGGCACCCATACTATAACACTAGCGTTTCTTAGATCGGTGTAGCCATGAATAGCTATGACCGCAACTACCCTAGACAAAGACTTGGTATTAGCTATATAGATAAACTCCTTGAGGTGCCTGACTTTTAGGAGATCCTATAAATGTTTCTTAAACATCTTACAACTCTCTATAAGTTATCCATGGTCCTATTGATAACTGCACCAGAGGTTGGTGTCCTGTCTCCAGGATGATTGGCCATCTTGCTTGTTATCTTGAAGTACGACTTGTCTCTAATATGCAAAATTATCTTATAGATAGGATCACTGAAGAAAGTCTCCATTGCCTCAAAACTAATTTCATTGGTCTTTAGCTTGGATCTCCCCTTACTTGTGTCATTCCGTGACCCCTTCTTTATTGGAGTAGATTAATATTCTCCCTTGGATGCCTTCTTCGTATCATTTGTCTTTGACTGCTTAAAACTTTGGTTAGTTGGAGCCTTTACGGTGATGAGTTTGTCCTCCATTTTAGCATATTTTTTAATAAGTACTATATGATCATCCATAGTTGACGTCTGCTTCTTTATCAAGGATTGATAGAGATCGTCCAACTTCAAAAGTCCAAACTTAAAGGATGAAATGGAAAATTTCTCATATGAAATGGAAAGTTTCTCATTGAAGTTGTTAATCTCATTAAATAATTCCCCGTGTCATTGTAAATTCTGTCTCTGTGGTTCTCCTTTTTTCCTTTTAAAACTAATCAGTGAGCCAACCTCCTTGATCGCTTTACTTCTGGTGAATAAGAGGGCCTAGAAATTTTTGTCCAACTCTCTGAACGAGGTGCCTGATATGGGGGAAATCTTTTTGAATCACTTTAAATTGATCTTTCCTAGAGTTAAGGGAAAGACTCGACACATGAGCACATCATGATGGATCCAAAGGGACATCGTCTGTCGATAATGTCTAATATGATGGGCATGATCCACGTTCTAGTCATAAGTTATGATCATTGGAATGGAGAGCTTCTTCGATGGCTCTAAGGTCTCTATTTCCACGATAAAGGGTGAAGTAGAGTCATGCCCTAATGCTTTTCTAGCAACGTATTTTGAAGTTTGCACCAAATTTGGGTTCATCATTCCTTCCAACTCTTTCTTAATGAAACTACAGAGTTCGTCACTCCTAGCTTTATTCGATGTCACCCTTGGGCTGAGTTGATCTATTATTTTATGGAGACTCTATTGGTTGAACTGGTGGTCGGTTACGGCTAATGAAATTATAAGCCGACGAGCGATGGATAGGTTTCTATTTAGAGTGCACTACTCAAAGTCTACTAGTACTATAAGCCCTACCATTGTAGATAAACTTTTTCTTCCTATACGAATTAATTCTCATCATTATATATCGTTCCCAAGTGTGAGGACTGAATTTTTATTCCTCCAATTTCTCAATTAATTGCCTTCTTGTATGGGCAATCTATTCATCATGGTGGTCAAACCTTTCTTCATAAATACTGACCAGTTAGGATACTTCTATCCCTATTGGTCATTCAACAAAGGGAGTATAATGCAGAGACCATGGAAAGACCTTTTGGGTGAATGCCCTTTTGACCTAGATCACCTGGGGAGAGGGGTATACCATGACTTTGCTTCCTCCTGCAACTCGTACCTAAGATTGCATACGACTTCTAGCGTGCGAACGGTGAGACTAGTTAGCAGCCATATCTGTTGTAGGGTAGATCTTTTCACAGTGGTGATAATTTAAAACTGTCCCTCATATGACACCAAGTTATAGGGTATATCAAAATCGTAGTAAAATCAATATTGTAATTTAACCCCAAAAATTTGATTGCAATAAACAAAGGACACAATATGTACGTGATTTGGTAGATTGTCCTGCCTACGTCCATGGGGAAAGAAGGGAGAGATTTTTATTTCTTATAAGCAGATAGGATGATTGGAGTTCTATGGTTTCTAGATGAAAGTTAAAGCCACCTTGAGCAACATGCAAATTAATACCCTCTAGATGATATGTCCCGTATTTATAACTACAAGGTTCTTAAGACTCTAAGTCTCTCTACTTTGAGTTCATCCTAAGGTGATAGAGTCTGTTATAATTAATCTTTAATGATTTATGAAGATATTCCTAGATTATAACTTAGCTCCCCTAACTATTTAGACAACCACACTCGTTGGCCTCTACGACCCATGTGTCAGTCCACGTCGCATAACCCACTACATTACCTTCAGTATCAGATATGGATATTGCTGGTTGAGTTTATTGGTATTTTCTTAGGGAGTCTCGTACCATTGGTTCGGATGAATAATTTGTCTATACATAAGTGTATTGGGGGTTTATTAATTGGATTTAGTTCGTAAAATGCCCCGTACATGGAGTTAAGTTCAGTAGGGAGTTAGGAGATATTGGGTATGAAATCCTTAGTAATTTCCTAATGATAAATTCTTGCATTATGTTGTAATTATTATAGTTGTATGGTGAGTCTCCGGCCAACGAATATTAACAATTGAATAATATAAACATGAGTGTATTGGGGGGGGGGGGGGGTCCTTATTTGGATTCATTTATCAGATGTCCCGCACACAAAATGTATTTGGGTTGGGAGTTGAGAGACAACGCACTATTGGAATCGATGGTTCCAATTTAATGTTTAAAACTCAGGGTTAGTAGCTAGTTATATTATTAGAATTTATATTGTTGGTATTTTGTGAGAATTTACTATTTGTGAGAGGTTAGACTTATTATGTTAAGGTAAAGATGGATACGTATAGTTATAACTCCATCATGTTAGAGAAGAGGCGAGTTATGGTTAAGTGTCGACGGGGGACGATATGAGGTGTAAATGGGTCACATTTAATACTATTAAGTAATAGAGATACTACTTGCAATTTTTAGGCCCCTATTAAAAATATTTTTTCCCTAATATTTTAGGCAAGAGCAACAGGATAAGCGGTCGGACTTTGATTGGTTGGATATCCAGTTCTTTATCCTTTGTGTAGGATTGTTATTCCGTCTCAGTTCATATCCCAATTATTTATTATTTTAGATTTTTATTTATATACTGATGTGGTTCCAAAGTTGTTTACATTTCGATTTGAGACTCTTTAATATTGTGGAGTTTTATTATAGTTAGTGGATTCGGTTATAGTTGGAGAGTCATTCATATTATTCTATCTCAGTTATTTAGATTTTTCATTACTATTATGTCGTGAGTGGTTTTAATTTACTATCATTTTTATTTATCATTAATGTTGAGAATGATATAAAGTGCCTTACACTCCCTATCCTTAACTTTTTTTTAGCTTGATCAATTATACATGGAAAATAAGGGGTGTTGCAATTGATAAGGACTCGATCGAAATGCTAATATTTTTCTGAATTTTGTTAACTATACAATTTTTGTTTAAGTTACATAATAATGATGAGGAACCTCTTAATCTCTAATCAATTTGATTTTTCACACGCACATTCAATGTCAAATAATTATTAAATTTGACGATAAACTTATTGAATATGAATCGAAAAAAAAACAATCACCACACCAAAATACATCAAATATCACTCTTCATTCGGCTAGCATTGTCATAGTAAAAAATTGTTACAATAAAATACGTGTTTGTTTTCACGGTCTTTGATTGTGACAAGCTGTTTTCATGGTCGTGACAGGCTCAATAAACGTGACAATAAAGCTGCTATGTTCGTGTCAAGGTTTTTGATCGTGATAACACGAAGACGTTGTCACAGTAAAAAATAATGACACGACCGTGACAACCCTTAAAATTAAAAACTATACCATCCCATTACAGTCATCTGCCATTTTCAACAAAAAAAAACTCTCTATCTTACTCAAGTCACCCATGTTCTCCATCTCACTCTCCAGCTCCATCTCTCAATCTCATATATATATATGTTCGTGTCAAGGTTTTTGATCATGATAACACGAAGATGTTGTCACAGTCAAAAATCATGACACGACCGTGACAACCCTTAAAATTAAAAATTGTACCATCCCATTACAGTCATCTGCCATTTTCAACAAAAACAAAACTCTCTATCTTACTCAAGCCACCCGTGTTCTCCATCTCACTCTCCAGCTCCATCTCTCAATCTCATATATATATATATATATATATATATATATATAACACATGATCTTGCTTGTGACTGCATTATACGATTTCATTCTCACTGCATTATACAAAATTAGGTGTTTATTATTATTTTATGGGATATTTGAATTGGGATCTTAGATTATTATTTTCTTGAACAATGAATATTATTTGTGGATAATTTGTTGGAAACATAACAATGGGGTGTTAGGGGCAGGGGGTTGGGGCAGGCAGTTAGGGTAGGGGTTAAGGAAGAGGGTAGGCCAGGGGGTTAGGGCAGGGGGTTGGGGAAGGGGGTTAGGGTAGGGGGCTGGGAGTCAAGGTGTTAGGGTGGGGGTTGGTGTAGGGGGTTTATGGGGATGGGGTTTCATATCAGAGCGAAGTGAACATACGCCGGAGCCATTATACGCCTCTGTGCCAACATATAGAAATCGCGACCTAATCCATGAATTTATTACTCATAATATCATGCTTATCCTCCTTCTCGCATTTTTAAGTCCTCCCCATCTCTTCACTTTCATATCTCTCTCTCTCTCTCTATGTCTCATAAAACTGCGAGTGTGGAGTGGGGATGAAAAAATTCATGATGAAACTTTATTGAATCTGTTGTTGAAATTTCTTGGTTGGTTAGTGAATATGTTAATTTGAACTTTAATTAGTTTAAGGATGAATTCAAAGTACGTGACATGACCCAAATTTGAAACCATTTTTATATTTTTAATAAGTATTATAATTATTTTAATCGATGCTTAGTTTGGTTAATGATATGGATTTGTATTCCTATAATGTCGTTAACTTATATTCTTCTAATGATTTAATTCATTTGGATTTTAATCAGTTTAATGCTTCTATTCATTTGGATTTGATCATTTTCTCATATATATGTTTCTACTAATAACAACATTTTTTTGCAGGAAACGTCTACATCAGGGCCTCAAGGAAGAGGGGTGAGGAAGGCTTGTCTAGCACTACCCCCAAAGTGGGTTAAATTGGGGATCGTAGTGGAGAACAAGTTGACCGTACAAGCTAGGGCCCTGGAGTTTCTAAAGATGACTATTGTCCCCGGGTATATGGATTGGATGAAGGTGTCCTACGAGCTTAAGATGGCTATCTGGTGGGCATTACAAGTACTTGCTCACTTTCTTATTATTTTGTATTTATATTTATATGTTATTATATTTTATAATTTAAATACTACTAACTCACTTTATTTTTGTTTTGTATTTTTTTGACACGAACAATTGGACTTGCATCCACATTTACGCGACTCCATGTTGGAACAATTAAGAGATCAGTATAAAACATGGAAAAAACATGTGCGTACGGTGCCTTTGCCAAGACCGGGAGTCCGTCTTACGACTTAGGGACACGGTACCCTCTAAGGAGCCAATCTCATTGGCAAGATGGTAACAGTTTGTCGATAATGAGGTCTTAGAGAGGTAGTTATCCTCTCATCAATCGAGGAGCGCAAAACGAGTTAAGATGGTTGATGTTCACTACTCCAGACATACATCTTACGCCGAGGTGGAGCACAAGATGGTAAGTTTCTAATGTTCTTTCATTTTAATTTTATTTTATTTTATTTAATGATAATTATATACTAATTTAAGAATTTTTCATTATTTTATTACAGGAGACAGAGAGTGACCCTGGGGGTAAGCCACATAGACTCGATGCCTATGTGGAAATTTGAACCTAGAAGGGGATGGATGCATACATCAATCCGAATGTGGCCGCCACTATTGTAAGTTAAAATATTAATTACGTTATAAAAATAAAAAAATTATAATCACATACTTTTTTATTAAGCTAGCTAACCGTGTACCTTTTTGTTTTTTTAGGAAAAGCTTAAGGAAGTGCACAACTCCCAGAGTGATGCCGATAAGGCATCTCTCGCTACGAACGCACTCAGCCAAGTGTTTGGGAGAGATCACAAGGGTCATACTTGGGGGTGAGATCTCAGTTGGGGAATTCAAATCCCGTAGGGATTGCGTTGAGCAACGTTGGGGTGTATTACAAGGTGGAGGAGTTGACAACCAACCATGACGAGAAGTTAGAAAACTTGGATTGAACGATGCATAAAATGTTCGAGTATATTAAGGGTGCTTTTAAAGGCCAGGTTGGGACCAACTCGGGGAAGGGAAGTGGTAAAGTGGTGGACGAGGAGACCACTGCTTCGTCTTTTTCACCCTCACCCTAACCCTCACTGATACTCCCCGTCTATATATGATATATTCGCCACCCCACCCATACCCTCATCCCAAGGCCAGTCTCAATAATTGGTTGACCTATTGTGTATATATTAGACACATAGGGTTGCGATAGAATAACTAAGGGGTTAAGGGAGTTAGATACGCACCCTGGTACTATGGTGCATAACCATCCGTTGCAATCGTACATGGCATGGGTCCGCATCATGAATGTGTACATGGGAAAAGAGAATGATCACATGTGGTTGAACGAGCAGTGTGGTGTTAGTACTATTGAGGGTTGTCTTAATTCCTATATATTATAGCATACTTTCATCTTTCAAAGTAATGACAATTGAACAGTTATTTGTAATAATTTGATTACTATTTGTTTATTATGATTATGAACAACAACTTTGAGAATTGAAGATTGAATGTTATTTATTGTTTGATATAATGATTGAATGAATGTTGTATGTCTTTAGAACTTATGAATAAATGAATATATATATATATATATATATATATATATATATATATATATATATATATATGCTGTAACGGGTTAAAATAGACTGTTGGACAGTGGCCATAATTGCCCATTAGTTTTTTTTAAATGCTGCCTAGTATTGTCACGGACTTTGATCGTGACAAGTCTGTGACAAGGAAAAACTTCTCACGGACTTTGACCGTGACATGTCCGTGACAAGTTAATAATTGTCATGGACGTGTCATGATCAAAGTCCGTTACACATTTTTTGTTATCACGATTTTTTATCGTGATACGTCCGTGATAAGGAAAAATGTATCACGGACTTTGACTGTGACACGTCTGTGATAAAAATTTATCTCCCCTAATCATATCATAGTTTTTTATTCGCCATGTCAAGGTTTTTGACCATGACGATTCGTTAGTTTTGCTACAGTGATTGATGAGTGAAACTTTTCTTAGTTTACTATGGTATAAGTTAATCCTTCCTCATATATGAATATATAAAATAAACTCACTCGTACTCTCATCTCATCCCTCTCTCTCTCTCTCTCTCTCTCTCTATATATATATATATATATATATATATCGCACACAAACACACACACTATCTATGTGAGAAACATTATTTACATATGATTGTAGGCAAAATATAATTGAGATAAAAATTGAAGAGGAGTTGGAAAAGGTTATGGTGAACAATTTGGGCGTATAAGGAGGAGTGGTAATTCTAATTTAAAAAGACTTGTTAAGAAATTTGATATTTAACAATCTATTGACTAACTTTAACCTAATTTTAATGATAAAGTAACAAAATCCATTCTCAATGTTTAACACAGTAAATCCCAATAATACTTTAATTATTTCATTTTATTTCATTATAATTTTATTTATAATTTCTTCATTTAGTTGGGAGTTCGGGAGGTTGGATTGTGAAAGTTAAGAGACATTGGGGATGAGAGAGAGAGAGATGATTTAATTATTTAATTCACTTTTTTGGTGTTAAATCTTGAATAAGATGAAATTCATACAATACCAAAACTTATTTAAGGAGTTATAATAATTCGTGCAAAATATTTGAGCTTGAATCGAGTCAACTGACAAACCGTTTTAGTTTTTTCTTAAGAATACTCAAACGACATGAAAAATCAAAATTATCCATGTTCAATTAACTGAAATGAGTTAATTATCAATTTCACTCCCAATTCCCTCTAAAAGCAAAAATTAACAATTTAAATGAGCTAATGAGAAATTAAACCCCATATAAATTTTTACCCAATTCCATCATAAAATTAAATTCATGTGAGTTTTAAATAAAATATGAGAAAATAAAAGCTGCAGTACCTCGTGATTTTCAATAACTATTTTAATTTAATTATCTTTGTAGGTGGTAAAATTCTACTTATCAAGATTCATTACACAAAACCAAGGAAATGATCAAAATACATATCACACACGAAGACAGGATGTACATTGTTGAGCAATGTGCCTATATATATGGAGGATTCTTTTATTTTATTGATTTCAATATATCTTGATATATTATATATGCTCCTGTTTACATCTTCCGTTTTCCTCTTGGGGTCAAGGTCTATATTTATATGGGAACTGAGGAAAGATTCAGGCTCTTCAACCACCATCATAGTTATTCTTCATTCATCTTTATCCCCTCATTGATCTCCACATGTTAGTTTTTACGAGAGTTTTATTTACGTGATAGGGGAGATAACTGGGTCAGCAGGCCGCATGATTTCTATCCATGTGTCTTGAACTACTTCACCGCACAATTTCCCCTAAAGATATGTTATTGATTGAAGTCACATAGGTTTATTCTGATCCTACCACTACAAGAAAACTAATTTTTTCCGGCACTTTTTTATTGGTGTTATTAAAAAATGATGAGAATTTTCTTTTTACCCTCATTTACTTATAAGTATTGAAAATTCACAGCATTTATATTGATGTGCCGCATAAGTAGAGCATTTTTAATTAATGTTGAAATAAATATGGAATTTTTTAAGGCATTTCATAACTAATTCCACTAAAGTTAGAAAAAATAGCGCCGCTTCCTCCAATTTTTGGCGGGGGATTGGTTTTTCTTAGAAAATAAACCATGTTTCCTTGTTCTAAGCTACCACCTCAACCCTCTCACTCCGTCACGTCTCTTCTTCTCCTTAAGAATCTCCTCAATCCGATCCTTCCCAAACCTCTCTCTCCCTCAATTAGTTTGACCTAATAATCCTTAATCCTCTCTACAAGTTCATCACTTTCTTGGTTGGGACATTGCTGTTGCGTTTCATTCTTTGAAGATTTTTTGGGACCCGCGTCACTTTCTTGGACCTGTTTGACATAGGTATCCCTCAATCATCAAAACGACCTACATTTTTTTTCCTTATTTCGGTGTATTTTTCTTACCCTGTGTCTCTTGGGACCCTTTTCTCTCTCTCTCTCTCTCTCTCTATATATATATATATATATATATATATATATATATATATATATATTATGAATCAATAATTTTTGATTTTTTCTTTTGTTATTGTTTATTATTTAAAAATTAAACTATGTTGATGTCAAATATATATATGAATCAAAAACACAAATTAAGGCGTGAAAAAAATTAAGCTGTGTTGATGCCAGATATAAAAATTAAACTGTTTCTCACTCTCTCTATATATACATCACGAAAATTTGAATACTCAACTATGTTGATGCCAGATAAGATACTCAATTATGTCTTTGTCTAATTTTTTTATTGATATGTACTCGGAATTTGGTTATACACATCTCTTTTAATCGATTGTTGTCCCCAGTTCATATACTCGTGCACACACACACACACACACACACACACACACACACACACACACACACACATATATATATATATATATATGCCATTCTTTAATTGATGTGTGCGAGTTCGAATTTTTTTTTGAGTTACTCAACAAAGCGTGTGATGTATAAACAAGAATAAATATGAATCAAATCACAAAGAATTTCCCAAATATAAGTTCATACAAACTCTTTTAGGAGATTATTTATTTTCCCTATGTGTTTGGAAACTAAAGAATTTCCTTCTTAAAAAAAAGGCAATTGAGTGTAATACCCCATAATTTTGAGGGTTTTATTTATGAAAATGGTATATAATTTTAATAATATTATTATTTTATTAATCGAGATATTGATATTATATTTATTTTTATTTGAAATGAATCGAATATTTAAATTTAATTGGCTTTTGGACATTTTGTAATGGTTTAAATATGTAAAGTTGACAATTTTAAATTAAAGGGAAATATAGTAATATAGGTTAGCTTAGGCACCAAGCTAAGGTTTGAGAGAGGGACTATATAAGGAATATTATGGGTGATTATAAGGAAAGAAAGATGAAAAAGAGAAGCCAAAAACGAAATTCAAAGAGGCAAAAACGAGTGGAATAAGAAGAGCCAATTTGGAATATTTAGATCTTCTTTTTGAGTCCATTCAAATGAGATTTGAGAAAAACTCAAAACACGTACCTGACTCAATTTTTCGTGTAGAATCCAAATCTGAAGTTGGATCAGCAATTCGAATAATTTTTGGAGCAGAATTTTATGATTTTTTAAAATATGACTATTTGGGGTTATCTCGTGATGGGGCTAGAACGTGATTTGATTATTTTCGAGAGAGGAATATGATGGTGCGATCATATTTTAAGGCTGAATTTATGTGGCGATTCATGCAATGATTTTAAGGTATGGAGTTTTACACAATATTATCTTTAAATCTCTCGAGAGTTATTCCCTTTGAATTCTTGCGATTATTGAACTTATATTTGAATTGCTAAATTCATTGAATTAGTGAAAAATAATTGTTGAAATTATTTTGATTCATGTGGTATTATTTATGTTGTTATTGAGCACGTTGTCATGAGATTTTAATATGGCACGGAGATTGGGCACCCGTCAAAATTTTTGCTTCCCGGGCTATGTCTTGATAAAGCATATGCGGATAAGGTGAGGCCTGATGACCTGGTTAATGTGTTGTTGAGAAATTTATTGATAAATGATTTGAGATTTGCATTTGATTTGAATATTCGTACTCGTGTTGTTACGCTTTATTCATCGTCAATACATTTGTTGAGCATATTTCCTGTCGTATTGTGTACTTCCCCATATTTTATTTTAGTTGGCAGGTTAGCGTGGATTTGAGCGCTATGGACCAATTGGGATGATTTTAGTGTGTATTATTTTGGGAAGAATATTTTTTTGGAAGATTTTTATTATTTTATTGTGTTGTATAGAGCATTGATGATTTATATTATTTCGAGAGACAGTTATTATATTTATATTTGAGTATTGAGATTAGTGGATTTATATTATTATGGGATTCTTTTAGATGCTCTATACGTTGTGATTTGTGGATTTAGTTAGTTTCATCGCAGTAGCGCGCCGTGTGTCTCTCCGGGCTCGCGGGGTGTTAGGTATACTAGAACTCTCGGGTCTTGGGTATTGGGTCTAGCATACGGGGTAGACATGTTTTCTTTGGAGATAGAAAATTTTGAGGATATTTAGAATTAATTTGAGGACTTCAATGTGTGATTTGGGGAAATATAATCGAGTATCATTTTATTTCGATTGTTAGGTTTCGTCGAATTTCGAGGACGAAATTTCTTTTCAATGGGGGAAATGTGTAATCCCCCATAATTTTGAGGGCTTTATTTATGAATATGGTATATAGTTTTAATAATATTATTATTTTATTAATCGGGATATTGATATTATATTTATTTTTATTTGAAAGGAATCGAATATTTAAATTCAAATTTAATTGGCTTTTGGACATTTTGTAATGGTTTAAATATGTAAAGTTGACAATTTTTAATTAAAGGGCAATATAGTAATATAAGTTAGCTTAGGCACCATGCTAAGGTTTGAGAGAGGGACTATATAAGGAATATTATGGGTGATTATAAGTAAAGGGAGATGAAAAAGAGAGGCCAAAAATGAAATCCAAAAGAGGCAAAAACGAGTGGAATGAGAAGAGCCAATTTGGAATGTTTAGATCTTCTTTTTGAGTCCATTCGAATGAGATTTGGGAAAAACTCAAAACACATAACTAACTCAATTTTTCGCGTAGAATCCAAATCTGAAGATGAATCAGCAATTCGAATAATTTTTGGACTATAAGGACTATTTGGAGCAGATTTTTCATCTCGTGTTGGAGCAGATAAGGACTATAAGGACTATAAGGACTATAAGGACTATTTCAGCACTATTTGGAGCAGATTTTTCTGAGTTTTTAAAATAGGACTATTTGGAGTTATCTCGTGTTGGGGCTAGAACATGATTTGATTATTTTCGCGAGAGGAATATGATGGTGCGATCATATTTTAAGGCTGAATTTATGTGGCGATTCATGCAATGATTTTAAGGTATGGGATTTTACACAATATTCTCTTTAAATCTCTCGAGAATTATTCCCTTTGAATTTTTGTGATTATTGAACTCATATTTGAATTGTTAAATTCATTAAAATCTGGAAAAATAACTGTTAAAATTATTTTCATTCATGTGGTATTATTCATATTATTATTGAGCACGTTGTCATGAGATTTTAATATGGCACGGAGGTTGGGCACCCGCCAAAATTCCTGCTTCATGGGCTATGTCTTAATAAAGCATATGCGGATGGGGTGAGGCCTGATGACCCGATTAATGTGTTGTTGAGAAATTTATTGATAAATGACTTGAGATTTGCATTTGATTTGAATATTCGTACTCGTGTTGTTACGCTTTATTCATCGTTAGTACATTTGTTGAGCATATTTTCTGTCGTATTGTGTACTTCCCCATATTTTCTTTTAGTTGGCAGGTTAGCCTGGATTTGAGCGCTATGGACCAATTGGGATGAATTTATCGTGGATTATTTTGGGAAGTATATTTTTGGAAGATTTGTATTATTTTATTGTGTTGTATAGAGCATTGGTGATTTATATTATTTGAGGAAAAATTATTGTATTTAAATTTGAATATTGAGATTAGTGGATTTATATTATTGTGGGATTCTTTTAGATCTTCTATACCTTGTTATTTGTGGATTTAATTAGTTTCATCGCAGTAGCGCGCCGTGTATCTCTCCGAGCTCGCAGGGTGTTAGGTATACTAGAACCCTCGGGTCTTGGGTATTGGGTCTAGCATGCGGGCTAGATATGTTTTCTTTGGAGATAGAAATTTTTGAGGATGTTTAGAATTAATTTGAGGACTTTTGTGTGTGATTTTTCTGAGTTTTTAAAATAGGACTATTTGGGGTTATCTCGTGTTGGGGCTAGAACATGATTTGATTATTTTCGCAAGAGGAATGTGATGGTGCGATCATATTTTAAGGCTGGATTTATGTGGTATATTGTTAATTATTTTAAGGTATGGGGTTTTACACATTATTCACTTTAAATCTCTCGAGAGTTATTCCCTTTGAATTCTTGCGATTATTGAACTCATATTTGAATTATTAAATTCATTGAAATCTGGAAAAATAATTGTTGAAATTATTTTGATTCATGTGGTATTATTCATGTTGTTATTGAGCACGTTGTGATGAGTTTTTATTATGGCACGGAGGTTGGGCACCCGCCAAATGGGGTGAGGCCGGATGACCCGATTAATGTGTTGTTGAGAAATTTATTGCTAAATAATTTGAGATTTGCATTTGATTTAAATATTCGTGCTCGTGTTGTTACGCTTTATCCATCGTTATTACATTTGTTGAGCATATTTCCTATCGTATTATGTACCTCCCCATATTTTCTTTTAGTTGGCAGGTTAGCGTGGATTTGAGCGCTATGGACCAATTGGGATGATTTTAGCGTGGATTATTTTGGGAAGAATATTTTTTGGAAGATTTGTATTATTTTTATAAGGACATTTTTGTCCATTTTCAATATGTATGTCGTACGCTGCTACACCGTTGAAGAAATTCAAGATCACATTTACATCAACGGATCCGAATATTAAAAGCATCTTCAATGAGGAATTAGTTTTCTGAGAAACCGGACCGGTCCGCCCATTTAAAAAATGAACGGATCCGCCTTCGGATCGATCCGCATCCAAGCCGGAACGATCCGCTTTGCATCAGAAATAGAATACCCCGGACCGATGCCGAACCGAAGAAGCCCTTTGAGAAAACGAACCGATCCGACCATGGATCGATCCGTCTCCAAGTCGGACCAATCCGCTTCTGATAAAATTGAACATATCTTGTGAGATTTTTTTCGTCTCTGGTTTCCCTTTATAAACCAACTACGGTGAAGTTACTTTACAAGACTTTCAGAGACGAATTTAAGAGTCCTAATTACTCCTGTCTTCACCTTTTTGAGTCGCAAGACTCATGTTTTTATTCACACAACTATTCAATCATTTGTGAATCCATTTTGCAACCCAAGAACATATTTTGCTTTGGTTTATTCTTTGTGGGGAAAATTCTACAACCGACAGCTGCGTGCTATTGTGGAGGGAGTCCTTATAAAGTTCACATCTTGTGGAGAAGCCGTCTCTCTTCTTCATTGCTACCCTCCTGGAAAGGGAAAGTTCCAGCCGAGACATCGGAACCGACACCTGCGGGTATTTCGTATGTCACCCTATTTCATTGTAATCCTGTAAGCCGTTTTCTTACAAAATTATCGTGAAATAAAAGGTTTTGCCCCTTTGGGGGATTTTTCCAGAATATTTGTGTCACATGCTTTATTTATTTATGGGTTGACACACGCACTTTTAGATGCGTGTTTAGGGGCTGAATTAATTTGGTTTAAAAATAGACTCTAATTAAATAAGTGTGCCAAATTGGAAACTTGCGAATAAATTTAATCAATTATCACACAGTCACACGTTTTTCAAATTGGTATCAGAGCAGGTTGTGCTAATTTATCGCGTATTCCTATTTTCCGTAAAATTTGTGTGATTTTGATTTAGTTTTTTAAAAAAAAGGTTTGTGAAAAAAATCGCAATTTTTCAATGGAACGCTCATTTAATGAGGAACCTATTTTTGAAAAAGTTCACGACCGTGCTGAAAAATTAAAAAGTTTGAATTTGAAACTTTGCAAAAGAATTAAAGTTTTGGAAAAAGAAAATTCTCTCTTTAAAAATAAGATTGAATATTTCCAAGCGTTTCAAACTCAAAGTGATATTTGTTGTGAGCACTTTGGTAATTTGTGTATTGATTTTGATTCTTTGAAAATTGCTAAAAAGAAGAGTTATGAGAAATTTCTTGTTTTAGAGAAGAAATTAAAGGACTTAAAAAATTCTAGGGTTCTCATTTGTGCCGTCGAGGATAAAAAATTAAGCGATGATTTTATGGCACGTGAAAAGACTCTTAGGGATAAGTTTGTTTTAATTAAGGGTGAGCGCGATAAACTGTTAAGTTTAATTGAAAATTTGAAAAAGAAATCCCTGTCTTTGGAAGAGTCTAATTCTTTGCTTGAGTTAAAAAATTTGAAGTTAAAAAATGATTTGACATACTCAATTAGGTTTGATAGTGATGGTAATGGGTCATCGTGTTCTCATGCTTCTAGTGCTAAAGCTAAAATCATTATTTATTTTAGAGGGTCAACTAATTCCAAGGATGTTAGAAAAGATCACACTTTAGGCGTCGTTCAACCCGTTTACACATGTTCATATTGTGGTAGGAAAGGTCACCTTAGGAGATTTTATTTTGATCTTTGAAGAGGTCAAGTCTAGTGTTTTGTTGGTTCCCAAAACCCCGTGTCGACGTGTTACATCCACTTGGGTTAGGAAATCACTTTTGGATACGCTATATTTTAGAATAGTTGATTCTCATTTTTTGCACATGATTCTTCTCTTGCCATATCATATATATGATTGTGTTCGCATGTTTGTTATACACTAGTTTTGGTTTCATGATATATATTTTCTAGTGTAATGACATGTACTATTTGTATATATATTTTGTTTTGAAAATTTTTGAAAAATACAAAAAGATTTTATTTTGATAAAATTTTAAAAAAAAAATCCAAATTTTTTTTTGCACCGTTTATAGATGGACACTTAGGATGACCGAGTCACAATATCATTCCATTTTTTTCATGTGACTATTTGATAGTGTTTTGAGATAATAGGTCAATTCATCCTTGTGCTTTATAATGTTTGGAGTCATTAAGATGTAATTAAGTGTTACTTCCTACATGTTTGACTCATGATTTCCTTTATTGCACACATTCACGGATTTGTTTGATTATTGTGCTTGTGTTATCACATGTTGTTTGAGTATTTTTACTTTAATCCTGTCCTTAAAATGAACCAAGCGCGGTAAATTTTGATAAGGAAATTGTGCATATAAGAACCGTTTTGTGAGTTTGTGTGCTTTGTTTAAAAAATGGGGAAGGGCTGCAAAGGTTCATTTTGCCTTTGCGAATACTAAGCCACCGTTTAATTGGAACTAGAAAATTAAGGAATTTTATTATCCGAGGTCGAAAGTGGTTTAAAAAGAGCCCGAAAAAATTTAAAGGCAATAAAAATAAATTCATGCCAATTATGGGCAATTTGGTTTTTGCACCATTCTCAAAAGTTTGAGAATTTAGATTACCTCTAAAAGAAAATATATATGAGGGAGTTTGGTTGGAGATTTTATAACGGGTTTGCACATCCTTGAAAATCTTGAAAAAGCGCTAAATAGTTTTGGACGTTATTAGTGTGGAAATCATTTAGAGTTTGATTTGTTGATTTGCATAAGACGATGTCATTTAAATTCAACAAATTTTTACACCTAAGGATGTTTTTGATGTTCATTCATTAGGGGTACACATATGCATTGTGTACATATGATTGATTGAGTTTATTTACCTATCTAATGTGTTCACACCCATACATTCCATTTCCATGACTTGGTTGTTTGAGTTTAAATTCATGGTGTGATTTTTTTTTCTTATTTTTGTATGAAAAATTGAAAAATCCAAAAATAGTTTATGGTGTTTTTGGGGACATACCTTTGCATGCGCGTAGCTTGATCTTTGTTTACTATGCATTTTGTCGTGACACTCCATGTTTTGATTTTTTCTTCTTATGTGTCCATTTTGGGACTTCATAAAAAGGGGGAGACATAATTATCAGTTATGAGGGAGTTTTTGCATTATGGGGGAGATTTGATTTATTAATGCTTTATTCTTATATCATTTCAAACTCGATGCGTCACGAAGGTTTTTGCTTTATCTCATGTGTGTAGTTACGAAGATTGAAGATCATTATGTTGCACACCCTGATGAGAAAAACTTTGAGAGTTTTGATGTTGAAGAAAAATTTGAGAACTTTCATATTTTACCTTTTCAGTTTTGGGATTCATGGGAGGGTAGATTTGTATAGGCAATCTGATTTTTGATATTTGATAATTCGAAAATATTTATGTCTGTACCGGCATAGACTAGGGGGATATTTGTAAGGACATTTTTGTCCATTGTCAATATGTATGTCGTACGGCGCTACACCGTTGAAGAAATTCAAGATCGCATTTACATCAACGGATTCGAATATCAAAATCATCTTCAACATGGAATTAGTTTTCTGGTAAACCGGGCTGGTCCACCCATTTCAAAAATGAACTGATCCGCCTTCGGACCGATCTGCATCCAAGCTGAACCGATCCACTTTGCATCAGAAACAGAATACCCCGGATCGAAGCCGAACCGAAGAAGACCTTTGAGAAAATGAACCGATCCGACCACGAACCGATCAGTCTCCAAGCCGGACCTATCCTCTTCTGATAAAATCGAACATATCTTATGAGATTTTTTTCGGCTCTGGTTTCCCTTTGTAAACCAACTTCGGGAGAGTTGTTTTACAAGACTTTCAGATACTAATTTAAGAGTCCTAATTACTCTTGTCTTCACCTTTTTGAGTCGCAAGACTCATGTTTTGATTAGTACAACTGTTCAATCCTTTGTGAATCCATTTTTAACCCAAGAACATATTTTGCTTTGGTTTATTCTTTGTGGGGAAAACTCTACAACCTACAGCTGCGTGCTATTGTGGAGGGAGTCCTTATAAAGTTCACATCTTGTGGAGAACCCGTATCTTTTCTTCATTGCTACCCTCCTGGAAAGGGAAAGTTCCAGCCGAGACATCGAAACTGACACCTGCGGGTATTTCGTATGTCACCCTATTTCATTGTAATCCGTGTAAGCTGTTTTCTTACAAAATTATAGTGAAATAAAAGGTTTTTCCCCTTTGGGGGATTTTTCCTGAATATTTGTGTCACATGCTTGATTTATTTATGGGTTGACACACGCACTTTTAGATGCATTTTTAGGGACTGGATTAATTTGGTTTAAAAATAGACTCTAATTAAATAAGTGTACCGAATTGGAAACTTGAAAATAAATTTAATCAACTATCACACAGTCACACGTTTTTCAATATTGTGTTGTATAGAGAATTGGTGATTTATATTATTTCGAGAGACAATTATTGTATTTAAATTTAGGTTTTGAGATTAGTGGATTTATATTATTGTTGGATTCTTTTAGATGCTCTATACCTTGTTATTTGTGGATTTAGTTAGTTTCATCACAGTTGCGCTCCGCTCGCTCTAGCGCGCGGGGTGTTACATTGAGATCATGGGAGGACTTAGCTTATAGATAAGGGGAAGTAGGTTTATATTATAAGATTGATGTTTTCCCCCAATTTCACAAACCATTAGCGTTGATATTTTAACCATTAGAGTAAGTTCTTATTTTTAAATAATTTTTTCCAAATTCAATGTAATAAGTTAGAACAAATCGGTGAAGCAAGCTCGATCGTTGTAGTACTATTGAAAACTAAAAATTCAAATACAATACTCAAAAAAAATATTTAATGTTCGTTATACCATAGGTAACCAAATACCTGTCGAACAAATAAACGAATCAATGTTGACAAAAATTTGATACTGATTGCCTCCAATATTCACAATAGATTATAGACTGTATATAACATAACATGCATGAGAAAATACATAGACTTATATACTACTAAGTCACTCTCATTCCCATAATGGCCAATTATGAAGACTTATTTAGAGAATGTAATCAATTGACGTTGCACAAAATTTAGAATAGCGAAAAGTGCATTAAGTGTGATTTGTGAGGATAGGCATGAAAGTTAGAAAATATATATGCCCTGTATAGTTCTATTTTTTTAAAATCTTGAAGTTTCAAGGGTAAGGTACACGTGCCTTTTATTGTTTTTGACTCATAGTTTGTGGTTGAAACATAATATGAATGAGAAACAAAGATAACCAAACTCAAACAGAGGAAATAACAATCGTAATTTTGTATTTGTTGTCTCATGTCAATTGCGATAA
Organism: Sambucus nigra; assembly: GCA_949130495.1. Taxonomy (NCBI): domain Eukaryota; kingdom Viridiplantae; phylum Streptophyta; class Magnoliopsida; order Dipsacales; family Adoxaceae; genus Sambucus; species Sambucus nigra. The sequence goes on from OX422208.1 coordinate 301,493,787, forward strand.
CGATTATGAGCAACATAATCCTACAAAGGCACAAACTAGGAACCAATTTTTAGAGATTGTTAAGATAATGTATCACAAACCAAAAGTAAAAAAGCGGAAGATTGAATGCAAAAACTCTTACATTGTACTCTCTCAACACCCAGAGTCTTAAAATTGGGAGGAATGTCTAGAATTATGAAAAAATAAGTGTTTGTGACTCTTTGGCTTGGTCACAAGCCTAAGCAGTCATGATTAGTGACTGAAATGGGCAAATGACAACTAAATTGGGGGAAAACGTGATCCGTAACGTCTTTTTTGAAAGAAAATATGAATTTTTTTTGCAACGGGTGACCCAATAGAAAAAACTAACCAGGAAATCACAGGTTTGATTTGGATACAGAAAAGTCAAGGCAATTTGGCCTAAAATGATAATTCTAAGGTTACCTAAAATGTTTTCATAGTTTGGGTACCCCTATACACTAAGTGTTGTATGATGTGCGTACAATGTAGGCCTACATAGATTATATAGGTAAAATGAGTTGACTTAATTATAGACAATACACTAAAAGAAAAAGGTTAAGATAATTAGCATGGAATATTATTATTAAGATTCTTCGATTTCTATTCACCTATGGGATGAATGCATATGTTTTTATGTAAGCACGCTGAGTTATCTAATGCCAAATTTTGCTTTTGATACATACATATTGGATGCTTGTTGAATTTTCATTTGAAGGGCTCTAATATATTTGTTATTAGATTTTAGCCATTATAGATTTACTATATCTTTTTATTTTGCCTATTAAAAAAAAATAAGAACTAATATTGAAATAGGGAATCCATGCACTGGTTGTTAACATCTAAATTAAATATTATGTTTCTCTGTTAGGTGTTTTGTAAATGATTTTTATTGGTTTAGATTTTGCGTTTGGTAAAAGCTTATTTAGCGATTATCAAATTCCCAGACGAAAAATCAGATGCTTGGTTGTACAATCCATTTATTGAATTTATACCATTTCTAAAACTTTTATTTATTCTTTAGGATTTCATTGGTGTTCTAGTTGTGGTCGATCTTGTTTAGTATGCGAGATGCTATGAACAGGCTTGGTGGTGACTAAAAAAAACCAATCCCTTGGTATATCATTCTCCCTTCAACTTGGATTTTAAAGTGTAATTGAATATCACATGTCAAGGAAATTATTCTTTACCAATGACCATCCTTCTATTTTAACTTTTCAAACTGCATATAAGAACCCTTCTATTAGATTATTCATTAGTGCATGCATTGCCATCTATATTTGGTATTTTGTTATTCCAGAATTATAGTCTTTATGCTAGAATAACAGAGAGACATCATGCCCTTCAATGTTATGGGTTTCCTTATATTTCTTTACACGTGTTATAAGATCTGAAATTCGTACAGGTGTTAGTAGACCTTGTTATTGATCATTCAGTTCAGGTCGACGTAGTAAGAACGGAGAATGCAGTGTAGGCCAACATGAACCTTGAATTCCAGAGGAAAATGGGAGGCTTTCTTTTCTTAAATGGGAATCAATTGACTTCCTCAATATGCTTGTGGTTCCTCATGTTTCTGGTATTGTCCACTAGGTAAAAATTAGTATCTTTTATTGCATTGAGGATGATTTTATATGTGAAGTTTTAAAAGTCACCCTTGAAATATTGATTGCAAATGTTTGCACTTTCTTTGTCATTTTGTGAGCCTCCCTAGGGATCATAATATTTACCTTTTGAGTCTCAATTCATGGTAATATAATCTGTTAAATTAAGGGTATATCCTCCCCACCCCTAAATAAATAAATAAAAGGAAAATGAAATATTCATACACATGTATAATCTGTTTATTTTACCATCTCTCTGCTTTAGTCTTCAGTTCTACAACGTCTTCGTCATTTTAATCCCGGCTTCTTATTTTAATGACATTTATTTGTTGATTTGGTACTCAACATGTCTCTATGATAACTTGTCAGGTCAATCTTGAATACCTTGGACATATTTTTGACACATATGGCATTATTTACCTTGATAGTGTGGTGAAAATAGATTCCCACGCAACTGTTTGATTAATGGGTTAGGAGTTGCAAGCTGGGGAATTGGAGGTGTTGAATCGGAAGAAACAATGCTTGTCCAAGTATATTTTTCATGATATTGACCTTCTTTTATGTTCTCGAGTTGTGTATCTCATCCTTATCAATTTTTTGAACGTAATGTAGTGGCGATATTGGTCATACATGTTATTACTCTTGAATACGAGCTTTCTTGCACGAATTGTAAGCTGTTACCTTTCCTTCAAAGATGAGACTTCTGGAATATCTAGGTTGATGTAAACTTTGGTCGCATTCATTGATGAGAGTGAGTAAATACCTATTAAATAGGATATTATAAATAGTTTGAAGTCAGTGTGTCTCTTATTAAATCATAATTATAATTTTTTATTAGATTATTATGTGATGTTGAGAAATAAAGTGATAGATGTAAGAATATCTATGCATAAACTATATGTTGTTGGAATGACCAATCTATTAACATAGTTTTTAAATATATGATAAATGAGAAAATTTAACATCTGGTGTTGATGTAATTGGATCCATGGATGCGTTACTACATGACAGAACTTACTACTTATAATTTATACCAAGCATGGATTTCAGGAAAATGTGACCGATTTCTTTTTCCAATATTCAACAGAGAGTGTAATAGTTATGCCACTCCATGAATATGTAAGTATATGTATTATTATTACATATAATAATCATAATTTTATATCCAAAGTAGGCCCCCTGTTTTGAAAATAGATGGGCATTAGTCTCGTATACATGTTTCAGCAACATGAATAAATTACGGTAATCGCCTTATTTATTAATAATAGATTGATAGGGTGGGGAGAGAATATCTCGATCCCATTTTTCGATAAAGTGTATAATTTGAGGTGACTCCTCATATGTGCTATCCAAGACTGTGTTGTTGTTGGAGTGTCAAATATATGTAATATTATGATAATAGGCAGAGCCAGTGTCAAATTAGAGTTGTATTTTGGAATTTTGTGGATTTGTGAGAAAGAACTGAAAAAATGATTGGAGAACAATGAATAAATTTCACGAATTAATCAATGGGAATTTGATAATCTAAAAATATTACAATATTTGTTCAGGAGTTATCATGAAACTGAGATGTTGAAAATGCATATGGAATATAAGAGTTTAGCCTGGAATACTTTAATTGTTGTAGATGACACAACAACGATTGGTGAAGAGGTTTCTTGCAAATCATTCTCGTCCAAATCAATTGCATTATCTGCCCAGAGTGTGATTTGTAGTATATGCCAACGTTTTACAGAGTTTGACCTTGGCTTTTTTTTATTATCATGCAAAATGATGGATGTAGGGGGAGCTGTCTTCGTTTCAAAATGAAAGGCCATTTTGGTTTTGTTGTTGCAGACATTTTGATGTGGGGGATGAACACCTTTGTGCCGATGTTGGATCCCGTAATGATTCTCGCTTCAATCACCAACAGATCTAGCTGAGTTATTATCAATCTTGTTCCGTTGCAAAGCCCTGCACTTTGATTTATATTTCGTAACAAAATGATCGGTGTGCCAATTTTCAATTCCACTTTCTGGAGAATATGACTTAAATACTGGAATGTAAATAATCCTAAGAGGGTATCCTAGTGGCATGGGCTCATAGCCTAGTGGTCAAGAGTTCAAACCATCACGGGGTCACCTCCCATAGTGTGTCCTGGTGCATGCGGATTGAGGAGTCTAAAGGTACCTTTGGGATTAGTAAGATACCCAAGACATAAACAAATATTTGAATATGAATTCCTCCACCCTATATATATATATATATAGGGTGGAGGAATTCATATTCAAATATTTGTTTATGTCTTGGGTATCTGAATAATCCCAAAGGTACTAGATACCCAAGACATAAACAAATATTTGAATATAAATTCCTCCACCCTATATATATATATATATATATATATATATATATATATATATATATATATATATATATATATATATATATTCCTCCTATTTGTTACAATGCATCTTGAGATTCAGAATACAAAAAAAAAAATATTTTAGGAAAATAGGGTTCTGATTCGAAATCTAAATTCAGATTTCACAACTGTGGAATAAAGTTCGAGAAAATTATGTTTCGACACCGCCACCCCTTTATCGTTTACAAATTTATGGTCTTATGCAAAATCACAACTTTACTAGTGATATTAAGACAATAGTGATTATGCTAATGGTGTCAGAATAAAAAAAACATTTTTGTTTCCATTATGCTAATCAAATCCATTGTAAGTGACAATCATGACTATATCTGCTATTATGATATTCAATATCCATTGGCATGAAGTTGGAACAAGTTGGTCCTTTTATATCTTATTTTCATTTTTTTGGACTCTGGCAAGAATTATAATATTTCCATTTTAATTTTATTATTCCTTGATATCACGATAATGGTTTTGCTGATGGTGTCAGGTAAAAATGGCTACAATGAGGCTGGATACTACGTGGTTATGTTGGTCAATCCATTTGAGATAACCATACTTTACGAATGGGGCATCTTCATCAACATCCACTCTCACGACAAAACACTGCATCTAATACTTTCGAGCGAATGCGAGAGTGAGGGTATCTATCCCTATTCTCATTCTAATAGGAGTCACTAACACTACTTGATATATGGACATATTTTCATTTCCAGACATTTCTCAGTGTCCTACTAAAATCCTTTCCTGTTAAAGTGCCCTCTTCTTTGGAAAATATGGCAACAAAAGAAGGGTAGTTGAGGTCGCTGTTATTTTAGGTGCAGTTCCATTGATTTCGTCTAATTATAACACCCATTTATTTCTTACTATAACCAAGGCTTCATAAGAACTCGATGTAATCTTGTAAATCCACGCTGTAAATGAGTCCTGGGTCCATGGATTTATTGGGTCTAACATGAACTGCCCCTAATCTAGAGGTGTGGCAGGGAGTCCATTCCATTGGTCTTGAAGAATCACATGCGTATTGTCGATGGCATATACAGTGGTCATCAGAGCAAATCAAAGGGTTGTTGTGCTCCAATTATGGTGGACAACATTTAACAATGCAGCTACTCTCGCGAGATGGGGTGCTGCCATTGAAGTGCCAGAGTAAAGTGCGTAATTTGTTACTAAATTATATATTCTTATTTCCATATATGACCTATTGGGCATTGATATCCACTTTCCCTCTAAACTTCTTCAATTTGTTCATAGACATTGATATCCATGCCGTTACGATTATCACACAAGACTACTTTTCCAGCAAACTCTTTCGGATACAGAGATAAAAACTTACACGTTGCCTTGCTTACATTGCCTTTTCCATAATGCAGAGGTATGTTAGTGACATAAATGCTCTCTGGGTAGTACTATGTTTCCTCCAAGTTTAGCTCATTTCCTAGGGTCAATGTTTCCAAGAAACTCCAATCAATAGTGTTAGCCCCTACTGTCATGATCCAAGGCGCTCCATCATAAGTCGTGTTTGGTTCTGGTCCTAAATTTTCACCAGTGCAGAAAAAAAATACCCTTCTCTATCTCTAAAAGTGATGCAATAGCTACAACATATTTAAAATAAGGCACCGGCTCAAAGCTGAGAGACAAAAGACATGATATTGACCTCGTCGGAGATTGCTTGGTCCATGCTTGCTAGTGTGTCGCTCGCTGCGATTTCCTTTGTGATGCAGAATATTTAAGGAGCTCGGTCTTATTATACATTTCCAAGTTCTTGTCATGACTTTCTTGGTATATATTTAATTGGGTAGGGATATAAAAATAAAGGAACTGCTTGTGAAGATGTGCAGTGTTGTCTTTTGCGTGGTGCATTTGGCTAGAAAAGAAAAGTAGAAATTTCGAGGACAAGAAGATGGGGATAGATGAATTATGGATTATGTTTAAATTTATAGCATTCTTATGGGCTTCTATTTTCAAATCTTATAAGAATTGAACATCTTTTCAATATCTTTGAAATGGAGTAAAGTGTTATCGTAATTTGAGTGTTGTTGTATTTTTTATTTATACCTTTTATTTGGTCTTTTTATTATGAATTTTAGTCGATTTATATTCATTTTACCCATTCATTTTAACCCTGCGATGATCTTGTATATATTTTCTGTATCAATAAAAGTGTTTTCTCATTTCTCATAAAATAAAAACATCTCACTCCTGCACCAAAACCTCAACAGGTGCTGCAAAAATCAGAACCAATAGCTCCACTAGCAGAATCAGTAATGCAGATTTGTGAAGTTGTCTCTCATCCTAAAGTTGATTATGCTACGGATCTTTTCAACATGCTTTCTATGGAGAATATTACGGAAAATGGATTGGGGATAGCTTCTGCTAATGAAAATGCTTGGGCAGGCTTCCAGTGTATGTCTCAAGTTACCATAGTTAATTTAATGACGTCACTTGAAATGCTCCATTTGATGCAAATGATAAGAGAGCTTAGTATTGTAATTTTATCAGAATATAATCTGTGGGACTATCACCCGATTTGATATAGAATTTTGAGTGCTTATGGAAGTTTTTGAAATTACATGTTTCAAAGTTAAAATTTTGAGTATCCCATTTTGTTTCAACCTATTATACATGTTAACGAATCACCATTTAGACAAAAAAAATAACAATCATAATCATATAATCAAGTTCTTGAGTACAATAAATCTAATGTAATATAGTTTCATATATTTAATAATTTTTATCGTTACAAGGTGATGTAGTTGGTTCACATAAGGGGAATTATCGCGTGTATAATACAACTAGTACAGGCTGCTCCCCTAGATTCTTCTCTCCTAGATTTGGTTTCTTTCCTCCTTTCTTTCATGTCCTTATTATAAGAATTTGCCAATCTTTGTTTATAGCTTTTGAATTCTAGTTTCTGATCTAATCACTTAATTCATAAATACATATGTTAATTATCTTATTTTTTGGGTGTGACGTAGATCGCAAGATAGAACTAAAAGATCATATTGAAATACGAAATAAGAAAAAGTCCACAGGAAAAAGATTATTTATTTTCAGGTAAGCTTATTTCTTCTTTATGTTCTATCTCAATATAAACTGGGATTATTTTCCCCCAAGCATGCACAACAAAATAACTAATTGTGTGTTTGTTCATAGTTCTCCCCAAGGAATCCATCTGAAGTGCTCATTGCATCTACCGACTCCCGGATTAGAATTTATCATGGATCAGATATGATCCGTAAGTTTAGAGGTATCTCCTCCTTATGTATTTTTTAATAAATCGATGGGTAATCTTGCGTTCAGCAAAGAGTGGACAATTTTCGTAGTTAGTGTCAACATAGCTTATTTTCATCATAAATACAAAATTTATCAATCTACCACTCGTTCAATGCCAAATGTTTAGTGAATTCTACTTCAGTTCAGGAATACCTAATATTTTTACATAATAAGTAAGGACAAGTCTCCAAATTAATCAGTAAAATTTGGGCAAATGCAACATACGTGTGATATGGGTCATGTATGATCTCACTCGGAGGATAAAATCTATCAAGGTAGGACGCATATTGCACCCATGTCACATTTTCATTGGATGGTACGTGATACTTAATATTTTCTCATTAATGAGGCAAAAATTAGATCAACTTCTATCAGATTGTAATGAATCCGTCAGTCGTAAAGACGAGATATTTTATGAAGTCGTGGGACCTAATAAACACGGTCATTGTCGAGATTATGGGCATGGACCATCTCCAACTGATGTGCATGGAATTAAGTGTCCAAAGGTTAATGAAAAAGAGTATGAGGGACTACGATCTGAGAATCGATCTGAATTTCAGGATAAATTTAGTCATTTAGAGGCTTAGTTTGAGTTGATACGCATACGTAAGATGACTTTCCCTTCCGTTGTATCCAAACAGGTTAATAAGTAAACATTTTTATCTTTTATGCTTAATTATCGTGTATATATATAAATGTATGTTCTAATATTAAATAATTCTATTAACAGGTTCCTCAATCATCAAATGAACAAAACATACCATCACATATGTCTACTTTGCAACCCGAGCAATATTAGAAGAAACCAACCAATTTTAACCTATAGTGGTACCACAATCAAATCACTATTTAGCTCCATCTTAACAGGTAAGTAGTTAACTACTTTTTAAAATCATAATTTAACACTTTACATTTTCATGATTGAAATAGTTCAGTTTTTGTAGATTGCATATTCTCAATACTTGGCTACCCCTGAGACTGCTACTTGTGTTAGTGAACAAACGAATGCCACTTCAACTCAGGTACGTTACTAATTTAAAGGATTTTAAAGGGCACGATATATCTGCACTTTCTTGGGAGGTTTATGTATAGTTGACATTGGGTTGTTGGTTTATTTGGTTGTATATACTCTTAAAATTTTTGGGATGTCTTAAAAACAAATAAAACTCTGCCATTTTTTTTCAAGAAATATATGGCTGATGACATATTCATCTTGTTTATAGAAAGAACCATTAAAGAAGAAGAAGAAGAAGCACCATCAACCGCAACAAATGGTGTCGAATAATGCACTTCCTAAAATTATATACCTTATTACTTTTGGACTTCCAAAAGTGATTGTGGCACGTGGATTCATTGTAAGTAAGGACCCTTCAACAAAAGTAGGGGGTGCGCCACTGGGTGTAGACTTTTGGGAAGTATATATTGAGAACATTGGTACCAAATGAACCATTGCCTGGACCTTATGGAAACAAGTCCACAATTGGAGATGCATATAATTCAACTGTAGCGTGGCATATTGCTAATGTACTAATTTTTAATTTTGATTTTTTTTAAATACTGAAGAAGAAGTATCAATGACTAACGATTGCATTTTTTTTTTGTAGGTCGAAAAGGATGTTTGACTTTGATGAAGAAGGATCGTACATTATATAAAATTTCGTTTCGCTTTATGTTTCCCCGCTTTTTCTTATTGGACATGTGATACATTTTATTTTGTGGATGGATAATTGTTCCAAGCACAATTATGTTTATTTACAATGAATGCTATTGGTTTTAATTTAATGAGGTTTTAATTTGATTACTGCCCCCTTAATTTAATGTTATGGTAATGTATTTGCACATAAATACAATACTTCTTATAAATGATTTTTTTAACACTTGTTTCGAGTCATATATTGCAAAATAATATCAACATTTTGTTTAATGCCGCTATTATCATTCTCGGTATTTTTTTAGTACTGCCAAAAGTGTGTTGACCATTTAATTAGTGTTGCAAAAAGTTATTATCAACATTTTTAATGCCGTTAAAAGGTTATTACCAGCATTAATATAAATGCCATAACTTTTTGAGGCATTTTTTAAAATGTCGTTACGCTTTTACCACATTAGCTACCTCACTTGTGGAAATGCCATTAAAAGTGCCACTAACTTTTCGCGACATTTTTTATAATGTCGTTGTTCTTTTATCACATTAGCTACCACACTTGTGGAAATGCTACTAAAAGTGCCGCTAACTTTTCGCGGTATTTTTTAAAATGTCGTTGTTCTTTTACCACATTAGCTATTACCGCTATTGTGGAAATGCCGCCAAAAGTGCCGCAAAACGTGTTATTGGCATTTTTAGTGCTTTTCTTGGCATTTAATTTATGTCGGGAAAAATCAATATTCCTGTAGTGTACTAGAATTAATGTTGAGGTCACGACTGATCCAGGTCGCAGAGGGTAAGGAGGTAATTTTCCTTGGCAACGAAAAGTCATATTCATGTTAAAATAGGGGTCATGCTGGTCTTTTGCCCCCATCATATGAGGGATATGCTGGTTATTTGCCCCCTTAGCTGAAAGGATGGCCATTTTTTAATCCGTCATTTTAGGAAGCATGCGCTTAGTGATGGTGTTTACATAGGAATCAATACAATCCACTAAACCCTTCTCCCCCACCACTTGGACTTTACTTTTAAAAAAATAATAAATTCTTCAAGAGAACAGTCGTGCATTGCTTCCTCATTCCATATAAGCCATCTCCTCACTCTTGTCCTTCTTTATTCTATTAAATATTTTCCTTTCTTTTCCCGGAATAAACATAAACCGTGGTGCATGTCATTAATGAGAATACTAGTGAGGCCTTCAAACGACATAATATTCCTAATTTGGGTAATGATTGAAATAGTGTATGGACCCATGGACTATTATAATGTCGATGATATTCTCCTAGTTTATGGCTAAAGCAGGGATTATTTTCCCTCCAAATTTCCTCTTTCGAAAGTTCTACAACATTTCAAGGTTGTTCCCACCTAGTGTTCTTTAAACACATAGAGGATCTTCAACTGCGTTAACTGCCTAAATGAGCTTTATGAGACCTATTTGGGTATTCAGAGATACTTTAATGCTATATGTGGGTTATGACCACTGCAAAGGTCTATTAACCAAAGGCGAGGAGAGCTGAGAGGGGCCTTATTTTCAATTTTCCTGATTCCAATAAGGAATGTTGGTCCCATGTTTTTTTGGTAAAAAAATTAGGAAAAATTGCCCATTGTTAAGGTTGATGAGCCCTCTAATTTTCATATATGGCCCAGAAGGGGATTTGAAGTAGGCTCATGATTGCCCTTGGGGTATGGATAATCTTATCTTGAAGAGCTTTTTATTTCCACTTTATTATATGTACTTGGGTGTTATTGAAATGTTTTCCATTCTCGACTATGCAGTTTCTTGAAGAAAAAAAGAGCCCAAGCCAAACGAGGTGAACTTTATTACCCTTAATAAAAATTGAGCGATTAAGTAAATATTAGGGGACTTTGATCATCCAAGATCAGCAACATTCCTCCTCTTATACATTTTTTCAAGTACATAGTTCATTGCTCAGCTGGTGGATATTATACTTGAGGTACGAGAGGGGTATTTCGACTAAGATCCTTCACGCGGAAGCATTTCTAGGGCGTATGATTCCTTTGAGACCCTAAATATTACTTCTTTTAATGTCTTTTCCCTACATTGTATGAAAATAACATGGCTCCGAAGTGGAAGACCACAAATCTTATGAGTGATTCCATTTACCCCATTTCTCCCATTACTCGCCCAACCAAAATAAAAAGACCGGGGGATCCTATGACCCAGTATCTATGGAGAACTCCCTAAACAAACCACATGCTCAGCTTGCAAAGAAGAATAAGCTAACCAACAATATTTTCATCCCTCCCCCCCCCCCCCCCCCCCAGTTTGGGAGAAATTTTTCTTGTCAAGGGGAAAGCCCCCACTAATGGATATGTTGACAAGAAGCCGTAGTTAGATCTTAGGATCCTAAGGCGAGATTGATTCCCTAATGATGAAACCTTGGTTGTTAGGGTGACATCAGAGAGGTTGCCTATGCATTCCTCCCAAGCGTTCTCCCATGTAAGTTATGGACTTTTGCTTGTGCTTGTTTTATGTTTGGTTTGTTTATTTATGCTAGTCTTATCATATTTCTTATGCCTTGTAGTTCATTATGGACTTTGTGTACCTACTTGATAAAAGTGTCGATCATAAAAAGGAGGTATGCGACTTGGGGGTTCTCTAGATGATGTCCTGAAGGTCCTTGAGGTGGACAAAGGAAATATGATCGAAGAGAAGGCCAAGTTGAAGGCCCAATCTATAACAGATTGGTGCCATCATTAATTTACTAGCTATAGAGTTACATCCCACACTGCGTAGTTGAGGGAAAATAGTGGTTCATATATGCAGATTTGCATTCTTCTAATAGTGAGGCCTTTTTAGCTCCACTGGTAAGGCATCTGGTTTATGACACCATATGTCAGGGGTTTAAACCTCATTGGTAGCAGTTTATGGATGTGAGCAGGAATAAAATCGCATACCGCAATGAACGATGGTTAAATTGGGAACAATATCGAAGGTGGTAGAGTGGGGTATTACAACCAGTACCAACCGAAATAAGTGTACCAAAGTGTGGGATGAAGGTTAATTTCATCCCAATGAGGATGTTGGGTCCCCCTAAGGGGGTAGATTATATCAGACTGGTGCCATCGATAATTTGGTAGCTAGAGAGTTACACACTCTATCACTTAGGTGAGGGAAAGTAAGGGTTCATATATGTATATTTGGAATCTTCAAACACCAAGGCCTTTTCAACTTTTTACATCTCGCAATTTTAATGCATTAATTAAATAGTGAAATTTATTATTTATGATTATATGTGTCTGCATTGATATGTGATGTCACTGGTTATATTTTCACATGTAATGTGTTTTGTGTATATTATTTAAAGTTGAAATTGGACGTAATACACGATAATAAATTAATAATTAATTCATAAATAATTTAAGTATCATTTAATCTTAGATACGTACCGGTTAAAACATTTAGGATATTAGTTGGGTACTTTCGACTGACGTTCGGGACTTATAGAATGTTTCGTTAGGAATTCAAATTTTCAATTTTAATCCCCATAGTCTAGTATATGGTTTGGGCTAGACTTTGGACTATTTGGATATTATTTTGAGCATAATGGATCAAGCCTAATTAGGGACCCAACTCTAATTTCGTGGTTAGTAATATAAAAAAGGGATATTAGGGTTAAGATAAATCATTTTAACACCTTAGAAAGAAAAAAATTGGAGAAGAAAAGAAAACATTGGAAAAGAAGAAAGGCTACTTAGAGAAAAAAAATTGGGGGCAATTGGACTTGGACAGAAAAGGAATTAAGCTATTTGGATTGGAATCTTACATTAGTGTTCAAGCAAGTTTACTTTGTATTAATATATAATTGATTTTATGTTATTTTATCCTTACTCATTGGATTCTAAACCTAAATTTAGTATAATTTTAATAAATTATTAAATCTATCATATTGGGAATTGTTAAATTATAAGATCTATGTTAAACTCCATATTTCTAGAAAAACTAATGAAATTCAATATGAAGAGGTCGTACCCTAGAGCGATGGAAAGTTCCCTTGCCCAAGCTATGGTTAGTATTGGGTTCAAGACGTGGAAGGAGTCTCTCCATATATAAAACATATGGGGATATGTCTAGCCAACATCCGCTCTCCCAAATCCTGCAGTTAAGCGGGAGCCTTGTGCACCGGGTATGACCTTTTATTATATCGATGAATTCGTATTTGACTAATGTGTGGTTTATATAATTGATCAAAATACCTTTTTCCATGTCATGAAATTGTTGATAAACTTGGGATTTGGGGATAAAAGTTAATCCTACGGTTCATAGCCTTTAGATTTGGAAATATGGCTCGAGTTGTTATATGGATTAGCTAGAAATTTTAAGATTAATAAATAATGGAATTTTGTGAAGTTAGATTGACAAACTGGAATACAATTAGAGGTGATAGGGCCTTATATACACAAAAATGGCGAATTCTGCATATAAGAATCATTATTGGGATGTATGTTGCAAAAAAATCGAATCCTGGAAGGTTTTGTAGTTTAGCCATGCGAATGGCCACAATTATGGTCCGTGCATACGGACCCTGCGAATGGACATGGTTTAGGGCTTTGCGCATGACCAAGACAAATTTGATAGTTTCCCCTAATTTAGTGAAAATGGAAAGTGGAATGGACTTTAGGACTTAGGCTTTAGTAAGATAATGATCAAAGAACTACAGTTATGTAGATCTAATTACTTAACTAGGAGGTAAGTTAGTTTGTTTTTGGATGACAAATTTGTATTTCGCATGTGTAGAAGGTTTAATAATTGTTTGTATTATGTGAGACATACAATGCGTGTGTACTCATGGGATATATACTAGAGAGGATATTCATATGGGGAATAAGCTACGATGATTATTTTAGTACCGTGATGTGATGAGATAGGTTTACCATGTTTGAGTTATCTGATTGAGTGATTATGATTGCATTGTGACCTTGATGTGATGAGACGGGTTTACCTTAGTTATGATTATCCCAAACACTATGTGATGAAATCCCGTTGTATATAGAGTGAGATTCTTGGGTTGATCATTTCATACATTTTTAGCTATGGGGATATATAGTTGGTGTGAAGGCATAGTGATTTTCCCTTTAGAGATGATTTTATAGGTATAGTTATGCTATAACCTATAACTATAACTAGTACGAGCGAATGATCTCCAAAGACAGCTGGATAGGCCTTCGTTATATGCAGTCTTGAGAAGGGCGCTTGTATGAGGTGGGATTACTAGATCATACCTACATTATGTGGATGAAGATATAGAAAATAGTTCTATGAGGATATTACATAATTGTGATGTATAAGATGATTGACCCTAGGCTTCTTAAGCTTAATTCATGAACTTAATTAGGGTGAAAATGGTCATAAGAGTAGATACATGTGATATGTAGGTTTTTTTAGGTTAGGATAATTTAAAAGAAACTAAAACATGAGAAGAAGATGCATTATTTATTATAACCCAAACTCAATTATATTATTATACTTCGCAGGCTTTATGTTAACGTTGTCAATTTACAATTTTTCTAGACATTGGCCTCTAGTGTATCCTCATTCTTGATTCAACCTTTATCTCATCACAGTTGATGTTCATATAGGATGCAAGTGTCGAGCCAGTGTGCTCACTCTTTTTTTATTCTTTACATCCAATTGAGTCAAATGTATATAATAAATCATTTAAGTAGGTTTATATTGATACAGTTATAGTATGTGATGGTTCTATTACGATTAGCTAGATTGGTATCATAATATATGGTTCACCAGTATTATAATTCAGTTATTTATTTTTATTCATTTAATTTTATTCATGCATGCTTATTGTTGATACCAAATTTAGTCTGCTGACATGGCTCAATAAAGTAAAGACACGTGGCAATCTACGTGGCAACAACAAACAGTTCCGAGGAACTCACATGCTCCGAGGATCCATACTACAACGAGGAACACTGATTCCCCGAGGAGCTCATACGCTCCGAGGAACGAGAACTCTCCGAGGAACTCTTGAGCACCGAGAAGCTTAGGCGGTCCAAGCAACTCAGGCAGTCCGAGCTGAACCTCGAACAAAGCATTAATAGCAGGATAACCAACAGTTTCACTGTTCATTAAAGGCTTATCAT
Organism: Sambucus nigra; assembly: GCA_949130495.1. Taxonomy (NCBI): domain Eukaryota; kingdom Viridiplantae; phylum Streptophyta; class Magnoliopsida; order Dipsacales; family Adoxaceae; genus Sambucus; species Sambucus nigra. The sequence goes on from OX422208.1 coordinate 301,508,830, forward strand.
TCAGACGCATACGCTTAAGGGGCATTGAATGTATTACCCTTCTATATGTACATCATTTAATGTATTACCCTTTCACATTACAGCCTCAGGGCTATAAATACATTGTACAATCCTCATTGTAGGGGGATCGGAATTTCTTGAGATAATTTGTAATCGAGAATTCCCAAACAATCAGCAATAACATAACAGTGGACGTAGGCCATTCTTATAAGGCTGAACCACTTTAAAAATTCTTTGTCTCATTTATTTATCTGTGATTGAATAATTAGATATGATCTAATTTTTTACATCAACAGATTGGCGCCGTCTGTGGGAAACGACTGGTAATATCATTTTCCATAAAAAACAACCCATCACAAATGGCTGACATTCCAGAATCTAGCAATCGAAATACTGGAAGCCCTCCAAATCCATCTGCTCCGCCAAATATTCCAGATCTGGCTGGAATAATTACAAATCTGGCTCAGGGCCAGACCGTTATGCAAGAAACTATACGTCAACTCATACAAACCCTCCATGGCGGTGCACCAACCCATTCAAAACCACGAAGTATTAAAAGAAATACCCATGCATCTTCTTCGCGTACTAGGCGTACCAATTCATATCGCAATGAGGAGTCTGAAGATTTTTCTTATCAACCTGGATGAACTTCGTCAGTGCTAGCCACAGATACTAAACAACGTATCACTCTCTCCCCAGAAAGGACCAGTGCGCTAGAAAGATTAATCAGAGTATCTCCTTTCAATCAATTGGGTCCTAAGAGGAGCAAAATTCCTCCTAGAGCCCCATCGAGGCATTTTCGATGACCATCAGACTTAAGGGAAGGATCTACCCAGTCGCGACCAGTTGCTCGTCAAGGTAGATCCTAGGAAGCCACCTCAACGTGATCAGCTGCTCGAACCAACAGGCCCGAGGAAGGAAATGATGCATGGAAAGGTTCTATTCAAAGGTTGGAGGATAGATTGGGGGAAATGGTTAAAGCTAAGAACCCTCTACAACGAACCTTTGTTCGAGGAACACCTTTTGTCCAGGCCATTGAAGATTTTTCAACACCGTCAAAATTCAAAGCACCTGTTGTGACCCCCAAATATGATGGAAAAACTGACCCTGTCCTTCATATAGAACAATACCTAGCTGCATCCGACATCTATGCTGTTCCAGATGAGATGAGATACAGAGCATTCTCGGGAACTCTTACCGGATCTGCTCAAATATGGTATAATAATCTTCCTCGGGATAAGATCTCAACTTTTCTTCAACTGGCCGAGTTATTCATTGGGAATTTCTGTTTTAGGGCAAAGCTAGTTAAACGAGTAGCGCATTTGTTAAGTGTTAGACAAAAGGCTGGTGAGAGTACTAGAGATTATATAACTCGTTTTAATAACGAGAAACTTAAGTCATTGATTACGAGGAGAAGACAACGATTATCGCCTTGATGAGTGGACTACTGCCTAACAAGTTGTACTATACTTTGGCCAAAGATCCACCTAGAACCATGTCAGATCTAATGGGAAAAGCGTCCAAGATTATGAATGACGAGGAAGCTATGGCTGCGAAGAAGAATATGGATGCCAAAGAAACCAAGGTTGAAGGTGATAAAGCTAAGAAGAAAGAACATAAGAATAATGGTAATGACAAACATTCAAGAACAAGGTCGGTATGGGATGCAATGAAGAAATTCGATAATTATACTCCTTTGAAGAAGGATATCAACCATGTTCTAGAAGAAATCAAAAGCAACGAGGAATTAAACTGGCCAGAGAAAATGAAGGCAGACCCTGACAAGAGGAATAAGGCAAAGTATTACGAGTTTCATAAAGATCATGGCCATATGACCAAAAATTGCATAGCTCTTTAGAATGAGATTGAAACACTTATCAGACGAGGAAAGATGGTAAAGTGCGTTGATCGTGGAGGCGAAAGAAGGAACAATGACCGAACAAGAGAGAAGTTTAGATCTCCTCATCGAGCAGAGGAGAACAAGAAAAGAAACCATGAAGTTGATCCCGAAGATGACCCCGATCTTCCCAAGAGACCAAGGCAGACAGAATGAGAGGTATTTTCAATACGCTTTGGGTCATTTGACTATAATGTTATAACAGGTGGAGATGCAGAAGGAGGAGACCTTACTGCCGAGAGAAAAGCTTACCTTTATGAGGCTCAAGCTTGCTCGTACATTCAACGAATAAATCTAGCTGAGGAGGATCGCCCGAGAAAGGTGAACAAAGAGAAGTTGGTCATTGGGTTCTCAAAGAATGACCTTGTAGGTGTTTTGTATCCTCATGATGACCCATTGGTGATCAAGATGAGAATGAAGGAGGTAATGATTTCAAGAGTACTGGTAGACAATGGTAGCTCGGCAGATATCATGTTCTACTCGTGCTTCGATAGTTTAAATCTAAAGCTATCTCAACTGGAGCCTTATCATAGACCCCTCCTCGGTTTTGCTGGCAAGAAAATTTTTCCACTTGGGACGATCAAGTTAGATATATTCATTGGAACGTGGCCTGCTTGTCGAATAGAAAGAATACATTTCTTCGTGATGGATAAGAATGTTCAATCATCATACAATATCATCATGGGAAGAGTAGGATTAAAGAAGTTCGAGGCTATACCGTCTACAGTACATCAATGCCTAAAATTTCCAATAAATTTTGGAGTAGGAGTTGTGAAGGGTGACCAGAAAGTAGCTCGGGAATGCTATTATTCATCCGCCGAGCAAGAAGAACTGGAGGAATCAAGGAAAAAGACTACTACTTATCAAGTGGAAGAAGGGGCAGAAATTAAAACATTGGATCCTAGAGATGAGTCACAGCTCGTGAAGGGTCAAGTGGTGGAAGCTACTGAAAATATCATTCTGGACGACGAGCACCCTGAACGGACTACTCAAGTAGGTTCGTCGTTGGAAGCCTCACTAAAATAGGAATTGATAACTTTCCTTAGAAGCAGAAAGAAAACTTTTGCGTGGAGTCATGAGGATATGCCCGGAATAGATCCAAATTTCTTATGTCACGAACTCAATGTGAATAAGGAAATCAAGCCAGAGAAGCAGAGAAGAAGAGTGTTCAGCCCCGAGAAGAATCAAGCTATACAGGAGGAAGTCGAGAAGCTCCAGAAAGCTTATTTCATCGAAGATGTTAAATATCCAGACTAGTTAGCCAATGTGGTGATGGTAAAGAAGAAAAACAACAAGTGGAGGATGTGTATAGACTTCACCGACCTCAACAAAGCATGCCCAAAGGATCACTTTCCACTGCCCCGAATTGATCAACTAGTCGATGCTACCTCGGGACACGAGCTGCTGAGCTTCATATATGCTTATTCTGGCTACAATCAAATTAAAATGAAACCTGAAGACAGGGAGAGTACTTCTTTCATTACCCCTAGGGGAACTTATTGTTATAATGTTATGCCTTTTGGTTTAAAAAATGCAGGTGCGATATATCAGAGGCTGATGAACAGAGTCTTTGCTGAACAAATCAGTTGCAATATGGAAGTCTATGTTGATGATATGCTGACAAAGAGCAAGAAAGCTGCCGATCATCTAGTTGACTTAAGTCAGACTTTTGATCAACTAGATAAATATCAAATGAAGCTGAACCCGACGAAGTGCATATTTGGAGTACAAGAAGGCATGTTTCTCGGGTACATTTTCAATCAACGAGGCATTGAGGTGAATCCTGAAAAGATCAAAGCTCTATTAGGGCTGCGATCTCCAACGACGAAGAAAGAGGTGCAAAGTCTTACAAGACGAGTAGCAGCACTCAACAGATTTGTATCGCGAGCAACTGATCGATGTCTCCTATTTTTTAAGACACTCCGAAAGACTTTCGAGTGGAATGATGAATGTGAGAAGGCTTTTCAAGACATGAAGAAATACTTGGGAGCACCTCCATTATTATCCAGGCCAGTAATGGGAGAAAAATTGTACTTGTATCTAGCAGTATCGTAGAATGCAGTCATCTCGGCGTTCATAAGAGTGGAGAATGGAGTACAAAAACCAATCTATTACACAAGTAAGGCCTTTCGAGGAGCAGAGATCAGATATCCAAGGCTGGAAAAGTTAGCACTGGCATTGATTAAGGCGAGTAGGATAATGAGGCCATACTTCCAGGATCATATTATAGTCGTATATACTGATATGCCATTGAGACAGGCCCTTCATAAACCAGAGAAATCAGGGAGATTGATGTACTGGGCAATAGAGCTACGATATAGTCTATGAACCCAGATCATCGCTTAAAGGGCAAGCTGTAGCGGATTTTATAGCAGAGTTCACCTATCCTGATACCCCCGAGGAGAAAAAAGTTACTCGCTGATCAACCTGTGGATGTTACAGGATCAACAAACACAAGCTCAGACCAACTCCGGTTGGTAAAAGGGCAAGTGGATGTTATAGGATCATCAAATTCGAGCTCAGACCAACTCCGGTTGGTAAAAGGGCAAGAAAAGATGGTCAACGAAGAGTGATAAATATCATTGGAAGATGAAAGGAAGAAACAAATATTTCACCAAGGAACTCTGTCAGATCAAAAGTTTGAAGATGAGTTACCTATATGGAGGCTATATGTAGATGGCTCATCTTGCACAACAGGCAGTGGGGCAGGGATAGTTTTGAGCACTCCGGACGAGGTCGACATGGAATACGCCCTACGTTTCTAATTCAAAGCTTCCAATAATGAGGTTGAGTATGAGGCCATGATTGCAGGTCTTAATTTGGCAAAAATTATGGAGGCGCAACAAATTATTGTCTTCAGTGATTCTTAATTAATCGTAAATCAAATGTTGGGAATATATGCAGCCAAAGGAGAATTAATGATCAAATACCATGCAAAGGTGATAGAGTTGGTGTCAGAATTTGCTGCTATTTAGCTGGTCAGAGTACCAAGAATGGAGAACGCGAGAGCAGATGCCCTAGCTCGATTAGCATCAGCTACTCGTACTGAGCTACGAAGAACAATCCCAATTGAAGTTTTAGCTGGTCGGAGTATAGATGAAGATTTGGCGATGAACTTTATCACCCTTGATTTAGGACCATCTTGGATGGATCCCATCAGGGCATATATTGAAGAAGGAGAATTACCAATTGACAAGCTCGCAGCCAAGAAATTGAAGTTTAAAGCTGCTCGGTATGTATTAACTAACGGTATTTTATATAGAAGAGGAATTATGTAAGGTTTGCAAAGATGCGTAAATCCCTTCGAGGTGAAAGACTTGATTGAAGAGATCTATGAAGGGTCCTGTGGAGCCCATGTAGCAGGTCGGACGCTTTTGCAAAGGATGATGACGCAGGGATATTACTGGCCGACGATGAGGGCTGACTGTGTAGCCTATGCTAAGAAATGTGACAAGTTCCAGGGCTTTTCCTCCATCCAAAGAACTCCACAAGCATTGTTGACACCCATCACTTCCCCTTGGACATTTGCCATGTGGGGAATAGATTTGGTTGGACCACTGCCAACGACTAGAGGAAGGTTCAAATACCTCGTCGTCACAGTGAATTATTTTACTAAATGGGTGGAAGCTGAGCCTCTCATTGATATGACGTATGGGAAGGTGTACCAATTTATTTGGAAGATTGTCACTTGTTGATATGGTCTTCCTCGTGCTTTCATCACAGACTATGGAACACAATTTGATAATGAGGAGTTCGCTGCCTATTGTCATCAATCAAATGTGTTGAAGATCCACTCAGCACCAGACCATCCTCAAAGCAATGGACAAACTGAAGTGATAAACAGATCACTGTTGAATGGTTTGAAGAAAATACTGGACGATGCGAAAGAAAATTGGATCAACGAGTTACAGTCAGTATTGTGGGCTTACCGAACTACTCCCCGAGTAGCAACTGGAGAATCTCCATATATGCTAGCATTTGGAAGTGAAGCTGTTATACCTGCCGAGTTGGGCCTCCCAACACAGTGGGTACTGAATTTCAATTCCCCTGTCAGCGACTTAATGAGAAGATTGGATTTAGACATGCTCGAGGAAGTTAGAGAAGAAGCAGCCATCAGAAATGCTGCCTACCAACAACGAACAACTCTATTCTACAATAAGATGGTGAAGAAGTGCGACTTGAAAGAAGGAGACTATGTGCTGAAGAAAGTAATTCAAAAGCACAACAAACTGGAGGCAAACTGGCATGGGCTATACCGAGTTACAGAAGTTGTTCGACCAGGAACTTACTGAATATCAACTTTAGAAGGGGAGGAGTTTAAGAATGCATGGAACGCAGAGCACCTGCGCAAGTATTATCAGTGATGTGTATTTTCTCCTTTTATTGAAATTTTTTTGGGGAATACTAGTTCTACACACTACTCGATAAAACTCGGGCTACTCAAATTTTTTCTCAAAAATGCCAGCTAAGGTTGGTCGAGAAACAAATATATTCCTCCGGGAAGTAAAGCTACCTATATTCCTTCGGGAAGTAAAGCTACCTATATTCCTCCGAGAAGTAAAGCTACTTGTATTCCTCCAGGAAGTAAAGCTACCTGTATTCCTCCGGGAAGTAAAGCTATCTATATTCCTCCAGGAAGTAAAGCTACCTGTATTCCTCCGGGAAGTAAAGCTACTTGTATTCCTCCGGGAAGTAAAGCTACTTGTATTCCTCCGGGAAGTAAACTTGTATTCCTACGGGAAATAAAATTATATGTTTCTTGGGAAATAAAAATATTCCTAAAAATGCCAACTTATGCTGGTTAGGAAGTAAATATATTCTTGAAAACGCCAACTAAAAGCTCCTCGTAGAGGAAAAATCCACTAACTATGGCTGGTCGGGGATAAAAACTCACTAACTATAGTTGGTCGAGAAGGAAATTTACCGACCTTGGTTGGTCGGAAACATTTTATGAATACGAGAAAATGATCAAGCAAAATTATTGATACTCGTGACTTTTTAAAATTATTAGTAAGTTGGTCGAGAAACAGCTTAGTGAGTTGATCGAGAAACAACTTAGTAAGTTGGTCGAGGAATAACTTAGTAATTTTTTAATGACTACCACAAATTCAAGCTAGTCGACAATAAGTTGATCGACAAATAACACAAAACAACAGAATATTGTTATCTTTTTAATAGACATACATGCACAAATGTAAAGTATTTTACAAGACAATGGCAATTAAGATTGCGAACAAAAATAAAAGTCTTTCGTTAAATTCAAAAACAGATTACATTGATAATGAAATGTATACAAATTTATTACATCGATATTCCTATTCTATTGGTCTTTTCCCCTCTGCCTTTGAAACAGGTTCCGCGCCAGCAGGCAGATCATTTAAAGCAAGAGGAGAGTTTATGAAGTTCAAATCTTTTAACATCCTGATATTCACCACGGATGGTCGATCTAGAAGGTGCTCGGGATGAGATATCTCAACACTTGAATGGAGATTGTAGTCGCCGAGATACTTTAAAATTAAGCATCGAGGAATGGTCCGAGTAGGGATCCAACTCATATCAAGTTTGAATGGTGGAACGGGCAGGTCGAGCAGCCCAGGATCATGGTAATCCCACAGGTAATGACCCTGTTCGAGTTGCAGCACACCTAAGGCATTCAACCAGCCTTACTTGTAGCCCTCATTATTGGCATTCTGGATACGATCGTCCAAGTGGTAAAGAGCCTCATTGTACCCAGCCATCCAAAACTCCCTGGGCTGTTTGTGGAATTGATATGTCAGTCTTTCCAGCTGCTCGTGGAGACTTTTGATGAAGAGTTCCTTATTCTCCAAGACTGACTGCGGCACAGAAAGATGTTCTTCCAAGTCCCTGATCTTCTTTGACATTTCAGCCAACGTCTGGTTCTTTGCCATTATTTGGAAGGCTTGGTTCTCTAAGGCAGATTGAGTCCTCTATTCCTCGACAGGAATTCGAGCTGCTCCTGCTTGTCCACGAGAAGATGTAGAGGGACCAGCTCTCTTCAAGGTCTCCAATTCATCCCTCAATTTGGCATTCTCGACCTCCAAGAACGAGAATCCTTCATCATTCACTGGGATCAAGGCGTTTGAAGTGGAAGCTGCAGACTTCAACTGAGATAGCTCTTTTTGCAGGTTGTTATGTTCTTTCTCTAATAGTGCAGCTATTTCTCTGTACTCCTCGACCTCACCCCTCAGAGTTTTGTCCCTCTCCTCGTAGCCAGCAAAACGCTTCTCGTACCCCTTGTCAGCATTGAGTTTCTGATACTTCTTCTCATATCCCTCGTGCAAAAGGGCAGTGGATTCTTTGTATTGTTGCTGAAGGTCTTCAAGAATGCTTTGAAGATCCTCGATCATATCATAATAAGCCATTGTTGGCCACTGCACGATCAAGCAGGGTCTTCAAGTATTGGTAGGCCTTAACCGCCTGTTCCGAAGCATCTTGTCCGAGGATGTCGACAATTTGTGCTTCACTCAGATCTGTGTGACCAGTCTTAAAATAATCATTGCATTGCCTCAAAAACTTGGTATCATGAGTAGATAGTAATTCCATCCTGGACAGAAACTAGTAGAGAAAGAAGAAGAAGTAATCAATAAAAGTACCAACTAAGCATGAAGAAGAGATAACAGTATGCAAAAACAAAAATTCATGTTTTATTATATCAAGGTTCAGAGTTACATGTTCATGGTTACATTTGACAAAAGAAAAATACAAAGAGAAACTCGAACAACTCTACACATTTTCCTTGTCTCCCAAAACCTTCTCGAGAGGCTGGGATGAGGAAGTAGGTTGCTCGGAAGGAACAAACAGTAGCTGGGGAAGTGCTGGAGGTTGCTCCGAGGAAGTAACGAACTGTTGAAGTTCCTCGGTAGCAGGCTGGATGGCTGGGGGATGATCTCCCATCACCATAGAAGACTCTTCGGAGGCAGCTTCGTCCTCTTCTTCTTCTTCAGGATTTGGAGGGGGACCAGGGATGTGTCGCTAAAAAATTTCGAAATTTTCATCCACTTTCATCTCCTGCAGAGCAGCGACCCATCCATCCCTGAAGTACTTGAGGCTGCCATATTCTACTTGTGACATCATGGCAACCAAGCCCTTATTCCACCCCTTGTCCCAGCCAGCGCTGAAAGACTTCTTCACAGCCACTTTTCTCTTCAACTTCTCCGAGGAAAGCTTCTCGGACAGAAGGTTTTCAGCATTCTTCCATTTATTTTCAACCTCCTCCTTCTGCCGATTTACCTCCCGAAGCTGACCCAACTCTTCCTCAGCAACCTTGAGCTTATTCTCAAGCTCTCCCGCATTTTTGAGCTTCTTGTCAAGCTCTTTATTTTTCCCTTTCAAATCCTTTATTCTCTTCTCCAACTCCTGGGAGACTTCAACAACTCGAGCCTTCTCCTGCTCGGTGGAGGCAAGCTTCTTCTCCCAAGTTGCTTTATCATCAGCATATTTCTGGCGAGAATCTTCCAAAGACTGCCTCACGCCCATCAAAGGTTCCTCTACACCAGACGAAGAGCTTGAAGCTTTAATAGCTTCATCCTTCTTCAAAATTATATTGAAGCAGCTCACCAACTGTGAAAAGAAAATGAAAGCAAGTCAAAGACATATATAATAAGGGAAAGATGAAAAGTTTAAAGTAAAAGGACTTACAGAAGCAATGTGGCGAGCTACCAAAGAGGTAACCATATCCCGAGAAAGGTTTTCTTCGATACCTTGGATCTCGGGAATGATCCAAGTCTTCACCGAGCTCATGGCAGAGCTCGGGGGATCGAAAGTGGGAACTCCACTATTCGGGGGCTGAGAGATGGTGTCAGCCAAATTGACCGAGGATCTCTTCTTCAGCTTCCTCGGGGGAGCAGGAATAGATTCAACCAAGGGGGAACTCTTGGTCGGTGATATTACAATCACCTCTCCTGGAGCAACAGACTTGATTGGAGCCATTGGGGGCCTCTCGACAACCTTCACAACAGAGGCAACCGAGGAAGGTCCATTAGTTTTCTTTGTCCCCTCCCATGGGACGTCAATCTTACTTCTTTTTGCCTCTCCAGCACCAGAGGCAGTTTTCTCAAAAAGGGTGGGAGGTATTCTCTTCATCATCCTTTCACTTAAAGGAATGTGTGATTCAGGCGAGGAACTGGTAGAAGCTGGTAATGGTTCTACTTCACTTATCATCGGACGAGCAGTGAAAGAAGTGGTGTAGCTCTTGTACTGTAGCAGATACGAGGCTGACCTAATGTGATCGTCGGCAACACTCTGATGCAAACTCCAGATAAGTTTTAAGTGCCTTATATTCACGTCTGCTTCTTTTGGACACTTTCTTTTGCTGTCAACTGCAAATAAATAAACATTGAAATATCAGTGGCACATTTTATCAAACACAGAAGGAGCATGATTTCAAAATAAATAAAATGAAATAAAAATAACCTATCCCATTGCCACAGGGAGGGCATCTGGGACCCTGATAAACTTCATCTCCAGATAAAGGAGCATGTTGCCAATTTTTTATAACAACTCCGTGCTCAAAATAGTCCCTATTGGCATCCGGGAGATTGACCACTAAAGCCCTATTTAAAAATCTAGTTTTTAAATAAAAAGTGTTATCACCCACTGCCCATCTATAACAAAACATGATTTCTAGAATTCCTATGCGGGTTCCATGGATTTAATTTAATCTATGAACCCCATTAACTATTCTCCATGTATTGGGGGCTATTCTTGCAGGAACAACGTCAAAGTATTGACAGAATTCCAGACATAAGGGATTGGGTGGAAAAGAAAATCCACACTCAGCAACAAAGAGACTGGGGAACCAATGTCCCTCGGCCAAACGGAAATAGTCAGAAAGCTCTTCCAGAATAACCCAGGAGGGAATAGAAAAATCAGAGCGGAACTTATCAAGAGATTCAACTGGGTAAACCATGATGAATAAAAGAAATGAAGAAGAAGGAAGAAGATCTTACAGAAAAAGAGTGGATCTGTTGACAACGAACGATGAAAAGGATGAACGCACAAGAGAGTAAGATAATGGAAAACTCAAAAATACAAATTTGAAAAGGTAGAAGATGATGGGAGTGTCTGTGAAGTTTAAATACTCTTCCTTGGGAAACGGTAAAGTAATGATTACAAAAACAAACAATTACGCTACCGGTAACTAGAAGGACAAAAAGGGCGCGATAATCGAAGCGAGAAGGAACGATTACGCTACCGATGGCTAGAAGGACAAAAAGGGCGCGACAATCGAAGCGAGTATAAAAATTCAAAAAAGCCTGATTCTATGAATTTGGAAGGAAAAATAAATACAAGGGAAACACTCCTAAAAATCAGGAGGACCATTTAAAGCTACCATATTTCGAGAAAGAATGTTCCACACTCCTCAAATTTCGAACTATGAAACATTGGGGGCTTCTGTTGATACCAAATTTAGTCTGTTGACATGGCTCAATAAAGTAAAGACACGTGACAATCTACGTGGAAACAACAAACACTTTCGAGGAACTCACATGCTCCGAGGAGCCATACTACAACGAGGAACATTGATTCCCCGAGGAACTCATACACTCTGAGGAACGAGAACTCTCCGAGGAACTCTTGAGCACCGAGAAGCTTAGGCGGTCCGAGCAACTCAGGCGGTTCGAGCTGCACCTCGAACAAAGCATTAATAGCAGGATAACCAACAGTTTGACTGTTCATTAAATGCTTATCATTCAGACGCATACGCTTAAGGGGCATTGAATGTATTACCCTTTCATATGTACATCATTTATTGTATTACCCTTTCACATTACATCCGCAGGGCTATAAATACATTGTACAATCCTCATTGTAGGGGGACCGAAATTTCTTGAGATAATTTGTAATCGAGAATTCCCAAACAATTTAGCAATAACATAACAGTGGACGTAGGCCATTCTTATAAGGCTGAACCACTTTAAAAAAAATTTGTCTCATTTATTTATCTGCGATTGAATAATTAGATATGATCTAATTTTTTACATCAACACTTATTTTGATATTCAATGTTTTATTCCTATAAGTTTTTATTAGACTTGGCCAATCTATTATTAAATTTCACTAGGTATCCCACAAATTTTGTAGTAAGTCCTGTGGTTTATGACACCATATGCCAGGGTTTCAAACCTCATTGGCACCAATTTTTGGATATGAGTTGGAATAAAAAGCCAAACCACTATATAAGGCATGTGATTAATGATTTTCCCTTTTTTCATCCGCAAAGTCGAGTTCGGTGTCAATCATTTCATTATTCAAGAATTAGTCGAGTATAATGTTTTCATTATTGTCAATCCTTACTCTAACAGCATCATGGCCTTTATTCCATAGGCTAAGGTGAAGGCATTTGCCCCCGCTGGTCTCCTGGGAGTTGTTCATTAGGCCTAGAAAACATGGGGGAGCTCGTCCAACCATGTACCTTTAGCCTTTTCCAAAAAAATTTAGTATTCCTTCGAAAATAATTTTGTTGGAGACTACATGTGACTTATTTCATGACTGTTTCAGTCTTGGAAAGGCTTACTTTCAAACCGTACCCCATTATCGGTGATGAGTGAGAAGACGTGTAGAGTGGTCCAGTTATACGGTCAAAGGTGAAATCTATAAATTATGTCACAAACAATCCAAGTTTGAACTAAGAATGTAAGATATAGAATCTATATCTAACAAACAAATAAATAATAACACGAGATATGAGGAAAAAACCTTTTGGTAAAAACCTTCTCAGTACAGTTACAACAAAGCTATTTTTATGACACAAACACATTTACAGATTTAGATTCAAGTATGTATTGCAGTTATGTATCCTTCCTTATTGATAATAGAATGCGTCGCAGATCTCGCCACGCCACACAACAAGCTCCACTTGACTCAGTGTCTACGGATTAGCCTCATGAAACTTCTTTCCTATTTTGAGCAGTGAAGAATGAACTGAAAAGCAATTTGAACAAGAGATGGGTTATTTTGTGTTTGTAAAGTTATCATAAAATATCCAAGGGGATTATATTTGGAAAACCAAAGTTTTTAATCACAAAATAGGTGAAAAAAGGCTTGCCACTAAGTGCAGGTTCATACCTCTTAAATAGGGAGGAAAAGCTCAAAGAGATAGACTTGAAAAGATTGCTTTTGAAACCAAGTAAAAAATATTTTTCGCTGACTCGTTCGAATGACTTATGCAAACTTGTTTAAATGACATCAAATGACAGTTTGAATGATATTCTAGAACGACGAGGAAAAAGCGTTTGTTTAAAGCTTCGTTCAAACAACTGATATCCAACGAGTTGAAGAAACCCATTTGAACGAACCTTAATATCTCATTCTAATGACATGCCTTAAAATATTTTTTTATTTAAAAAAACTTTTGAAAAATATTATGTCTCGAACACTTGTAAAAAATCCCTGAACATAATGTTTACAAAAAATAACCTCATATAACTTCTTCGTATGTAGTCATGAAATCGACTCTGTCGCGTTCGGTTACTAACTTGTCTTCAATTAAAGACTTAAGAATATATATATGATGGTGTATAGGGCTTACAAAATATGCCAAACTATAAATATAATGAGAAATCATAAAATTTTCTCTTACAAATCTCCCCTTTGGCTATTCTGGTACAAAACACAAAATCGAAAAAATAATGCATAAGAGAAGTTCAACTTGAAAAAAATCGAGCGCCCATGAAACTATGCCATACGCACAAATGAACATACTCTGATTTCATGCAAGTTTTCTAATAACATGTATCTAATCAAATCAAGAAAAACTTTATTATCAAACTAATCAGATTTTAATACGTACGGAAATTTAAATCCATTAAATTTGATTTAATTAAAAGTTAAATTAATAACAATCTGATTTATTACGTTACAATCCAATATATCTCATATGAAGAATTCAAGTAATAAATTCATGTAACACTTTTAATTCTGAATCGTACAAAGAATAAGATGAGGATAAGAAGATAACAAGTATGATTTTTTAACGTGGCAAAAACCCAAACTCGGGAAAACATCCACGACTCCCTCTACGGAGTAAACCAAAAATTATACTAAAAATAATTATACAAGAGTTACAAACACCCAAACATGCAACGCAAGATCCTAAGCAATTCAGTCTTGAAACATATACCTACCCGAGTTACTCCACTCTAAAAGGTCTTCCTTTCACGGCGTTTCTGACTCTGATACTTTAATCTCCTTTGCAGTTTCCTTTGCTTTAACTCCTTGTCTCTTATTTTAGCGAATTCCAACTCAGTTAAAACTGATCACCCAACAACACTAGTTGTGCAAAACGTGATACTGAATATGTTCTAAATGCAAACCATGCAAGAACTTAATTCAAATCTCAAGCATATAAGTTTTCTTCAAAAACTTAACAAAAATACATTTGTAATCAAGAAAATAAGTTTTCTATAAAAACTTAAGAAAAATTCATTTTCCAATAACAACCAATTAACTTTTCTACAAAAACTTACAAAATAAATTTTCAATCAAAAATCTTATAAACATTCTTTATAAGGAATACATACAACACTTATCATGAACACACAACAAGATTATTCAATCATTTAAAATTGTGTTCTCAATCTCTCAAAAATATAACATTCAACTTTATGAGGAAAGTGTTTTTCAAATTATGTCACAAATATGAGAAAACAGATCTTTAAAAAGATTTTCAATAAACATGCAAGATCCGGAGAAATTCTGATTTAAACAACATATAGCATTTAACGCAAAATCAGAATATTTAGATCATAAAAATATTTAATAAAATTCAGATCTAAAAATCTAAGGAATTCTAGTTTTTGTAAAAAATATTTCAGCATGAAAGCACATAAATTCTCTCTACAATAACACAATATTTCAATCTCTAAAGTTATGAGATGATGTGCAAGATCATTGAGAATTCAAAACAAAAACAGAATAAAGATGAAGTAGAATGAACACAATGTGTAAAATAATACTTTCTTCTCTCTTAGATATCTCTCTCTAATTCTCTATATTTTTCTCTAAAAATATTAAATCCTCTTGTGTTTCTCACTCTAGAAAATATGACTGAAAAAGTCTCTCAAAAAATCTAACTCCAATAAACTCTTCAATGAGGTTTATATAGGTAAGAAAACATTATTCTAGAAAGTTTTAAAACAAGGGTTCAGATTAAAAATTATTAATCAAAGGTTGTGATTAATTCGAGTTAAAATAAATTTTAACAACTTTTAACAAATTAAACAACTTAAACTAATGCCATTAACTCAGTCGGTTATAAAAGATCCAAGAACCCAAAACCACTAAAGAAACAAACAAGGTAGTATAGGGTTTTAGTGTAACAAACTTCTCCAACGGATATATTCTGGACAGGTGGCATACAATCAGAACACTCAATCTCAGCCAAAGAGATCTAAAGATTAACTGGTAGTTAAAAGGATGTAACAGAAAAGTAAAGCTGGCAATCAACTCGTAACAGTCCTAACCCATTAAGTAACAAAAAAAAACTATGGCTAAAACCAAAGCTAAGAACCTATCTCGGATCAACAGTTAAATTGACAGCAAAGTGCCGAAAGCAATATAAAAATACCTATAGCTCTTGTTGGTAATAGGTTACTAAGTAGCGTCTTATAGAAGGTACCGTTCCTGATGAAATCGTGTACTGTACTCATTAAATGAGTATTACCGAAATAGCTTACACGCTATAGCAGGTGTAAGGCTTTGGAGTGTGGCCGAATAGTTATAGTACCTAAGGCTCTGCACATACCAGTCAAGTCCAAATCGTAAAAGAATTTCGTTCTTACGGTTTAAAAAAATAAACCCTAAAACGGACAGGACAAAATAGAAAAAAAATAGTTCTCGGCTTCTCTTAATAACAAATCTAAAACAAAGTCAAGTCAAGTCACTAAAGTTTCTACGGTTTAAAAAAATAAACCTAAGACTATAGCTTCCTAAAATCGGACAGCTAAACAAATGACACAAAGGATGGAAAGACATAAGGCTTCTACATGAGTGGTGTACTTGCCTAAGGCTATATGCCACCAAAGCACCTAACATGTACTAATTCCAAAAGTAAAGCTCATGTCTACAACAGCAAACCTATACTAAGCATAATAGGATGAAATATGTACTAAGGTGTATTGGCACTTAATGACCTAGCAGGTCCAATCAGCCACAACAACTACGAGGACGAAACAAGCTACCAAAAAAAATTATTAAACAAAAAATTGTTTAACAGGTATTATAATTTTCAAAAAAATATTTTTCAAAATGAAAAATTAATTTGACTAATAAATTTCGAAAATTATTTTCAAAAACAAGAACTTTATTTAAAACAAGTCTTACACCAATTTTATTAAAAGATTATTTTCAGAAAAAAATAATTTCATTTTAGAAAAACTGTTTAGGCTCACAATTAATAAAACGCGATTAAAATCATAGATCAAGAATTATGCATGTGTGCCTAATGTGTCAAGTGCAAATGTGCAATATACGTGAGTACCTTTACTCGGATATGTCGTTGAGTAGAGTCGAGGCATGTTGAGTCATCGAGTATCGTTGTAAGATGTACCAAGGAGAAAGCTTGCACTAAAAATATGTTTTGACACTATATCCAAATTAGTTAAAACGCCTAAATAATATAGACTCAAGTAAGTCAAAGATTTAGGGTGTTTCAATCTCCCCCTTTGGATATTTGTGACAAAACCCTTTGAGTACATTATTATACTCTTAGGAAAGAATAAAATCACCTAAGTCCTATACAACAATTACTATTCTACCCAATCCTAAAAAAATCCTAGAAAATAAAAATTACAATACTCAACTATACATCAATTTACCCTAACACTTTCTTGTGATTTCCTGCATTAAAACAATAAAACCAAACTTACAAGAACAAGTGTAAGATATCATAGAAATAGATAAATTATTTAAAAAAAAAAAAAGATATCATGAATATAATTCAAGAATCAAGACTAATAAAATGATGTACTCTTCTCCCTCATTTTGTCTCAAATAGACAAAGGATGAAAAATAATAACATAGAGAAGATTAAGAAATAGCTACCACAATAAACATATTAACGGTTCTAATCAAGTGCCACTTTTACATTATCATGATTTTAAGAGGTGTTTTTTTTGCATTGATAAGCATCCATACCCTAAAATCTCAGAGGACATATAATTACCATGATTATGACAAGAAAATATGTAAATATGGTAGAAAATGAATAAAGCACACTCATCTAGTCTTCAGGGATTTCTCAAATAAAAAATAAGGGTAAATGACATATTAGACATAATTTAAACAAGTTCAGCATATTCTAGAGTAATCAACACATAAGGTCTCTCCCCCACAACCAATGCTATGGATACAAAAAAATATTATGCTAAGCATACAAACTCTATAGGGGTGCTTGAAAATCAAGAAATAGAATGAGAACAATTAGAGTAGATTAAATAACATGTAGTCTATCATGAGGTCATACATATAAAAATCATCATCATATATGGCTATAGAAAGTAATCAGATTTGTAACATGAAATCATATGATCAATAAATAAGGATAAACACCCCAGACAATTAAATCTTATTCGGAGCGACCCGCTCTGATACCACTTGAAAAAAATCGAGTGCCCATAAAACTATGCCATACGCGCAAATGAACATACTCTGATTTCATGCAAGTTTTCTAATAACATGTATCTAATCAAATCAAGAAAAACTTTATTATCTAACTAATCAGATTTTAATACATGCAAAAATTTAAATCAATTAAATCTAATTTAATTAAAAGTTAAATTAATAACAATCTGATTTATTATGTTATAATCCAATATATCTCATATGAAGAATTCAAGTAATTAATTCATGTAACACTTTTAATTCTAAATCATACAAAGAATAAGATGAGGATAAGAAGATAACAAGTATGATTTTTTAACGTGGTAAAAACCCAAACTCGGGAAAACATCCACGACTCCCTCTACGGAGTAAACCAAAAATTCCACTAAAAACAATTTTACAAGAGTTACAAACACCCAAACAAGCAACGCAAGATCCTAAGCAATTCAGTCTTGAAACATATACCTACCCGAGTTACTCCACTCTAAAAGGTCTTCCCTTCACGGCGTTTCTGACTCTGATACTTTAATCTCCTTTGCAGTTTCCTTTGCTTTAACTCCTTGTCTATTATTTTAGCGAATTCCAACTCAGTCAAAACTGATCTCCCAACAACGTACTAGTTGTGCAAAATGTGATAGTGAAAATGTTCTAAATGCAAACCATGCAAGAACTTAATTCAAATCTCAAGCATATAAGTTTTCTTCAAAAACTTAATAAAAATACATTTGTAATCAAGAAAATAAGTTTTTTATAAAAACTTAAGAAAAATTCATTTTCAAATAACAACCAATTAACTTTTCTACTAAAACTTACAAAATAAAGTTTCAATCAAAAATCTTATAAACATTCTTTATATGAAATACATAAAACACTTATCATGAACACACACCAAGATTATTCAATCATTTAAAATTGTGTTCTCAATCTCTCAAAAATATAACATTCAACTTTATGAGGAAAGTGTTTTTCAAATTATTTCACAAATATGAGAAAACATATCTTTAAAAAGATTTTCAATAAACATGCAAGATCCGGAGAAATTCCGATTTAAATAACATATAGCATTTAACGCAAAATCAGAATATTTAGATCATAAAAATATTCAATAAAATGCGGATCTAAAAATCTAAGGAATTCTAGTTTTTGTAAAAAAATATTTCAGCATGAAAGCACATAAATTCTCTCTATAATAACACAATATTTCAATCTCTAAAGTTATGAGATGATGTGTAAGATCATTGATAATTCAAAACAAAAACAGAATAAAGATGAAGTAGAATGAATACAATGTGTAAAATAATACTTTCTTCTCTCTTAGATATCTCTCTCTAATTCTCTATATTTTTCTCTAAAAATATTAAATCATCTCGTGTTTCTCACTTTAGAAAATATGACTGAAAAAGTCTCTCAAAAAATCTAACTCCAATAAACTCTTCAATGAGGTTTATATAGGTAAGAAAACATTATACTAGAAACTTTTAAAACAAGGGTTCAGATTAAAAATTATTAATCAAAGGTTGTGGTTAATTCGAGTTAAAACATATTTTAACAACTTTTAACATATTAAACAACTTAAACTGATGCCACTAACTCGGTCGGTTATAAAAGATCCAAGAACCTAAAACCACTAAAGAAACAAAGAAGGTAGTATAGGGTTTTAGTGTAACAAACTTCTCCAACGGATATATTCTGGACAGGTGGCATACAATCAGAACACTCAATCTTAGCCAAAGAGATCTAAAGATTAACTGGCAGTTAAAAGGAAGTAACAGAAAAGTAAAGCTGGCAATCAAATCGTAACCGTCCTAACCCATTAAGTAACAAAAAAAATTATGGCTAAAACCAAATCTAAGAACCTATCTCAGATCAACAGTTAAATTGACAGCAAAGTGCCGAAAGCAATATAAAAAGACCTATAGCTCTTGTTCGTAATAGGTTACTAAGTAGCGTCTTATAGAAGGTACCGTTCCTGATGAAATCGTGTACTGTACTCATTAAATGAGTATTACCAAAATAGCTTAAACGCTATAGCAGGTGTAAGGCTTTGGAGTGTGGCCGAATAGTTATAGTACCTAAGGCTCTGCACGTACCAGTCAAGGCCAAATCGTAAAAGAATTTAGTTCTTATGGTTTAAAAAAATAAACCCTCAAAACTCGGACATGACAAAATAGAAAAAAACAGTTCTCGACTTCTCTTAGTAACAAATCTAAAACAAAGTCAACTCAAGTCACTAAAGTTTCTATGGTTTAAAAAAATAAACCTAAGACTATAGCTTCCTAAAATCGGACAGCTGAACAAATGACACAAAGGACGAAAAGACATAAGGCTTCTACATGAGTGGTGTACTTGCCTAAGGCTATATTTCACCAAAGCACCTAACATGTACTAATTCCAAAAGTAAAGCTCATGTCTACAACAACAAACCTATACTAAGCATAATAGGATGAAATGTGTACTAAGGTGTATTGGCACTTAATGACCTAGCAGGTCCAATCGGCCACAAGAACTACGAGGACGAAACAAGCTACCAAAAAAAATTATTAAACGAAAAATTGTTTAACAGGTATTATAATTTTCAAAAAAATATTTTTCAAAATTAAAAATTAATTTGACTAATAAATTTCAAAAATTATTTTAAAAAATAGGAACTTTATTTAAAACAAGTCTTACACCAATTTTATTAAAGGATTATTTTCAGAAAAAAATAATTTAATTTTTGAAAAACTGTTTAGGCTCACAATTAATAAGACACAATTAAAATCATAGATCAAGAATTATGCATGTGTGTCTAATGCGTCAAGTGCAAATGTGCAATATACGTGAGTACCTTTACTCGGATATGTCGTTGAGTAGAGTCGAGGCATGTTGAGTCGTCGAGTATCGTTGTAAGATGTACCAAGGAGAAGGCTTGCACTAAAAATATATTTTGACACAATATCCAAATTAGTTGAAACGCCTAAATAATATAGACTCAAGTAAGTCAAAGATTTAGGGTGTTTCACAACTAATGTCCCTCTAAAACCCAAAAGGTAAAGACACTTGTCACTTTGTCTCTACTGAATATCTTCATCGTGTAGTCCATGAGATCATCAATGTGTAAACATACCTATACACATGAAGCAAAGAAAGAAAATAATGTGACACGTGGAGTTTACAAAAATAAAAATTCCCCCATAATATGTTGTCCCCTTTTTGTCTGTAATAAGCAAGGGTTTAGAACCTAAACCTAAAAATTTAGCCTCACGAGTATAAAAATTTGAAATATCATCACAAAGGATAGACAACTAAGCATATGCGATGCAACTTCAACAAAATAACAAGCTATTTTTTCAATATTTGAAATTTTTGAGTATGGAAATGTACACATATAAATACACACAAACATACCATGGATTGGCATGAAAACATCTAGATAAGGGAAATGGAACAAAGGTGTGTGAACTTAATGCATAGGAAAGTCAACATAGGCATACATAGAGATGGTCCATGAGGTCAAAGAGACGTTCCTAAAGAAAAAACTCAATTCAACCTTTTATGTATAAAGTGTTGAACATAGTGAAATTGACTCAATTCATACCAAATGCCTTACATTTCAATGCTTCTCAAATCAATAATACAAAATTAGGAGAAAAAGGCTTGTAACAAAGTTCATATTCGTACCTCTTAAACATGGAAGAAAATATCCAAGAGATAGACTTTAAAAGAATGTATTTGAAACCAAGTAAAAAATAAATTTCGACAACTCGTTCAAACGAACTGTACCTCGTTTAAACGACCTATTCAAACTCGTATAAATGACATTAAACGAGCGATCGAACGATATTCCAGGGAGAGGAGGAAAAAGATCTCATACAAAGTTTCATTCGAACGACTGATATCAACCGAGTTGAAGAAACTCGTTTGAAATACCCTAAATATCTCGTAATGAGATGCCTTATGTTTAAAAAAAACTTTTAAAAAATATTTATGTTTTAAACACTTGTAAAATACCCCTGAAAATATTGTTTATACATAATTAACCTCATATACCATCTCCCCATATTATATTGAAGAAATTAACTCTTTAATTGTCGCGTTCAAACACTAACTTATCATCAATCAAAGCCTTTATAATATACATGATGGTGTAGCGGAGTAACAAAATATGGAAAATTATAAACATAATGAGCAATCATAAATTTTGATCTTATAATGAGAGTTCTTGGAATGCCAAAACGAGTTATGATGTTTCTCCAAATGATCCTCATCATGTCAGCATCTCTAATGTTTTCTAGTGGCTTCACTTCTATCCATTTAGTGAAGTAATGTGTGCCAACCAAAAGGTATTATATATTCCTGGGTTCTATAGGCAAGGGCCCAACAATATCTACCCCCCATTTAGCAAAAGGACAAGGGCTTATCAAGGATTTAAATTCATTCGTTGGCCGGTGGATAAATAGTGATAATAGCTTTAACTTCTTGCATTTTTTTCACATAAGAGATTGCATATTTCAATATAAAAATCCACAAATATCCTTTCTTAATTTCCCTGAAGTCCAAATATCTTCCACCAATGTGAGTTCCACATATTCCTCTGTGTAGCTCATATAGGACTTAATAGATGTCACTAGGGTGGACACATTGCAAGTATGATCCAAATAATGATCTCTTATAGAGATTTTCTTTAGTAGACAAATATAAGCGATAAAATTTCACCCTAATTTAATGGGACTCCTCTTTATTCAGGGGTAGGATGTCTTCCTAGAGGTGCTTCACTATTGAGTCCATCCATTAAGGATCTTTTTTTATGAAAAATAAATTCTTGATGTCTGATTCATTTTGATATTCACCCATTTTAGGTATTCCACATGAATGATTCTTTTGAGGTCACACTTGATGACTAAAGCCAAAGCGGCTAAGGTATCTGCATGGCAATTACATCCCCTTTACACTTGCTGCACTTGGACTAACTAAAATTGAGCGACCAATTCATGGGCCATTTCAAGGTAGGCCGACACGCACTCGTCTCTAGTGTTATAATCTTTTGATATCTGATGGGCTCGCAGAGATAAGGCTTTCTTCAATCCTCCAATGAAAGCCTCATATTTCACATTGTTGTTTAGTGCTTCAGAGTCGAGTTATATAAACTACTCGAGAATTGTATTATTCGAGGTAACTAAGACTGTTCCTACCCTGACTCCCTTTTTCTTAGAGACTTCATCCAGATAAAGGTTCCAGTTCTTATCGTGATCGAAATATTCTTCGTTTGCTTGACTATCACACTTGGGGTTTTTCTCAGATTGTTAATTGTTGGCAAACTATACGATGAACTATGCCAACATTTATCCATTCAACTTCATCCTAGGCTGATAATGGATATCAAACCTCCCAATTCAATCGACCATTTGGATATTTTTCTATAGAGGCAACTTTTCTAAGTATTTCCTTAAGTGTAAAAGATGTTATGACTACGGTTGAACAGACTTTGAAGTAATTTTTAACTTACATAAAGCTATTATGAGTGAATTAAAGAACTTGTCCAACAGGGTATATCGTAGTTAGGCATCTAGATATATTTTAATAATGTAATAAATTGGGTCTTGTTTCCTTGACTTCTCATAGAATAAAGTCGAGTTGAATGTGTGATCGGATACTAATAAGTATAAGTAAAGTGGGTCACCAGGATCGGGTGCCGTGAGAAAAGTTGGCAGGCTAAAGTAATTCTTGATTTCCTCCAATGTCACTGAGAATTCATTGTTCCGCACCCCACTCTTCTTCTTTCTTAGTAAATGAAAGAAAGGTTGGATCACTCGAAAGGCTTTGAAATTAACCGACTAAGAGCGATGATCATTCCAGTTTTCTATTGAACCTCCCTTATAGTTTTGGGGGTTGGATTATCCTTATTGCTTTGACTTGATTGGTATTAGCTTTAATCCCTCTTTGTATGACCAAGCAGTTAAGAAATTTACTAGACTATACCCTAAAGTATCACTTCATGGCATTAAGTCACATTTTGTAATGTCGAATAACTTTAAACATTTTTGCAAAATCTGAGAGGTGATGGTCCTTTTGTTTAAATTTTACAAGCTTGTCATCAATGTTTACTCCTAGTCATTGGAGGCGAGCATTATTTTCTTGTTGATTATAAGTGGTTATCTCTTATTTGAGAGGATGATTGTCATGATATATGACTAGGCAATGGTGGTTCATTGGTCTCTATTTCTTTCTCCTTCCGGGGACGGTAATGGAAACTGGGAGTACTACGATCTTAGTGGATCTTGATTACAAATTTGACTCTAGTAGGGACATATTTAGTGCAAGTTTCCCAGTGGTCATCGTGATACTGCAAGTTTTTGCTGTCTAAATACGACATGATTTGATTTCTCTTTGTTTGTGATATTGAGGAAAGAAATTTCATCCCATAGATGGCGCTAGTTATAGGTGATAGAATTCTACTATTCAAGATTCGATGCACACAAACGAAACAAATAATCAAAGCAAATATTGCACACACACAGTTATGAGATATTCATAGTTAAAAATGTGCCGAATTCCATGAAGTATTCTCTTATTTTATTGATGTCAATCTATTTTGATAGAGTTTATGTGCTCTTGATTACATATCCCATATTCCTGGAGGCAAGGTCAATATTTATAAGGGAACCTGGGAGAGTCCCGTGCCTTTTAGATCACCGTCACAGTTATCTTTTATTGATCGACTTTAGTGACTCCTTGATCTCCACATGTTACGTCTTGTGATGTTTATCCATAGGATAAGGGCACCTAACTGGGTCAGTAGGCCACCTGATTCCTATCCATGTGTCGCGAACTATTTTCCCCATCAATATTAATTGTCTATTTTACAAGTTAAATTATGTGATAAATTATAATTCTTAATTTACGTTGTAGCGGTATGTGTTTAGATTATTAGGTCACGCAATATGAAACTTATTTAAATTAATAATTATAATGTGCTAAATAATTTAATTATGTAATAAATAAATTAATTAGGTGTTAACTAATTTAAAATAAAAAATGAGGTTAACCTCTTGCGTGCATTATGTGCTCAATTTAATTTATTTGGTGTTAGTACAATTTGTTGGGTTCTAATTTGGGGTTGAATTTATAAGGTCGTTCAAAATCCCAAATTGAGTAAAAAGTGTAGGGAATTTGACCAATGGGTTAGGTAACCTAATGAGAAAAGTTTAGAATTGTTTTGGAACCTATAAGATGTTTATTTTAGGGTTTTAAAAGGCATGTGGAAGTTAGCATTATAATAACACATATTAGGTTTGGTTAAGAACACAGTTTATAACAAAGCCCTAAACCTAAGAAGTTATATGTTAATATTTTAATAAAATGAAATCTAGGGTTTATGTTAGAATTGTGCTAATTGAAAGATTGAATTATCCCCACTCATCCAATTTCTGGAATTGGAAACTTAGTCATATTAGAACTTAAGTTTATAAATTAAATACATGTTATATGAAGTTTCAAGAGTACGGAAGGAGGTCTAAACAAAAGTCAATTTTGAAGTTTTTAAAATTAAATATAAAACTTTAACAAGTTAACCCAAATTAAAACTTTACACCAATTTTAAATAGATGTTATGATAAATGATTTACATGTTTTATCTTCTCTTATAACATGCATCTAGGGGAGTAAAGAATAAAATAAAGCAACAAATCACAACATGCCAAAATCGACAAATGGAAAAATCTTGGACGACCCAACCACGCAAATTTCACTCTGTATAAAATTACAAGGACACGACAGAAGATTTACAACACAAACTCGACGCCCTTGCAAACTTTGTCGCTCTTCATTCCTCTACCTCTGCACGGTGGTACACAGGAGTCCTCCCGTGAAGCTTCCACAACATGTGAGTCCACACACACCTCGATATCCAATGATCCAGGCTCAACAACCATTTATGAATATGAAACACGGACACACCGCTTCTTCACCTCAATATCACACCATGGAGCTTACTGTCTGTAAACAACAAACTGAGTACAACATCCACCAAACAAAAATTTTCTCTATTAATATGATGAGGGAAACAAACTATAGTGACTATAAGCAAGATCTCAGAGCATATAAAGATTGAAACTTGGATCTTAAAATATTTGTGTAAAACTAGGGTTTAGGAGCTTTTGGATATGTATAGGAAGATTTTTTGCCAAAAGTCTCCCTAAAAATAATCGTCAGGACCCCTTTATATAGAGAACATATTTTTGAAGCGAAACATTTTTAAAGAAATCACTACACCATGATACACTAGTTATCATGGTCATAGACCTTGACAAGATGAACTTATCACGGTCAAAGATCGAGACAGGAATGGGGGTGACAATTATTTTTGTCAAGGACTTATCACGGTCAAAGTCCGCTACAAGTTTCATTTATCATGGACATGTCACGGTAAAAGTATGGGACAAGTTTTACTTTGCCATGGATTTTGACCATGACAAGTCCTTGACAAGGACTACCTGTCTAGTACTTGTCACAGTCAAAGTCCAAGACAAAACTGGGAAACAAAATAAAAAAACTGTTAGACAATAGGGCCACTGCCACTGCTAAGCAGTATATTTGCAATCAACACCAATATTAATAATAATCAATCCCTAACCAAATATAAATAAGAAACAAAATATATTAACTTTAATTTGAATGTTAGTTACAAATTATTATGTAAAAAGTAAATGTTCATTGATTCTCAGGTTGGAGGAGAAAGGTAGGCCATACAATATAAGAACCAATAAAACCCTGAATATACCGCACACCACATTGTTCATTCAACTACAAGGTTTCCTTTTCTTTCACCACCATAATGATAGTGGAATGGACCCAATCCTCAGGAGGCTGCAACGAATGGTTATACACCATGAAACATGGGCGTATACTCGGGTCCCTCAACCCCTAGAAATTCTATCGTCTCCCTATAAGTCTACTAAATAGACTTTCTCTCAACCAATTGTAAATGGAGTCTAGACATCTGGGAAGGGAAAGAGGGAGGCGAATAAGTCATACAGAGATGAGGGGTCTACTAATGAGGGTGAGAAAGACGGATTATTGGTCCCCTCATATGTTAATTTCTCCTTGCGCTTCACTGAGCTATTCTCGGCTCGACCTTGAATAGCTTACTTAACCATCGAAAATATTTTATTCAATGTTTTTTTTATGTTGTCAAAATTTTTTCCAAGTTATTTTTCAACTCGTTGACCTTGCATGACGATCGACTGTTGCTCGACGAAATCCTGATGATCTTCGACTTCCCCTATCCCCGAGTACTGCCTTTATGACCCCGCCCAAGCTCTTGGCTAAGTGCATCCATACTCTAAGATGCCATATTGGCATCACTCTACGAACTGCGGACTAATTTAAGCTTTTCCTGATAGTAACAAAATTGTACGCGATTAGATGAAATAACAAAAATGTATGTGATTATAAATAATGAATTAATAACATAATTACAATTATAACTTACAATTGTGGTAGCCACGACCCAATTGAACTCCTTCTTCTTCGCTTTCTTTATTCAAATCGCCACATCATCGAGCTTTTGTGGCTTACCCCCGAGACCACTCTTCTTTTCCTGAAATAAAATAATGCAAAATTAGTGAATTATTATATATTTACCACCAAATAGTATACAATAAAAGTAAAATGAAATAACATTCAAAACTTACTATCTTATGCTACACTTTTGTGTAATACGTATGTCTGCGTAATGCACGTTAACCTTCTTGACCCGATTTCCCTCCCTGATTCACAAGAGGACAACTTCCTGCCTTGTATCTCATTATCAACAAACTATTGCTAGTTTGTCAATGAGATTGGATCTTTCTCGGGTACCGTGTCCCTACGCATTAAGATGGACTCTGATTCCCTGCCAAAATACCATGAACACATGTTTTCTTCCAC
Source organism: Sambucus nigra (assembly GCA_949130495.1). NCBI lineage: Eukaryota > Viridiplantae > Streptophyta > Magnoliopsida > Dipsacales > Adoxaceae > Sambucus > Sambucus nigra. The sequence continues at coordinate 301,536,254 of OX422208.1, forward strand.
GTTTTCCAATGCTCCCTTAGTTGTTCCAACTTGGTGTCACGTGAATCTAGGGGCAAGTCGAATTGATCTTGTCCAATAAATACAAAAAAAGTCATTTAGTAGTATTTAAATTATAAAATAAAATTTAAATATTATTAAATCAAGCATATACCTGTAATCCCCCAAAATGACCATCTTAAGCTCAACGACCACCCTCCTCCAATCACTGTCCTGAGGGCTAATAATTATTTTGGCAAATTCCAAGGGCCTAGTGATAACTTTACTTTTGGGTATATGTCGTCGTTGTTGAAAGCCAAGTTAGTCAAAAATCCTCAAATACCTACAAAATGTAACAACTCAAAAGTGTAGAGGTAAGTAAGGGTATCAATCCACTTTCTAGGGGGTAAAGCAAATGGAACAAATTAAATTGTAATTCACTTTTTATTTTCTTTTTGTACTTTTTCACTTTTCTAATTTTTTTAGCCTTTTCAATATTAAAACAATAGGGTGAGGTGATATGAGTTTTTAAACTAAACTAAACTAAATTAAATGTGAGAAATACCCAACTAACTAGAAAGTGACTAAAATGAAAAATAAAGTCTAGCACTAAAATAAAAGATAAAGTGATATAGATAATTGTGAGAACAATCAAGGAATGGGATTACACCATAAATTTTAGTTATTCTAATTAATTAATTTAATTATTTGAATACTCCCAAATTAATATCAAAATTACAAACCAACTCTCGTTGCAAGTGTAATTAGAATAGTAATCTTTTAGAAAGTTAAGTTTAACACCCCACAACTCTATAAACATAGATTCACACTCCTTTTAATTAATCACCCGCTAGGATCGATCAATTAGAATTTATGTCAATCTTATAAAATAAATTTAGAGTTGAAATTCAAGTGATAATACCCCACTTAAGAAGCCCCTATCTCTAGTTCGACTCTAAAATGGGTATTATCACTAGAATTTCGATTTTCTCTCGAAAATCATTTACCCTCTCTCGAGGCGTAAATCTTAGGGTGAGGGATCAAAATTAACATTCAATGGGACTTTTCAAGTAATTAATCTAATAAAAATAAAATAACATCAAATAAGGGTTTTACCCCACCCCTTGAAAGGGGATTTAGCCTAACATGATATTAAACATGACAAATTAATAATCAAGGCTACTAAAATAAAAGAGAAGAGAATTGAACAAGCAAACCAAATCTCTTTGAGAAAGTTGAACTCTAATCTTCTAAATTGAAGCATGCAATCCCTCCAATTGAGCATCCAAATGCTTTGAAATTAATTTTTCACTCAATTAACTCTCTTACAATATTTAATCTCACAAATATCTAACAAAAATAAAAAGAATAAAATAAAACTATATACAAATGGTGTTTTTCTCTACAATTCTCTCTCTAAAATTCCTATCCAAAAGCTCTTTTTTAATCTAAACTAAAAATTACAAAATAAAAATAAAAAGGATAGTGGATGAATTCATAATGGACAATTAAATAATAAAAAATATTTGTTAAAAATGAAAATCCTAACATTATAAAATTGTACATTAGAACTCACCCAAAGAAATAAATTCTAGATCATTAATTTATATTGAGATAATTGTTAAAAATACAAAATCTCAACATAAAGGAATGGGTTAGAATTTACCTCCCATAAGGGATAAATTCAACTACATCAATCTATAATGAATTAATGGCTAAAAATGCCAAGATTAATTATAGATGGGTGGGGTGAAATTTATCCAAGAGATAATTTTCACTACACACTTCTATATTGAGGTATTTGCTAAAAATGCAAATACTCAACATAGAGGGGTGGAGAGAATTTTATCACACCAAGCTTAAAACTAATTTTGAGATCCTTTGCAAATGGGTCTTCCTCTTCAATTTATACAAGGCATGGAGCATGGGGTTAATTTGGGTAATTGATGTAAGTGTGCATGTGGTTTGGGTGTGTCATGTGGGTAGTGAGGTGAGGGAATAAAATTTGATATTGCATATGAGGGTATTTTGGGTAAAGGGGGATAAGTTAGTTTTAAGTGGACATATGGGTTTTTCTTGGCACATGTGGGATATGTTTTTATTTGGCAAATTTGAGTTTGACGATTTTGGCATTGGGAGAAATGGATTTTTGTATGGTTTGAAATGGGTAAGATGGTGACATGGGTTGATGGAGTGAGGTGCTCGAGTTGAACAAGGGGCGGAGCAGAAGTTGGGTCGTAGGCGGTTTGGATTCCGACCGGAGATGGAGGGATGGGGTAGGTGGGTAGTGGTTCAGTGAGAGATGGGTCGCCGGTGGATGGTGGCGGCCGCTGGCGCTAGGAGCAGCGATTAGTGATGAGCTAGGGTGAGGGTTTCAGTAGTTATCGCCGGGAGTGATAAGGTGCTGCCGGGGTTTGCGGGCAGGAGCTAGGGATCGGGCTCCGGTGAGTGAGATTAGCGACGGTGGAATGGAGAGGAGAGAGGAGAGAGGCGACCGGAGTGGTCGGACCAGGGGGTGCCGGCGGCTGGTGGACAGCGCCGGTGGGTAGGTCGGTCATCAGGATCGCCGGCGGAGGGGTCAAATGGGGTGTTGGAGGTTGGTCGCTAAAGGGTTGCTGTTGGGTTAGTTGTTGGAATATGAGAGAGAGAGAGAGTGAGGTATGGTATAGTGTTAATGGAGGATAATGGAGGTAGGTGTGAGGAGAGAGAAAAATGGTGTTTGGGGAAGAAGATGGATTAGTGGGTGTATTTGGTGTGTGAGGGTGTATGGGATATAGGGTGAGGGTGAGGGTATATGATAAGTTATTTGTGTATGAGTGAGTTGTTAGGGTGTGTTTGGTAATGTGTAGGTTTTAGGAGGTGTGTGTGAATAATATGTTTAATTTGTACCCAACTAAAAGAATAAAGACTCAACTAAAAATAAAATAAAATAAATCTAACTTAAAAATAAAACGAACTAAAAATAATAAAAATAAAAATATTAAAACTAAAAAAGAAATAAAATTCTAAACTTATAAAAACTTAAAATCTAAATGAAAACTAAAGTTCTAAAAAAAAATATAAAATCTAATAAACTAAAAATAAACTTCTAAAACTAATCCTAAGAAAAATCAAAATAAAATAAAATTATACTAATAAAATAAAATAGAAAAATAGAAAATAAAACCTAGAAAATACTAAATAAATCTAAAATAAATCCTAAAAATAGAAATGACTCAAACTAAAAATCTAAAAAAATAATAAAATGACACAAACAAAACACACATAGGCTTGGGGTAAGTTTGGGCTAGGTTTAGGCACGGGTTAGGGTACGGGAGAGGGAATTAGCTCCATTCTTGCACAATTGCCTTGATTTAAGCATTTGAACTCCGCAATGCACAATTTGACCTATAAAATAAACATTTAAGCACATAAGACCCATATTGTCGAGAATTAGCAACTAAAATACATCTATTCGGGGCATAAATCGTACAGTTTTGGGTTCTTATCACACCACCCCCAAACAGAGCGTTGCTAGTCCTCGACCAATAAGATAGAGAGAAAGAGAAAGATAAGTAACCAAAAGTGTACCACTTTCGTGGGCACTTGCGATTGCACTTAGCATATGCAGCAAGCCTTTAAACCTATAGGTTGCCCTACAGGACGAGTTGTGTCTCGTGAGGGTTTGCAGGGAATATACCCACAAAATTCTTATTTGCAAAAATAATTTATTGAAAGGAAGTCAATCTCTTATTAGACGTAGAGTAATCGCACAATCCATCATGAGATATATTTGATTTCAAAAATACAAGCTAGAATGTGTAAAAAGTTTAGCTAAGTAAATACTCAATGCACATCCTTCCTAGAACTCAACGTGTGTAGTGTGAATCAGTCAAAACGGGTCGAGCATCATAAGAGTAATTCCTAGATTGCCTTGTCAGAATCAACGCTTCAACTTCAAATCTCACTGGATATATCTCTCTCAATCTAACTCTCGATATATGGGTTAGTGTATCGCTCTTGTGTGTGAGGAGGTGAGTAAATGTAATCAAGTTCAAACGTCTCACACACATATAAGAAAGAACAAACAATTAGAAAGAAAATTGATCTCATGAAAGAAATGCTAATCACTATAGTGAGAACGTCGAGTTATTCACCACGTTGACTTTCATTTTCCCAAACACCTAGGGGAAATATGGATGATTATGGGTGAGGGGAAAATGAAATGGGAAGGATATGATGATGAGATAGAATGGTGATGTATGGATGAATAATGAGTGATGGATGTGTAATGGATAAAAGATGTATTCGATAAATGAGAAGAGTGTATACACTTTATGCACAAATGTCTTTATTACAAAACCAACTACTAACTACAAACTCTCTTTCTTTTCTTTTCTCTCTTTTTTTTTCTTTTTTTTCTATAATTTGCTATTTTTCTATTTTTTTTCTTTTTTTTTCCTTTTTCTCTCACTTTTTAAACCAACATTGAAGACATTTACATTTGAAATCACACTTTTTTATTTGAAAATGATGGATGATATATGAGTGGAATGATAAATAGATGGTGTGGGGAATGTATATGGATAAGGAAAATATGGAAAGATAATGGGTGAGTGAATGGAAATGTGATATGAAAAAGTGGTAAGTGTATGGATGAAAATTTAGTATTCGGGACAAATTTAAAGATACATGTTTCTTACAACTCGAAATTGATGTCGTTCTCAGTGATCAAGCCAAAAATTTATGAAAGATAATGAGATCATACAACAATTAAAGTGCGGACCCAAAGGAAGTTGAATCAACCTGTGACTCGGAGATTGCGTAAAACACTCAAAAAGGGTGAAAGGCACAAATCTCACGAGTTAAAGTCTCTACTAGTGATCCTTAAGGTTCTCTTTAGAATTGTAGTACTCTTCAACTCTAAATGTAATGACGTGATAAGTGCGCAAATTTTGTTGAGTCTAGAAATTCATGGTGCAACATGCCTTGTTATGTATTACATAAGCTTATTAGAAAAAATATTCTCTAGCTTGATTCCTAGACTTTAAAAGACGGATGATTGAAAATTCACATCAATGATTGAGATGAAAGAAACTGCGCGAAATTTTAAAAATCAGGTTTAAAATTCAAATTTTTCAAAAGAAGCACGATTTTGATAAAATTACCCACTCCCAAACAAAAAGGAACATCGTCCTCGATGTTTAAGTAAAATGATTTTTTAAAATTGAGAGCATAAGGTAGGAAAGATAGTACCAGAATATACCGCTAGTGAAGTGGACAGATGAAGCCAAGAATAAACTTGAATAAATGATAAGAGAAAAAAATGTGTACAAGTCCATAACATGGTAAAGCATAGGGTGATGTGAAACACCACCCTCAAACATGACGAGACTAGTACAAGAAATGCGGGCTGCCTCCCGGTAGCGCTAAGTTTAATGTCTTCAGCCAGACCGAATAATTCTCACCCTAAAGATAAGAACTATGATGGCGTAGGGTGGCAGAAAAATTGGGGTGATGGGAATCACCCCAAAACAAGACGAAGCGCCAGTCTTGTTGGAAACAAGCTAAAGTGGTCAATGCACTTGTATAGCAAAGTGCATCACGCGCAGCAAAGCATCGGTGGACCATGGGTGGGTGGGGATCAAGGTAAGGGTGAAGAGGTATCGATCACAGGCCTTATTGAGCCGGAAGGTGAGGGAAACTAGGGCCCTATAAGCATGGTGTCCAATTGGTGAGGGAGGTGAAATGGTGTGGTAAGTGGAATGGGGTGGGGCTCATAAAAATCACACGACCATTCTACAAATGGACGATGATAATGGTCGCACCGTGACACGCCAGGGAGTTGTCAATGGGAAAAATCAACACCACAAGGAAGTGGTGAGCATGGAGGAACAAGCTCGATGTCACGGTGGTAGAGAGTATCACCACAAATACTCTCGTAGATGGAGGATGGTTTCAGGTTAGGATCTAAATATGTAGATGGAAACTTGAAATGTGCAAAATCAAGATCCAAACCAGGTGGTGGGGTGGAAAGGATAATGGGTGGGTCGGGTGGGATAAATTTCGGATCAGGTGGGATAAACGGTGGAGGAAGATGATCCAACTCAAGAGTGGGAGACACACACTCATTGGGAGGAATAAAGGAATACTCACAAGGGAGTGTGGTTTCTAAAGATGGAGTTGTAAACTTCTCCACAAGAGTAGCATTGGTGAATGTGGTGGGTGGTTCAAACGAGGCATCAAGATCGGAGATATAAGGATCACTAGAAATATCAGGCTCAATGGGATCCATGCATGGTGGAATAGGATCCAAATCCGGATAGGTAGGAACTATCATGGATTCTATCTTAGGAAAATGGTGAGCACTCGTAGCCAGAGCTAACCTCGGAGAAATGGGTTCCTCAGGAACACAAGAGGTAAGGGCGATAGGTATAGACTCGGGCATTAATTTGGATTCGACGGGAATGTGAGTGGGAATAGGAACCGCAAGGTGGGGTTCATTTGGATATGGTGGAATTGCATCAGGCTCACTAATAAAAGGTAAGTCAACACATTTGTCGACTTGGGACTCAGACCATGGAATGGTCTCAACTTCAAGATTCTCGGGGTGGTAGGATTGGTCACACTCAAAATTCGTGTCACAAGGGGACACATCATCGTCACACTCGGTTGCAACGATGGGTGGAGGCATGGGAATGTAATCCGATTCTCGCGCACACTCCAATTCATTTAACCTTTGTTCAAGCCATTGGAGAGCTTCAGTTTGAATTTCTTGCTCTTGCTCAAGTATGAAATTTTGCAAGAGGGTTTCGAGAGTGGAGGTGGATGAAGGTGTTGGTGGAATGATGGGTGGTGGCGGTGGTTGAGGTGGACACAACACGCTATAATCGGGAGTGTATGGAGAATACTCAAAGGAAGTGTGTGGGGTGGGTCCAAGTGCATTATACACGAAAGGATTGCTTTCGTGATGGACAAATGGTTGATACTCATGAGGTGCGTAGTGAGAGGACTGATCGTGAACAGGTGCACAAGGTTGCCATGACGACTGTTGGAACGTGTGAGGATCCACAACATCGGGTTGTGATTTGTATTGCGTGGAAGGGTGATCAGGCCTCCACGAAAAGCTCGGGGACTCACACAACTCGGGATTAGGTATATAGGGAGAATAGGCCGAGGTTGGTTCCGGGACAGTGTCATATGAATACACATGGTCCATGGTGGGTTTTTATGGATATGAAATGTAAGGAAACTCATGGGACAAGTGATTGGCATAGGAACAATGGGTGCACAACAAAGGATGAGGCATGATGACACTTGACACCGAGGGTGATGGAATAGGAGGTGCATGCATGGATGGGTCAAGAGTACCAACGGTACTCCTAAGAGAGGTGAAACGACTAAGAATATCATAAGGAGACGGCTTACGATCACTCTCACACGTGTCACATGTCAATGGAAAATGACCAAAGTAGTCACGTAAAGGACGTTCTTCGGCCATGTGGAGAGAAATATGTTTTTGGAGTTTTTAATTTTTTCAAAAGGAAAGAAAATATTTTTGGATTTTTCTAAAAATGAAAGAAAGAAAATTTTTTTGGATTTTTTTTTTGGAAGAAAATGTGGGGAAAAAAATATTGACTCTTTGAATGTGGACGAACTAACTAAAACCGACTACCGAAAATGGAATTGGACACACACACAAGTCAAGAAAATGTCCTAACTAGCACATAGCCAATTGTTAACTTTAAATATAGTGAAAGGGTAGTCAAATTTTAATTAAGTCCGTGGGCGATAGAAAATCACGGAATTTATCTTAGTGATCGCCTTTGCAAAATTTTCTCCTATTGGGCGACCTAGTTGATTGATTTTAAATTTAATGATGGCTAGGGTAGCACACACTGATAAGCGAGTGAGTCGGGTGATGAAATCCCTTCTCGTGAGTGACCGGGTGTAGGTCTTAGTCAATTAATTCATCACACCATTAAAAAAAATGCGAGAATAAAATCAAGTAAGAGCACACCTAGGAATTGACTCGCTAACAGGAGAGGGGCGAGGGTTTAGAAAATGTACCTCCCATAATTTTTAGGCCGTGGGGTGCCGAAAATTTTGAGTCGACCGGGGGGAGATCACGCCTATCTTAGTCGTCCCCGGGAGTCCTACCGACCCAAGGTAGAGAGGCTTCTAAATACTCGCCTTTTGACACCCTCTCTCTACCTTGTCTGGTTTTCCTATCACGCTTGTCTCTGATTATTACAATTTTTAAAATGAAAAATAAAATAAAGGTGTCCCATGCACCGCAATACCAGCCAAATAATAAAGTCCTAATACAAGCCTTCTAAAAATATAAAAAATGGTACTAAAAATAATAAAGTGCAAAAAATGAATAAATTACAATATTTAATTCGCTCCGAGTGCTTCATGCTCCCAAGAATGGCAACGACGCCATTTGATAACTAGACTTTTCGTTTCATCTCCCCGGCAACGGCGCCATTGGATAACTAGATTTTTTGCGTAATGTCGTTGTTGTAAAAGCTCCTTCTAATCAAAACCTCACCACTATGAAATCCAACTTGCCCCACTTTAGGGGCCTAGTGCTAGACGAGCCTTCCTCGCCACCGCTTACCTAATCACACCCGATGAAGACATATCCTGTAAAATTGTTATTTGTATAAACATATATATAAGAAGATGATTTAGAAATATAAATAATGAGTTAGTTTGGCATTTTTAGATAATATGCATGATAAATTAACCATGACATTAGAAGAATACAAATTTATATCATAAACCATACTAAGAATTATTTCAAATAATGGTGAAACTGATTAAAATCAAAATTAAGTAAGAGCCTTATATGAAATGATCGAGTTCTGCACATTCGTATTTTCCTCGTACACCCATGCACTGAATACAGAATCATTCAATCAATGTTTTTTTTACTCTTGTGCCATAAAATTGGGTCCAACGGCTAGACAAGCATGCCTTGATGTCTCATCGCCCATCTTTAACAGCTGAGGTTATAGATAAATAAATTAGGCTAGTTTTAAATCTTTCTTCGAATTTGTTATTTAGTAAGATACATTCTCATAATAACTACCTCATGTGACACCCATATCCTAAATTTAATTTCTGATTGTGCCATCATTCTTCATTTTTTATTGTTCCCACATGCATAATATTTCATACATTAACAGTTACGAACATATCGTGAAGTTGATCAAGTATAACTATTAAAATAATGTAAAAAGACAATATAAAGGTAGTTTTTCCATTCCTCGACATCTTCATGAGTTTCAGATAGATAACGAGCTACTTGTTCATACAATAAACTTGTTAATTTCCCTCTTATGCCCATTACATGACCACCCTCATCGACAGAGTCATCACAGTTATCTACAATGATTGGGTTGGGCATATATTCCTAAGTGAAGATTGATGACTTTACAGTGATATATTCCTCTAGAATTGATCGTTCAATGTATCGTGTATTCTTGACATAATCTTTGAAAACTTTCATCAACCTTTCAGATGGGTACATCCATCGATATATAGCTGGTCCGCAAAGAAGTTTATCATCGCATAAGTGTACCAACAAGTGAATACTTATGTCAAAAAATTATGGGGGAAGTACTTCTATAACACACAAATTGTTTCAGCTATAACTACTTTTGCAGCCTCGATGTGCTTTCAATTGACTTTTTTTCACATATAAGTGTGAAGAAAATTATAATTTACATACTGGACCTCTGTAAATCGTTATGCTTAGACAAATAGTACTTAAACAATAAAGGAGCCAATTGCATGATCACATGTCAATTGTTAGACTTGCACTTATATAAATCGTGGGTGGCATAATTAACAATCCTTTGCATGTTGGAATAAAAATTAGGGGGAACTTTCAAATTATATATTGTGTTTAACAACACCTTTCTTTCCTCATTCGTTAAAGTAAATTCACTAAGGGGAATTATATTCCTTTGCTACTATCTTCTTTCAACCATAAGTCTGGCTTAAGTTTCAACAATTTAAGGTTATGTCGTGCCTTTTCTCCATCCGTAAATTGACTCCCCCTGAAGGCGTGTGCCCACAAGATGTTCAGTGATGTTCTACTCTACATGCATTACATCTATAATACATAACGCACCGGGTTACCCTTCCAATAAGGCAAGTCAAATAAAATTGACCTTATAGACCATTACTTTCTTTTCTCAATTTCATTCTCAATTTGGGTCTTCTTATGCATGGAATTCTTCATTTTAGGATTCTTGCCTGGCATATTAGGTCCATAATTAGAAGATTTACTCTCAATTTTTGAACCTAAAAGTTTTCTCAGGGGTAGCCTATGTTCAACTCCGACTGGTAAAAAATTGAAACCTCACTCAAATATAAAACTATAATCGGGGGTCAAAAACTCCTATAGGAATGGCATATAATTCCACTAGCCTTGAGATGTTAAGATTTGATATCATCTCAATAAATAGGACACTCCAAATAACCAGTTACTACACAACTAGATAATGTCCCATAAGCTAGTAAATCATGAATTGCCCAAATCAACATAGCTTTTAGTGTAAACTCTTCTTTTTTATAAGAGTCAAATGCTTTCACACCCTCTACCCACAACTCATTTAATTCTTCTATTAAAGGTGCCAAATAGATATCAATGTCTTCACTTGGTGACTTTGGCCATGTTATTAACAAAGACAACATTGAAAATTCAGGTCTCATGCACTCTGAAGGAGGAAGGTTGAGCGGTGCTAGGATCACGAGCCATACACTCTGATTAGTGCTTAGATTTCCAAATGGATTGAAACCATCTGTTGATATTGCCAAATGAATGTTACGTTGTTCTCAACAAAAATATGGATAATCATAATTTATCCTTTTCCAAACATTAAAATCAATAGGATGATGCATCAGATCAACCCCTACTTCTACCCTAGCATGCCAAGTCATGGACTCTTCAATCCATGTATTGTGGAAAATTTCTTAAATCTAGACCCAGTGAGAAAATATTTCAATACTTTTTAGTCACTTTTGAAATCATGCCTTCCTTGCTAGTAGATTTCACATATCTAGGTTCCCCACATACTGGACACAGATCGATATTTTCATACTCCTTTTGGAATAGTATGCAGTCATACGTACAAGCATGAATTGATTTATACATTATTACCAAACTTTTCAACTGTTCTTCATACTAGGATAGCTATTTGGAAGCGTATTCGGCTTGGGTAGCAAGCACTTCGCCCAATTTAGAATTCTTGTCACGCTATTGCCAGAAAAATCATATTGGGTTTTAAAACTATGCAAACCAACCTTGGCATGCAAAATTTTTTAATTTTTTCCACAACTAGGGTACAATGGTTGGGTCGCCTTAAATTTCATACCTTGATAGTCATTGTCAAGGTTTATCCCAATACCTTCATGAGCACCAGATCCTTCTACATTATGAGTGACCTCATTTTCTTACACTTCATGAACTTTATAAGAATCATCAACTAAATCCTTAACATAATTTGATCTATATTATCTTCCTGACCTTATACATCTATCCTACTTGAATATTGTTGTAAAGGTTTCTTGGGGACAATGGGAACGTTCGTTTTCCCTTGAAAAACCCACGACCGATAATTATCTTCCATACCCTATCTAAGAAAATATAGTTCAACTATTTTCCACTCAAACACCGTACCATTCCTATAATATGCACAAGGACACGGTAACTCTTCACCATTAAGACATCTCTTTGCAAATTTCTAGCTCATTAGCACCTCTACGATCCTCATCCCCGGGTCTATTTGTCTCACATATCCACTCTTTGTATAGAGGTTATCCTTTCACATCTACTAAGAATAATCACCTATTATGGGTAAGAAGTATACATTCTTGATTAATATCAACCAAAGTGTGAAAAATTCTAGAACCCTAGATTAGATACTACAATACCTAATATAAAATTTTAACAATTAAAAAAAATAAGCTTATATAATAATAAAAATTAAGGACCCGTCACTTTTTGTGAGAGGTGCCAAACCAATTTGATAACTCATGTCCGGTTTCAGTATTTCGAATTTTGAATTAAGTAGTGAGTTTGAAAAAAAATATAGAATTCCCTTAAGCAAAGTACTTTAGGCAAAGGCAATATTTTTAAAAATTTTAAAATTTTATCTTAGCACCCAGAAACTAATCTTGTGAAAGATAGTTAATTTACCCAATTTTTTCTTATTAACCCTATACATTAAGTAGATAAAGAAAATAAATAAAAAACACCACAAGATGCCAATGTACGAGGAAACCACTAATGGAAAAAACCTCGGACGACGAGGCCAGACAATCACTGTGATACAGAAAATTACAAAGAGAGATATAATCTTACTCAATAACTTGATCACCCACAAGCCATCACGCCTCTTCACCCCTTCTACCGCTCCTCCATAGTGCCACGTAGGAATCCACCCGCGCAACTGTCTACGGTATACGAGTCCATGTGCAACTCAATATCCACTGGTGTAGGCAACAAACCGTCTACAAATCCAAACACGAAGTCCACTACTTCATCTTCACAATTAGTATGTACGGAGTCCACCACACAAAAATAATTGTTCAAGAAGGAAAAACAATCTTTGGTGCCAAACTCAAGATCAAAAAAGCTATGGAATAATAGGATTTGGATCTTGAAAACTAAGGATGTTGGAAAACTAATGGGAACTTTTGTAAACAGGTGGAAAAATGTATTTTGACAAAACATTTTAATATAAAAACACATCCTTAATTAAAATTCTAAATCTAAAAATTCATTTAGCGTTTACACTTGAGTGATCTAAGATAAACAAAGTGTGAAGAAAAATATAGGCACTAAACACGGCACGAATATCATCTTCAACGCTTTGCCACCGTATCTTCAACACTACACGTCATAGGCTTTGTTGGATCACAAATTAATGATTAACCTATGACTCATGCAGTTTTTCCCAAAATTATGCCAATTACAAACAAATTGACTCAATTGAAAATTTGCCTTTACAAATCTCCCCCCTTGTCTATTCTTGGTCAAAACTAAAATATAGTGAAATGCTAAGTCGAGATGTTATGCTGAAAACCTTTGAGCCATCCCATCAACCCTAAAAGGAAAAATACAAGACATGGACTAATATAGATAACACTGACGAAGCAGTAACACCCCGCCCAATTAAATACCGGGTGGCCAGTCCCATACCAAATTAAAACAGAATATACAGTTGGCTCATTCTTAGCATCACTGTCGAAAACATTTACAACTCACCCAATACTCAAATAAGCTGGTGTGAAAACTTTCCAATGTTAAATTTAACAAAACATTTTTCCATTTTTAAGAATAACACAACACATTTATTTTACAACACTGATAACACAATAAGTAACACAAAAGAATTTAAATGCTATTGGAATAAACATTCCCAAATAATATAAATCCTTTACAATAATCCCAACAATGTTAAATGTAATAAAAAGTCCCGAATACAATAGAATTTGACCTCAATAGAAAAGATAACTGAATCATTTGGGCGACATGCCCTAACTAAGAATACTGTGAATCAAAAGATGATAAGCGTCTAAACAATACTTCCATAGCTCCATAGCTCGTCATAATCAACTATGGTTGGCATCCCTGTTGCTGGACACCTGATATAGAGATACAATAGAAGAGAAAATATGCAAGGAAACGGGTCAGAGCCCGAATGTGTAGAGTATTTTTAAAACAGCAAGTATTTAACAAGTGCAATAAAGCATTTATTATGTACATGTTAGATCCAACTCTCACATGCAATTCTCACCTCTCAACTAGAGTGCACACTTAACGTTTCCTATTAACCTCCTAATTAATGGTTCCTCTTTCCTAATCTCCATATTAAAGTTCCATTCCCATAACATAATCCCCGTATGTCCCATACCATACGTCACATTATTATTCATTTCTATATTTCTCCATTATGATTTAGTTTCTCATTAACATGAATCATTACTCATTAAACTGAATCATTTCTCATTAATATGAATCGTTGCTCATTAATATGAATCGTTTCTCATTAACATGAGTTAAGCTTTTAAATTCTATAAGCATAACCATTTATTAACTTAATTCCATTATCTATCTCTATTCACCGTTATCTACAATTATCACCGTAGATAGATTTAACCATAGTAAATATCCATTTAATCATTTAATCCATTATATATATATTCATATATAATACAGCACCCCGAGTCACAGCTGTGGTGCAATGCATTACTCTGATATCATGTCCCATCATCGCATGTCGCTGAATAGAGGACTACAGGTTCGGTAAGATTCCACGAACCACAAACAACAAACAAATTGGAGGCGAACATAGTTCTCGTATCCATGGGTCACGCACATACCTACGTACCCACAGTCAGCGGACTTATCATGTCCCCAATAAGTCTTTCATAGACCTATGTTCTCGAGCGACAAATCAAAGATCCCATGGATTCATCAGGATATGACTGCCCTCACGCGCAAACCTCCCACCGATAGCAAGTAAGCTAGGTATGTCATACACGTAAATCATCAATCAATCAAATAGGTATTATCATACCTATAATATAATATCAATAAGGTAATTATTACTACCCTAAGATATTTCTCATACGTAGAATTATATCTCTTTTAAAATACCATATCTTTACTTCATAAATTAATTATCCTCGCATCCTATAACATCTCTCCACTACCGACGTCGTTAAGGTTCATGCGCGGAACGTCTCGCAAAGCGAAATCCAAACAAGGAACCCCTCCAATAAACTACTACTTAACTTTGTCGATCGAGGAGGTCCAAAAACTTAAACTATGCGATCGGGATAACCTCATAACCTCTTTCATCCAAAAGTGTTCCAAACTCCCATTTCTATCTAGGAGCCATACCACTACGCTCTTATAATTTAATTATTCATTTATCCTAACACCACTCCACTCCCGACGTCGTTAAGGTTCATGCGCGGAGCGTCTCGCAAAGCGAAATCCAAACAAGGAACCCCTCCAATACACTACTACTTAACTTTGTCGAGCGAGGAGGTTTGTCAACTTTAAATACGTGATTGGGATAACCTCATAGCCTAAGGCTACCCTCTCTCAATGTACAAGATTCAAATAAGATTTTCCTCAACATATATTCAGTAATAAGTCACTAATATCCTACTGGTCCATAACATTATTTCTCCCGAACTACTACGAGTTTAGTTCTCCTTTTTAATTACGGTTAAAACCGATAGTTTCAAATCTCTTATAAACACATATTCTTACACTTAGGATTAAACCCTCTTGTAAACTTAAGGATACCCAGGTGTTATATAAAATCACCCCTACTGGTCCTATCTTAAAACCTCATACATCACCATTTAGATTTTAACAAATGAATCTAGCAACCGAAATTCCATTCAATATAATTTCCAACATTTAAATCACTCGAATCCAAATCAAATTTAATTCAACTATTAACAAGGGTTTACTGATATTTTATAGGTCCCATAATCTCCAAATAATAATCACCAAAGATCCACAAAAAGGTTTGGGATAAGAATCATAATTTAAAAAGAAACAACTTTACATAAACTGGGGAGGTCGATCGATCGAAGGCAGGGGTCGATCGATCGATCCTTCAGGTCCAAGCCTGATTTTTTGCATTTTCTTTAACTACGGGTTTCACCATTTTTACTCATTTAAACCTTCATATTAACCTCCAAAATGAGTTATAATTATTTCTACATGATATATCAACATATATGAACGATTTCCAATACTCTAAACATCCTAGAATCTTCAAGGGATTGGATTAAAAGCATGTTTCTCTCCTTATTTCCATAAAATCATCAACAAATTAACTTCAAGAACACTACAATGGTATTTCAGATTTTTCTTCAACATATTCATGATCATTTCGTGGATTAATATCATCCTACAATATATGTTTACTTCCTATATTATTTCAGTTTTCCAGAACTCCATTTAATACTCCATTATTTCTTCCAAACAATAATAATCTTCTCTTTTCATATTATTCTAACATGGACAATATACAAACTTAAATTGCCATTATCAAACACTTGCCTTTCTTGTAGGTCTGATCCTTTGGTGAAGTATATTTCAGTTGGTTGTCCCTCCTCCGGTCAAACTCCGGTGGTGGTTGGTGATGGTGAACCTTGGTTCTTGTTCTTCTCCTTCCCAAGTGACTTTTCCTTTCCCAAGCACTCTCACACTCCCTCTAGGAAGATGGCTGCTCTTATTTGTGAAGAGGAGATGAATAACTCCCATTCACTTAATCTATCAATACTTATAATAGTTCCAAATCCGAAACACTATTCATCCCCCTAGAAAAATGACCAAAATGCCCTTTCGGGTTGTCTATTCATTCCCAAATGACCCGAGACTCAAAATTGACATCCAAATAGACTTTTCTGACTATTTCGAACCTTCCGGACGCAGCAACGCAGTCGAAATGACTATTAGATTGATAGAAAATAAATTTCCTTTTTAATTTAATAAACTAGTCCCGACACGTCCCATACCGCATCTGACTAAAAATATAAATAACCGAATTTATATCATACAGTCATATCAATGACATCACATTCATGTATTACCTAAATTTCTTTAAGTAATATTCAGAACCATCCATATTCATATCCACAGTCCGGATAAAACCCAAATGAATTAATTAATAAATAAATCCAATTAATCCATTTATTTAAAATATAACCCATTTTAAAAGTCATTTAAAATTACGGGGTATTACAGAAGCATAATAATGTTTGAATGTGATGTAACCAAAACGTCTAATTTTTTAAAATCACTATACACATAAAACAAACAAATATACCATAACTGAAGTATGAAGGTACATAAAAATGTATAAATGAATAATGTCAGTAATACTCGGTAAAACTCCCCCTACATCACATGTCTCTCCCCCCCTTTTGCCTGGAATAGATATATAGTGGGACAGATAAACCACAAACAATCATATCTAGCAATAATATAATGAAGCAATAAACATCATGGCCAGATAAATATCTCAATATCAGCGAAGAGTGTAATCACATGACAATCGATAATAAGATAGAAGTGAACAAATATATTAAGCATATAATTAATAAATATGTAAAACAAGATACATCAATAGAAATAACATGCCCAATTAAATAAAGTAACTGCATAATGTGAAAATTTAGAAATCTCCATGTCCAACAGATAAATGAGCTGATATAAATCCAACAGTGGTAAAACAATAAGAATGTATCATCAACTACATCAGAACTGAATATACAATATCGAAATACATCAAAATATAGTGTCTCAGAATATATAAATCTAATAAATCTCAACAATCTCCATCAGAATCCTCATCATCATCAATTGTGGTTCCATCGTCCTTACATCTTCGAGACATCCCTATTCGTCTGCTATGCTTTGCTCTCGTTATCTCATCTCATCCAGAGAGCTAAAATCTGGGACTGCAAAATGGCCCACTACTGTGCCTTTGCAACAAATTTAGACATCATATCATATGCCATACGGCGATGCTCTGCCAACTCAGCCTCTAAAAGCATGCAATGTTATATTTCATCCTCAAACTTATGCTCAGTGTTGTCTCTACTAGCTTCTATTCTAGCAGATAAAGGCTCAGTGGCAATGGGACCAGATAGGTGTGAAGTGAAACCTCCTCCTGAAGATGATGCAGCAGTATAAGGGACATGACATGTTGCCTCACTAAGGTGACACTCAGATTTGCGTATGGTGTTCGCATTTATCGAGGAAATGCCCAACTAATCAACCTCATCCTGAAGAAGAGGAACTTGAGAAGCCTCACAAATTCGAGACATGAGTACACCAAAAGGACGTGTAGCGCATACAGGAGTAGGTCCAACAAGCTGAACATATGACATGACGTGAAGAATGATCGCAGGAAGATCTATCCATCAACATTGGCCCGCAGTATACATAAATGACACTATGTCATAGGAAATACGGGTATAGTTGGTCTAGGGATAGACCGATGATGATGTAAACCAATTAAGGACATGATAGTCGGGATGCAGGAGCTGATGATACATGATAGCAAATCGTTGTGTGTGTGTGGGGGGGGGGGGGAATCTCTCTAAAATAATGACAGATAATGTCGTCAGCATCTGGACTCCTAGGGACATGACCCAGAAAAATAGCATTGGGGACACGGGGGATCTGTATAATCTGAGAAAAATAGCTTTGGGGACACGGGGGGATCTCTAATGGAGATTTGAATACCTGCAACAGTCCTAATATCTCTAAAGTAGAACTATCAGATAATATTTGGGTGAATCACATCATACATCTCAAATATGATGTCCTAATCTGTTCTTTTAAGCTAGTCTTTGACACGATACTTCCCAAAGTCTACTACCTTAAAAACTCTTTCTCGATCAACAGGGCGTATATGGAGACCAAGAACACAGTATTGATCGTACTCGACACGACTCGCCCATCGATAGCAGGGTATTGAGGATGGTTGGCCTGTGCATCCTTATCCCTGGCTGATGTCGGCTGCTCGTCAATATGACCAGAATTAATGGATCGTTGGCGTTGTCCACGAGCCATCGGTAGCATGAAACACATAGTGATGGAAATGGGGGAAGGTGTAGAAAGGAAGTGACTAATCCTAGCCCAACACAAAAGTAAGGTCCAACACCCTATCTCCGCACAACATCCAACCGAACCATTGAGATAAACCAAATACCACAACCCAACAGCAGCAACATAGGGCAATTTCAACAATAGGGACAACCAAAAATGTGAGAAAAATACGCAACCAAACATGGTGTATGTGTCACAAATATCCCTAAAAAAATAAAAATAAAAATTTGAAAAAAAACCAATTTTTTCGAATATGTTGGGACTCACACGCAACCAAACATAGTAGACCAATTTTCATACGACTCATACAACACAAATAAATAAAAATAATGAACGAAACAACAAAAAATCCCCAAAAAATGAAGATTTTTGAAGCTAAAATCGAGTAGACCAATTTTCATACCTACACATGTTAAAAATAATGTATAGCAATGGTAGAAGTATGTAGAAAATACGACACTTAATTTTAACTCCAAACCTCTTTAAACCCTAACAAAAAAAATGAAATACACACTGAACACCTGAATAAAATGGCACTAAGAAGGATGGACTAGGAAGAGAATCCACAAAAACCAAGTAATCAAAGCTTTGATAAGCTCAAGGTGCTAAACAATGGTTGTTGGGTAACACATGAATGCGGAGGAAGTCACGAGAAGAATGTGACACCCCGACTAATTAAATACCGGGTATCTACTCCTTTATTAAATTAATATAAAATGCCAAGTTGGTTCAGTTCATGGCATCACTGTCGAAAACGTTTTATTAATTACTAGTCACATAATATTTTAAAAGTGAGTTGTCAATTTTAATTAAATCCAATTAACATGCAATAATTAAATTATGAAATGCTAACATAACCACCACAACATAATGACAATGAAATAACCATAAAATAGTAATGAGTCTGGAGGGATACTCCTCACAACAATCCAAATACAGGAATAAACAAATACTAAGTCTGCATCACTAAATTAATTACAACCCAAAAATCTTATATGATTGGATAAATAAAGTGTCTAAAAGAAATGGGCGACATGCCCAACAGATGAGGAAAAATCTAGTAACATAGAGTCAAGATCAAAAGTGAAGGCGTCTACTGTCAAAGTCCTGTAACTTCCATGGTAGCTACAGTCCGTCACCTGAATGGAACTCCTATACATGGTGTCCTTGTGGCTGGGCACCTAAAAGGTTTTTACAAAAATATATTTGAAAGTAAACGGGTCAGAGCCCGATTGTGGAAAACAGTTTAAAATATAGCAAGTGTTTTAATGACATAAAACAATGAATGCAAAGTACATGTTAGGACGTGCTCTCACATGAAATACTCACCTCTCGGCTATCTGTGCACTCCTAACGTATCCGTAATCGAATCTAGTTATGCCCGCATCTAACTGGTTCAATATAAAATCTAACGTTACTATACGATTCACGATTTAATTCCCGACGTCTTATTTTAAACAGAGTGTTTTACTCTTCTACACAGTTTCCCATTTTAGTACTACTAATCACTAGAGATCTTCCATTTTATCTTTTACAAAACGTTGATATTATAGATAGATACTCACATTTATACATTACAGTTCATTTCAATTAACAGTATATTATTCTCATCATAAATATACAATACTAGCACCCCGAGACTAAGTTGCGGTGCACACATACTCTGTTATCCAATCCCGGTACATCACGTACATAAGGACCACGCATTTCGAATCTCTCAGGAATCGTTCTCAAATAACAACAATCACACAAAATGGAGGCGAACATAGTTCACATCACATGGGTCACGCACATACCTACACTCCCATGATCACCAGACTTATTAACTTCTCAATAATTCCTTCTCTGAACTATGTCCTCGAGGTGCCAATCTAAATCCCGTCGTAGGCACACAAAGATTAGATGGCCCTAATCGAACGCAGACCTCTCGTGATAGCAAGTATGGTAGGTATGTTTTACACATAAAACCACATATACTAAGCATTCACACATCTTAGATATCTCAAATTATTAATATAGGTATACTTCTTGTTCTTATACTGTCATTTAATGTTATATGATTACAAGTCCCCGATTTGTAAATTAACGTTGTCAACCCTTCTCACGTCGTAATTAGGTATTCGTTTCCTATTCCACAAATGTCATCCGGATTACTATAAGGTTCTAAGTTCTACTCCTCAACGTACCCTAAGTCTCACAATTATACCCACTAGTCAATAAGGGAAGGTTAATTCTCAATTACTTAAGTCTACGGGACATTTGAAATAAAATCAGGCCAAAAAGGTCATTCTGTCAACTCGTTAGAATTCTCGTTCGAACGAGGTCGTTCGAACGAGTGTCGTTCGAATGAAAGGCTTCGAATGAACTACTAACTCGTTAGAAGGGATACTGTCATCTCATTAGAAGCTCGTTCAAACGAGATCGTTCGAACGAACTAGGCAGGTCTTCTAACGAGATGGCAGACTGCGCCCAGAATTTCCCCCAATTCGTTTTTCTTCAAATTTCTCTCCTCTAAATCCCCACTAAGATCATCCCAATTAAGTTTTAACGTTTTTAAACTACTCTTAGTCCTCCTAAGTCATCCTCTAACATATATTTGGGGTCAATGCCTCCTAAATTAACATGTAATCATCAAAATTCCCAAACATTATCCCAAACCCTATAAACATGAAGCCATAATTTTAACGTCTACAATTTCTCCTTATAAATCCGTTTTTAGATCATCAAAAGATACATTTTGGATATGAAATTCATTCATTACCATTCTACATGCAATCCCTATGTAAGATTATGTGTTCTATCTCTAATTTCATGGGTTTTTCGTCAAACTTTCAATATAAGACTCTCCCTATAACTCCCGTAGCCCACTACTTGTTAAATGCTGATATTGGACTTAGCGGGTTTATTTCTAATATAAAAATTAACCTCTAAAATTCGTGGGTTTTGATTCCCCTATTTTTAAAATTACCAAAATACCCTTCTAGGTTGCCGGTATGGCCCAAAAATGCCCCGGGACCCAAACTAAACCCCCGACTAGTGTTTTCTGACTATTTCGACCTTTCCCGACATGTTGGCGCACTCAAAATGACCATTCGATTGATAAAAATATAATTCACTTTTTAATTCCAATAATTATATTGCTGACGCGGCTGACACGCGTGTTCCAATTAAAATTTTAAATTGTCGTATTTCTGTCTCGCGATAATTTTAACATTTTCAATACATGAAATTTTCAATTTTAACGTCATAATCAAATACCAACTCACATCTCGCTAGTATTTGTACCCGGATTAATTCCCAATTAATTCTCATTTAATTTAATTAATCCCTTAAATAAAAATCAATAAAATTACGAGGTATTACATACTCCCCTTCTAATAACAGAATTTCGTCCCGAAATTCGGAATTAAAGAGTACTTGGTAAAAATAACTCCGGATATCGCTCATGCATTTCATCCTCGCGCTCCCATGTGGACTCCTCGGCATTATGATGCCACCACTGCACACGTACTAACGGTACTATCTTCGACCTCAGTTTTCGCTCGCTTCGGTTCAAAATAGCAATCCGCCCCTCCTCGTAGGAACTATCGGGCCGGAGATCGATGTCCTACAAAGCAATGTGAGTATGGGCCAAATCATCCCTAAGATATTTCCTTAGCGAGGAAATATGGAACACATCATGAATCATATGCAAGTGCTCCGGTAACCCCAGTCTATAAGCAACTGGCCCAATACGCTCAATGATAGGAAATGGACCCACATACCTTGGTGTCAGTTTCCCCTTCTTCCCAAAACGCATTATCCCCTTCATAGGAGATACTCTGAGTAACACCTGGTCCCCCACCTTAAATTCTCTAAAGAATCTTTTTGCATTAGCATAGCTCTTCTGTCGGTCCTAGGCTACCCGAATGCGACTCCGTATCATCTCTATTCTTGCCGAAGTGTCCTGAATCACTTCCAGCCCAAGGAGTTTGTTATCCCCCACCTCTAACCAACATGCTGGGGAACGACAAGGTCTACCGTACAACGCCTCAAATGGAGCCATGCCAATGGTAAACTGATAGGAGTTATTATAAACAAACTCTACCAGTGGAAATTATTGCTCCCATCCACCTCCAAAGTCTAGGATGCACATACGAAACATGTGCTCCAACATCTGATTTGTCTGCTCGGTTTGCCCATCCGTCTGTGGGTGATAAGACGTACTCAGCCGCAACTCCGTACTCATGGCCTCCTGGAAACTCTCCCAAAATCTTGAAATAAATATCTTGTCTCGGTCAGACACGATATTTAGAGGTACCTCGTGAAGTCTCACTATCGCTGCGATGAAAATCTAGGCATACTGTCCCGTAGTGTAATCGGTCCTCACGGGCAGAAAATGAGCAACTTTGGTAAACTATCCATAATTACCCAAATAGAGTCGTGACCCCTCTGTGACGTAGGTAACCCCGTGATAAAGTCCATGGAGATGCTCTCCCATATCCATGTCGGAACCTCTAACGGCTGTAGAAGTCCTGCTGATTTCTGATAGTCCACCTTTACTAGCTGACAAGTGGCACATTTAGAAACAAACACGGTGATATCTCTCTTTATCCCGCTCCACCAATACTGTCGTCTCATGTTTTGGTACATCTTATCCCCACCAGGGTGTACCGCGAACCGTGAGCCGTGTGAATCCATCATTACCTCGTGTCGCAAGTCCTCCCCTTCAAGAATGACCAGTCTCCCATTGAAGAGTAATCCCCCGTCTGATCTAACGGTATAGGACTCGGCTCCCTCTGCTAGTAATCGAACTATCTGCTCCTGACAGAACGAGTCATTTGCCTGGGCCTTTACCACTCTCGTAACAATCTGACGTGTAATAGTCATCACAGACATGAACGATCGGGTCACTGCATCCTGGTGTCCCAACTCCTTCCACTTAGCTTTCCATACCTCAGCCACCTCATCTATCAGCCTACGGCTCAACGCGTCTGCTACCACGTTAGCCTTCCCTGGGTGATACTGGATATCGAACTGATAATCCTTCACAAACTCGAGCCACCGATGTTAACGCATATTCAGCTCCTTCTGCGTGAAGAGGTATTGTAGAGACTTGTGGTCTGTGAACAACCGAAATTTTTCCCCCAGGAGATAGTGTCTCCAAATTCGAAGAGCGAATACGACTGTCGCTAACTCCAAGTCGTGGGCGGGGTAATTCCTCTCGTGAGGCTTAAGCTTACGGGAAGCGTAAGCTATGGCCTGACTCTCCTGTTGCAGCACACCTCCAAGTCCTTGTAAGGACGCATCGGTGTAAACTAAATACTCAACTCCTGGCCTGGGCAATGCTAACACAGGCGCTGAGGTCAACTTATCCTTTAACTCATCGAATGCCAACTGACAGGCATCGCTCCAGATGAATGGTACACCTTTGCGAGTCAGATGTGTCAAAGGACCCACTATCTTTGAGAAACCCCGAATAAACCTCCTGTAGTATCCTGCTAGGCCCAAGAAACTACGGATCTCAGTCGGTGTCGTGGGCTGTCCCCACTCCCTCACCGCGGATACCTTCCTCAGATCAATAAATATCCCTCAGTTTGAAATGATATGCCCTAAAAACTGAACCTCCTTCAACCCGAACCCACACTTCTCATACTTTGCATAAAGCTCGTTCTGACGCAACGTCAGCAAAACCTATCTCAAATGATCGGCGTGCTCCTCTTCTGTCTGGGAGTAAACCAGGATGTCATCAATGAAGACAATGACGAACTGGTCTAGGAACTCTCTGAACACCCTATTCATTAAGTCCATAAACACGGTTGGAGCATTGGTCAAGCCAAAAGGCATAACCTGAAATTCATAGGAACCATATCGCGTCAAGAAAGCAGTCTTCGAGATGTCCTGTTCCCTGATACGCAACTGATGGTATCCCGATCGCAAATCAATCTTTGAGAAGAAGCAGGCTCCTCTCAAATGGTCAAATAGGTCATCGATTCGGGGCAACGGATATTTATTTCTTATCGTGACCTTATTCAACTCCCAGTAATCTGCACACAACCTCAACGATCCATCCCTCTTCTTTACGAATAATATAGGGGAACCCCACGGCGAAGTACTCCTTCGGATAAACCCCTGACCTAACAACTGCTCTATCTGATCCCTTAGCTCTCTCATCTCCGCTGGAGCCATACGGTACGGTGCGCGGGCAATGGGCCGTGTGCCTGGCGTCAAATCAATAACAAAATCTATCTCTCTACTAGGAGGTAATCCAGGTATATCCTGGAATACATCATCAAACTCCCTCACGACTGGAATCGAATCAAGTGGTATCACCACTTCCTTAGAGGTCTTCTCCTCCATATAGTACAAATGAGTGGACGATCCTCCCTCAGGGCGAGGCATCGTCACTAAAAACATCTCCTGCCCAGGAATGTCAAATATGATACTCCTACTGAAACAATCAATCATGGCTCGGTACGCAACTAGCCAATCCATACTAACAATCGCATCATACTCAGTCATCTCTAATACTAACATATCAGTGGGTAAAGTAAACCTCCCGATCTCTATACCTACACCTCTACAAATAAGGGAAATTACAGAACCCCTACTCAACGGTGAATCTACATAAGTAATCGTGCTCTCTGCAGTGTCTAACAACCCAATAATCTGTGCAAATCTCGTGGCAATGAAACGATGTGTGGCCCCCATATCAAATAAAATACGCCCCATAGTCCCCTGAATAGAGAACATAGCCTCAATAGCAGGTGGATCTTATGGGACGGCGGCCTACTGGAGCTGGTGCACTCTCCCATACTGAAGTTGTCCCTGTTGAACTGGGACCGCTGAAATGGGTGGTAATGCTGCCATCTGTGGTAGTGTTGGGAGGGCGACGGGAAACATATGCCTCTGTAGCTCGTGTCGAGCACCATGATGCTACTGCTGTGGGGTCCTGCCCCTATCAGGACAATCCTAGCGTTTGTGGCCAATCTTGCCACACACGAAGCACTTCCCAGAGAAATTTCCTCCTCGCTGTCCCTGCTACCCTCGACCCTGATGGCTGTTACCATTCCTACCTTGACCATGCTGGCCCTGCTAAAACTGTTGTTGCTGACCAATCTGGCCCTGATGCCCATGTCTGAAACCTCCCTGACCATTCCTGAATCCCCCAGATCTGAATCTCTTAGGATCCCCCTGTTAGGAACCCTGATCACCCTTCCTGTGCTGACCCTGAGCAGATTGTACCCCGCTGGCACCATTTCCCCCTGTCCTGCCCTGATGGCTGGACTCTACTGATTTCTTACTCTCAGACATGTGAAATCGGTGATCCTGGCAGTGAAGCAGTGTCGCGTTAACCACGTCAGAGTAAGTGGCCAACGAAAGATTTCCCAACAAGTGCTGTCGGATCCTCCAAGTCAATCCGTCCATGAACTTCTGAATCTTCTTCTCCTCAGTCGGAATCTCATTGGGAATAATGTTCAATAGATTAATGAATTCGGCCTCATACTAGGCCACAGTATTTCCCTCCTGCTTGAGGTTCATTAAATTTCTCCTCATTTCGGTGTGAACAACTGATGGAAAATATTTACCGTCGAACCACACCCAGAACTCCTAAATAGAAAGGGCGTCCCTCTCCTCCGCAGTGGTAATAGACTCCCACCACTGCAATTATTGATCCTACTAGCTTAAAAGTAGCTTGTATCTTCTTCTGAACATCCGTGCACTCGTACATCCTTAAGTGCCTCTGAATGTCCTTCCTCCACTGACTGGACACTACAACGTCGGAGCTGCCTGCAAACTCCGGAGGGTGTGATTTCTAAAAAGCATCACGAACGCGTTCCCAAGTAGACGGGAATGCATGAGCCTGAACTGGCACGACTACCGGTGCCTGAGGTGGTGCCTGCTACACAACTGCGAGGGAGGAATTCACCGCTTGGGCTTCAATAGCTGCAACCTCGACGGCATTCATGGTGCCCTGAACTGGTGCAGGCTGTGGCTCGGGCTGTGCATCCCTAGGAACTCGCTGTGCACGTCGTGGAAGCATCTGAAATGAGAGTAAAGTCTTATAAGTTTGTAGTTATTATCTCAAAATAGCTAAAGAGCGAAACATACATAAAAGAATACAACAGTCCTAAAATATAGGGCTCTACATCAAAGAAAGCTCAGCGGAAACATAATAAGTTGTACTTATCCTAAGGACACTAAAACCTGATGCTCTGATACCACCTGTGACACCAAGACTAATTAAATACCGGGTAGATACTCCTTTATTAAATTAATACAAAATGCCAAGTTGGTTCAGTTCATAGCATCACTATCGAAAACGTTTTATTAATTACTAGCCACCTAATATTTAAAAAGTGAGTTGTCAATTATAATTAAATCCAATTAACATGCAATAATTAAATTACGAAATGCTAACATAACGACCACAACATAATGACAATGGAATAACCATAAAATAGTAATGAGTCTGGAGGGATACTCCTCATAACAATCCAAATACAGGAATAAACAAATGCTAAGTCTGCATCACTAAATTAATTACAACCCAAAAATCTGATA
Organism: Sambucus nigra; assembly: GCA_949130495.1. Taxonomy (NCBI): domain Eukaryota; kingdom Viridiplantae; phylum Streptophyta; class Magnoliopsida; order Dipsacales; family Adoxaceae; genus Sambucus; species Sambucus nigra. The sequence goes on from OX422208.1 coordinate 301,563,420, forward strand.
TGACTGGACAAATAAAGTGTCTAAAAGAAATGGGCGACATGCCCAACAGATGAGGAAAAATCTAGTAACATAGAGTCAAGATCGAAAGTGGAGGTGTCTACTGTCAAAGTCCTGTAACTTCCACGGCAGCTACAGTCCGTCACCAGAATGGAACTCCTATGCATGGTGTCCTTGTGGCTGGGCACCTAAAAGGTTTTTACAAAAATATATTTGAAAGAAAACAGGTCAGAGCCCGATTGTGGAAAAATAGTTTAAAATATAGCAAGTGTTTTAATGACATAAAATAATGAATGCAAAGTACATGTTAGGTCGTTCTCTCACATGAAATACTCACCTCTCGACTATCTGTGCACTCTTAACGTATCCGTAATCGAATCTAGTTATGCCCTCATCTAACTGGTTCAATATAAAATTTAACGTTACTATACGATTCACGATTTAATTCCTGACATCTTATTTTAAACAGAGTGTTTTATTCTTCTACACAGTTTCCCATTTTAGTACTACTAATCACTAGAGATCTTCCATTTTATCTTTTACAAAAAGATGATATTATAGATAGATACTCACATTTATACATTACAGTTCATTTCAATTAACAGTATATTATTCTCATTATAAATATACAATACTAGTACCTCGAGACTAAGCTCCGGTGCACACATACTCTGCTATCCAATCCCGGTACATCACGTACATAAGGACCACGCATTCCGAATCTCTCAGGAATCATTCTCAAATAACAACAATCACAGAAAATGGAGGCAAACATAGTTCACATCACATGGGTCACGCACATACCTACGCTCCCATGATCAGCAGACTTATTAACTTCTCAATAAGTCCTTCCCTGACCTATGTCCTCGAGGTACCAATCAAAACCCCCCCGTAGGCACACAAAGATTAGATGGCCCTAATCGAACGTAGACTTCCCGTGATAGCAAGTATGGTAGGTATTTTTTACACATAAAACCACATATACTAAGCATTCGCACATCTTAGATATCTCGAATTATTAATATAGGTATACTTCTCGTTCTTATACCGTCATTTAATGTTATATGATTACAAGTCCCCGATTTGTAAATTAACGTTGTCAACCCTTCTCACGTCATAATTAGGTATTCATTTCCTATTCCACAAATGTCATCCGGATTACTATAAGGTTCTAAGTTCTACTCCTCAACGTACCCCAATTCTCACAATTATACCCACTAGTCAATAAGGGAAGGTTAATTCTCAATTACTTAAGTCTACGGGAAATTTGAAATAAAATCAGGCTAAAAAGTCCATTCTGTCAACTCGTTAGAAGTCTCGTTCGAACGAGTGTCGTTCGAACGAAAGGCTTCGAACGAACTACTAACTCGTTATAAGGGATACTGTCATCTCGTTAGAAGCTCGTTCGAACGAGGTCGTTCGAACGACCTCGGCAGGTCTTCTAACGAGATGGCAAACTGTGCCCAGAATTCCCCCAATTCGTTTTTCTTCAAATTTCTCTCCTCTAAATCCCCACTAAGATCATCCCAATTAAGTTTCAACATTTTTAAACTACTCTTAGTCCTCCTAAGTCATCCTCTAACATATATTTGGGGTCAATGCTTCCTAAATTAACATGTAATCATCAAAATTCCCAAACATTATCCCAAACCCTATAAACATGAAGCCCGAATTTTAACGTCTACAATTTCTCCTTATAAATCCATTTTTAAATCATCAAAAGATACATTTTGGATATGAAATTCATTCATTACCATTCTACATGCAATCCCTATGTAAGATTATGAGTTCTATCTCCAATTTCATGGGTTATTCATCAAACTTTCAATATAAGACATATATTCAATTCTAAGCATGGAAGAAACATTCACTTGAAATTATGTAATTAAACCACTAGCCTTAGATTTTCTGATTCGATGTTGAAGGATGAAGGCTGATTCTCCTCTCACTCTACAGATTTTCCCCAAAGATGGTGATGGTGGCTAGGGGTTTCTTTTGGAACCTCTTAAGACTCTCCCTATAACTCCTGTAGCCCACTACTTATTAAATGTTGATATTGGACTTAGTGGGTTTATTTATAATATAAAAATTAACCTCTAAAATTCGTGGGTTTAAAATTACCAAAATACCCTTCTAGGTTGCCGGTATGACCCAAAAATGCCCGCGGACCCAAACTAAACCCCCGGCTAGTGTTTTCTGACTATTTCGACCTTTTAGGACACGTTAGCGCACTCAAAATGACCATTCGGTTGATAAAAATATAATTCACTTTTTAATTCCTATAATTACATTCCAGACGCGACTAACACGCGCGTCCCAATTAAATTTCCAAATTGTCGTATTTTTGTCTCGTGACAATTTTAACATTTTCAATACATGAAATTTTCAATTTTAACATCATAATCAAATACCAACTCACATCTCGCTAGTATTTGTACCCGGATTAATTCCCAATTAATTCTCATTTAATTTAATTAATCCCTTAAATAAAAATCAATAAAATTACGGGGTATTACAAAGAAGAAGGGGTAAAACGGCTGACGTGAAGCGGTAAAAACCTAAAAAGTGATTTTTAACTTCCTTTAAATAGAAACTGAGGGTCAATCGAAGGAAAAACTAATCTCGTTAGAACCAGGCAAACAGTCATTCGAATGACAATGCCTTTTATTAAAATGAAAGCACTCTTGTTTCATACGACATGAAACGGTGGAGGCTTGTTCGAACCTCGTCTGAAAAAACCATCTAACGACCTTCTAATGAACCAACACTATTTGGAATAAAACCCTTAATCAAAGCTCGTGATAACCATATATAGAACAATCTCCAAATCTCGTTCAAACAAGACACAATTCTCGTTTAAACGAAACTCAAAAACTCGAAACCTCTCCTCAAAACACTGATACTTAACCCAAAAAAGTAAAATCATGAGAAACATACATCCGACACAAAGCACAAAATGAATACCCAACTCAAAAACATAAGAGATACATGGTAATATGGTATCGATGTGCCTAAACATTAAATGGAGTGAATGGTTGTGAACTACAACAAATGAACCATGACCTAAACACTAAAATATGTTCAATAAGCTCTAATTGATCACAAAATATTATCAAATAATGTCTTAGCCACATCTGATAAAAATAATTTGAACTTACTGAACAAAATATAAATAATGCACACAAGCCTAGATTTTTGACGATTATACCAATCAATAGCGTCATGACACGACCGTTGAACCTAGGACTCATTGTGCAAAACTCGTTGATTTTTGACTAAACTCCATTAAAAGATAAACATATACGTATTTTTCTATTATATTTTAATTGAAAATGCTTTTGAAGTGCTATTTTTTCTTTTAAGATATCCTAAGTTCGCCCTGTTTGGCCCTTTTTTCTCTTTTTATTGCCTTGATTTTTTCTTGGGCTCTTTTCAATGGTGGATTTCACACAAAGTTAACCTGCCATTAACTGCCATTTCCCGTGTACACTCATAATTTTTTAATAATAAACAAATATCCTCACGGGCAATTGTTCTTACATGCACAACTCCTCCTAGGTCATAAATACACGTAGATGACAAGCATAAGAGGAGAACGTCTCACCAAACTCAAATGTACATGAGAAGTTAAGGATCCAAAATAGGTCATGCATGGGTGTGCGGTGGAATATACACAGTTTAATCAAACATGCAAGTCAAGTTCGAAACAACTCCCTAAAACTCATGGATAAGATCAACCTAAGTATCTAAAGTCGTGACCAAATGTCCTAGCCACATGGAAATTGTGAACTGAATGGGGTTCAAGCACACCAATATGCCATACCATAAGTGAAAACTCAAGACAAAAAAATCGAAAATCTTTTTGAGTTTTTCAAAAAACATTTTGACCATAAAAGAAAAATATTTTTGAATTTTTCAAAAATATATGAAAACAAAATCTTTTTGTATTTTTATCAAAATGACTTAAGAAAGAAATATATAAAAATATATAAGTCATAACCCGAGAAAAGATAAAAAAAGACACGACTAGAGTATGACAAATACAACGACCATGCTCAACCATAAGATCTAACATGGGGAGAATCGCGTGCAATCAAACAAGAATCAACAAGACTAATACCTAAAGCCTCTAAATTCAATTTCCTAAGCCAAGTAGGTGCATAATGACGACTAAGGGTTCTGGGAACCGAAACGACTCTATTCTTAGACTTCCTATGAGCGTTCTCAAGATCATAGAAAAAACATCTATGGTGACCCTTCCTGTCGCAATGAGTGCAAGTGTAAATACGACTAGGAGTGTTACCGAAAGGTTGACCTTTGCTAAAGTCCTTAGTCGACTCTCTCATATGAATGTTCTTGGCTTTAGTAATGGGAGAAACGCGATCATCGAAGCCAATACCACACCTATCATCTTTGACTTGGACGATGCCTAACAGCTTATCCAACTTTTTTAGACCTAACCTCCAATCAGACTTAGCCATACTTGAATCTCTTAATTTCTCCTCAAGATCACCTATCCTAGACTCGAGTAAATGCCTATAATCCTCAAAATTTAGAATCTCATTCTTCATAGCCTCCATCAAATCACGATGACTATTTCTCTGACCCTCAACATATTCTAGTTTCTCCCAAAGAGTCTTATCACATGCCCTAAGATCCTTAATCAAAGCATCATTATTATTTCCTATGGAACGTTCTTTCAACTTAGCTTTCACCTTCAAGTTATCCTTCTGCACCTTTAAATTTTTTACATATAATTCATAGTGGTAACATGCAACTCACTCTCCTCTACTTTCTCATCCTCACTCACTTGGGACTCACTCACTACGGCCTTGGAAATGTCATGAAAAGGAATATTTTTATCGAAAGATTTCTCATCGTCTCTAACATGACTAACCATGAACACAGTGAAGTTTTGCTCATTGGGGGAATCATCTCCCTCTTCCAGATCACTATCATCAAGGGTCGCATTAATTGCTATCAGTTTCTCGCCCTCCTCTTAACTCTAGTGGGGCACTCAGCTACCCTATGTCCATAACCCTCACAACCATAACACCGATCTGACTCATACCTCTTGATATCCTCACTACAGTTCTTAGGGACGCGATCGGCCTTGTTATTATTTTCTCTCTCAAACCTTTAGATCTTTCGATTGTTTTCAAAATTTGAGAAATTTCTTAAACTTCTTTGTCAATATGGCCACATATTCAGATTCAATGTCAAACTCATCATCTTAAACTTTTGTTTCCTACTTCAGGGCTTTCAAAGCCATTCCTTTTTCTTTCTTCAACATTTTCTTGGAGGTAAACATGTTCAACTCATAAGTTTGTAGGTCACCTATAAGCTCTTCCGGTTTCGTCGAGTCAAGCATACCTAAAGAGTTTAAAATAGTCACCTTTGGATTAAATCTATCAGGCAATGACCTCAAAGATTTTATTTATCACTCGATTGTCGGGTATCTTAACTCCCAAGTTAAATAATGAGTTGGATATGTCGAAAAATCTAGTGTAGAACTCATCAAAAGTCTCACTCTCTACTATCTTAATCATCTCAAATTGGGTGGTGAGGTTTTGGAGTTTGAAATCCTTTACAACGTTAGTTCCTTCATGGGTAAGTTGAAGTATATCCCAAGCCTTTTTATACGTCTCTCACAACGGAATTCCTTTGGGGAGACAAAACAGAAAAGTGCATTCGAACACTTATAATTATATGGTTCTAATTTGTGCTCGGTATCAGTCCACGGCTCAAAAGGTTTTAATCGTATTTACTCTCCATCTCTCGTGACTGGTGGTGTTCACCCCTTAACTATAGATAACCACACCCGCTAATTTATAGCCTTAAGTGCTGACTTCGTACGCATTTTCTAGTAAGCATAATGAGTTCCATCAAACATAAGTGTTCTAATAACCTCAAACCCTCCAGGATTCATGCCTAAAGACTACGGATCACAGACACAATAAATTAGCATTTTAGCTCTGATACCAATTTGAGAAGGCCCCTAAGCAAAGTACTTTTGGTAAAGGAAATATTTTCAAAAAATTTCAAATTTTATCTTATCCCGTACAAATGAATCCGGTGAAAACAATTTAATTTACCCAATTTAATCTAATGAACCATATAGCATGCATCTATGGTTCAACTTACCCATGAAGGAACTAACGTTGTAAAGGATTCGAGGAAACCACCACAAGACGTCGATGTTCGAGGAAACCACCAAGGGGATAAAATATCGTATCGTCAGGCCAGACACTCACTATGATACAAAAAAATACAAAGAGAGATCACCCACAAGCCTTGACGCCCCTTCTCCTCTTATAGCATCCTCCATAATGCCACGCAGAAATCCATATATGCAAATTTTCACATTACACGAGTTCGCGTGCACCTCGGTATCCACTAATGCAGTCTATCAACTGTTTACGAATTCCAATGCAGAGTCTACCGCTTCTTCTTTGCAATCAGGGCGTATGGAGTCCACCACACAAAAAAATTATTCAATAAGGAAGAATAATCTCTGGTGCCAAACTTAAGATCATAAAACCTATGGAATACTCAAATTTAAAACTTGAAAACTAAGGATGTTGGAAAACTAATGGGAACTTTTGTAAACAGGTGAAGAAACGTTTTTCGACAAAAGTTCTTGTGTTTTCTGAGTGAAAGAAATCCTTAAATATGAAAACATGAATTTCAAGGAGATGTCTCATTCGAACGATAAACATGCCTCGTTCAAACGATAAGGCACTCTAGCTTTAACGAGTCTCAAAATTTCTTGAACAAGAGGAAAACAATTCTGATTTTAAAATTAGCTTCGAATTTTTAAAAACAAATAAAACTCAGAATATATCCTTAAATTACGTTTCCAAAAATATTTTTCACATTCTCAAAACATTTTAATATAAAAAAACATCCTTAATTATAATCCTAAATTTTAAAATTCATTTAGCATTCATACCCGAGTGATCTAAAATAAACCAAGTGTGAAGAAAAATATAGGCACTAAACACGGCATGGATATCATCTTCAACACTTTGCCACAATATCTTCAACACTAGGCGTCATAGGCTCTCTGGGATCACAACTCGATGACTAACCTATGACTCAAGTATTTTTATCCGAAATTATACCAATGACAAACAAATTGACTCTATTGTCAATTTTCCCTTACAAAATAAGATAAATTTAAGCAGCAGTCAATCCCAATTTGATTTATTCATTATTATATAAAACATTAAGATCAATCCTACACACTGATTGAAAGGAAATCCAAGATCTATCACATGGTCTCTCCTGAGTCCAATAAGGATACAAGTTTTGACATCTTAATCTAAGACCTTCAAGTCATTAAATTTATCAGAACTTTTTCATCATTCATAACCAAATAAGGGTAAGCAAACAACATATATTTAAGTCCACGGAGATAATAATTTAAAAAAACACTTTTCAGCACGGAGTTCGGCATTAAGAATTTACATGCTAGAAAAACAAAATACACTCAAGAAGGTCGACATATTCAATTTCATAAATCTACATCCCAATTTGAGCACTACATTGCTCAAACTCCTACAAAATCACCCCAATTATTTAGTAAAACCTTTAAATCATTTTTTTTCAAAACACTATGATACGAACCATAATTTTCTCCCATGTTGAACTTCCACACAAAAACTCATAATCTCATCCAATCCATTATATTTAACACTCAAATCATCCAAACAAACAACAAAACAACGAATAATCCTTCATATGCATGCATAAGTAAACCTACTAATATAAGTCAATACTTGCATTCAAAAGATTATTCATGAATAAAAAATTTCAACCTATGAGTTCGAGTGAAAGACTTTCCCAGGAAATTGTACATGAAAAAATAATTCATATAAAATATCAATACATAATAATTTATTCATTGAGAACTTGCCATTAAACGTAAATATAAAAGCATCGAATTTAACATCAAAATAAGTATAACTTCTTCATAAGAGCATCACACAAATTGGGGAAACGACTATCCTAACTCGACTTAATATCCAAATCAACCTAGTACTAAAATAAAATGTCTCACAAATACCAAAGAGTCATTCTAAATAAAAATGACAAATAGATTGAATCTATTTCAACTTTTTCCTTAACAAATACAGTGAACAACTACCAATACTTCAATCAGGATTAGACAATGAAATTCGTAGATTCACAAAGAGAACCCATGGTGGAAAATAAATACTCACAGAGATAATATGGTGGAAAAGGACTACAGGTGGGAGAGAGGGAGAGCATTGGTGGCTGAGGAGAGGATATAGAGAAGAGAGCGAAGACCGGAGAGAGGTCGAGCGACAATGGCTGAGGAGAGGAAAATGAGAGGAGAGAGCCAGTGTAAACTTTTGGAATAGAGAGGGAGAGCGCCGGTGGAAGAGAATGAGAGCGCCGGTGGATGAGGAGAGGAAATGGAGAGGATGTCCACGTATTTTATTGTTTATGTGGAATGGCTTTTGTGAAAGGCTAAGAATGATGGTTTAATTAATATCATATTATTGTCATGGTATTTAAACTTGACATGACCATGATATTAAAACACAGAGGTGTTATCAAGGTCTTTGACCTTGGCAAGACCGTGACAACACCTCTGTATTTTATTGTCAAGAGTTTTTATCGTAACAAGTCCTTACGAGTGAAAGGTGACAATAGTCCTTTTTGGTGCAGTGAATCTTATTTGAACAAAAACAAGAGTTCGTTCGAACGAGAACACAATATCATTTGAACCACTCAAAACTCGTTCGAATGAACAATCATTCTCGTTCAAACTAGCGCCGAATTATATTACTTTTGCTAACAGAAAAATCTCATTTTATTTTCATTGAAATGTCGTTCAAACATCATTCACATCTCATTCTAACTGCGTCTTAAATTCATTTGAACGACATAAAATAAAAAAAAATGTTTTTCTTCTTAAATAAATCCATACATATGATAAAAACAAACACCCAAAATAGAATTCCAAGGATCAAAATGTGTATGCATTCATACCTAAAAGATCCTCAGAATAATAAAAACTAAGTGTTGCACTAAACACGACACGAGAATGCAATCTTTGAAGCTTTGACACTATGTCTTCAATCAAACATGTCATAGGCTTAAAAGGTCAACAACACAAAGCCTAACCTGTGACTCCAAATATTCTGTCCGAAATTAAGCCAATATATAAAAATCGACTCTATCGAAAATTTGTCCTTACAAATCTCCCATTTCGTTTATTTCAGGACAAAACATAAAATAAAAACCTGTGGGCCGTCAAGCTTTCAAAAAGACCGAATCTCTAACCCCAAAAGGAAAAAGTACAGACTTCACAAAAACATACATTGAATAGCTTTCCACGCTTGTAAACTTTATCGCATGTCGCAAACCTACCCACTTAAACACATCTTCAAATGCAAAGAGAATCTATAAGAAATCTAAATCTGCATATGATAAACTCCCCCTATGTCTAACAATCCCCACCTAGGTAAGATGCCTCCCCCTAAGATAAAGATCTCCTCCTAAATCTAAAGTGAAATATACCATTTCTACCCCCTTTTTGTTCAGGAATAGACACAGTAAGAATGCATAATAAATAATTTCTCACTTATAAAATATATCTCCCCCGAAAAGTGCGAAAGTATGATACTAATTGATATTCAGGAAGAAAAATAATATCATGAAATAGTGTAAATGCAATAAAACACAATATGGCAACAGGTGCACAAATAATTCACACAATGATCAATTAATACCAGTATTAATGCAATATATGATATCAACTATAATACTCAATGAAACATGAGATACGAAAGAAAATAAGCAACAAGATATACCAATGTGATCACATAGCATGCCAATTTAATTTAAAGATAAAGAATATGGCAAATATGGATTAAATGAAAGCACACAGATTAAAAAAATGAAAACATATATATATATATATATATATATATATATATATATATATGAATGACACCCAGGCAGATATATATAGGTATAAACACCACAAAATGACCCAAAACACATAAGCTTTACACACTAGCATAGTATCAATGTGTCTAAACATATGGGATGGAATGAAGGGACGTGAACTAGAAAAAAAAATATGGCCCCATCACTTAAAGATGTCCAATGAGTTCTATTTGACCGTAAAACATTATCAAACTATGATTTATCCTTTAGCGAGAAATAAGGTGAACTCTAAGAACAAACAAGCACAATACACACAAGCCTAGAATTTTGATGATTCCACAAATCAATAGCGTCATGACATGATAAGCATAATTAGGACTAATTTTACAAACCCATTGATCTTCAAGTACGGGACCTTCAAAAGCTAAACATATATCATATATTTTTCCACTCAATTCATTTGAAGATACTATTTTTTAAAATCAAACAAACAAATATGTTGGACTTTAGTTTTTCTTTTTGGCTCCCATTTTTTAGGCTCTTGCTAACGGTGGATTTACCACAAAGGAGATTTGCTCCTTTCATAGCCCTTTCCCGTGCACCCTCACATATTCAATAAAAAATAACATACTCACGGGAAACGGTTCTTACATGCACAAATACCCAATAGTCAATAGATATGTAGATGAAAAGATTGGTGCGAGAACGTCTCACTTACCTCAAATATAACATGTGAATTTGAAGTTCAAAAAGGCTCGTTCATGTGTGCGTGGAAACATATAAAAAGTGGATCCATTAAGAAAATCAAAGTCGAACAACTCCATACAAATGACTAAGAACAATCTAAGAATTGGAAATCATAACCAGATTTCCTATCCATATAGAAACATGGAATGAAGTGGATTCAGACACACTAATATGCAACACAAAATGTGTAAAACTAAACAACACATAAACCAAAAATATTTTTGAGTTTTTAATTTTTTTTTAAAAATGATACCAATTAAAAAAATTACCTAAAAGGCAAATAAAATATTTTGCATTTTTCTCATTAAGGTCCCAAAAATGAAAAATTAAAATACAAAAGATAAACACGTCTTAACACTAGCAATAACATATAGCATTAAGCACAACACTAGTGTATGACAAACATGTAAGGAATCACTCAGAAAATATAACATGTGATGAATCGTGTGAAAGCATGCGAGAGTCAACAAGCCTAACATTTATCACCTCCAAATCGAATCTCCTAACCTACATAGGTGTAACTGGGTGAACTTGGATTTGGTAAACCTTGGTGACACTAGACTTAATATTCCTAGGATCTTTTTTAAGATCATAAAAAAATTCCTAAGGTGATTTTTCCTATTGCAATGCATGTACGTATAGACATGAGGAATGTTACCTGTAAGTTGACATTTTTGAATTCCCCTGGCTTTAGCTGTCTCTCTCAAAAGCATGATCTTGGCTTTATCAACAAAGCTATCTACATCATCAAAGCCAATCCCACACCTCTCATCTTTGATTCGAACGATGACTAACATGTTATCCAACAACTTCGACCTAAATCTTAAATCAAATTTGACATGACTCGAGTCCCTCAATATCTCTACTAACTCCAATATACTAGACTCAAGTAAATGCCTAGACTCTTCAAACTCAAGAATATACTTCTTAAAAACCTACACCAAACCTCGAATGCTATTTTATCACCCTCAACATACTCGATCTTCTCCTTAAGAGTGCTCTCATAAAACCTAAGATCATCGATCAATTTATCATTATTATCATCTACGGCATGCTCTTTCAACCTAGATTCTAACTTCTAGTTTGCCTTTTTTTTTTAATTTCAATGTTTACCTATACAAATCATGGATGGAAACTTGGAGTTTAGTCTCTTCCTCATCCGCTTCTTCATCCACTTTTTCTTATCCCCCATATCTACCATAATTCTCTTAGGAATCATATATAATGGCCTCAGATATGTTATGCTCAAAATTATCTTCATGTGAAGATTTTCATTAAGTCTTTATTGACTAACCATGAATGAAGTGTAGTTTCGCTCAATAGGGAAACAGATCCCTCTTCCGAATCACTATCACTAAGGGTGTCATTCTTTCCCTTTAGTTTTTTACCCTCATTCATTAGTTTATTTAGACACTCAGCTACCCTATGGCCATAACGTCACAACCAAAGCATCTATCCAATTCATCCCTATTAAAATTATTATTCTGATTTTTAGGAAATTGATAGGCTTCGTTATACTTACTTTTCTCAAAATTCTTTACATATTTTGACTGTTTTTTTAACTTGAGAAATTTACTAAACTTCTTTTAAAACACGGCCATATCATCAGAATCGATGACAAATTCATCGTCCAAACTACCAATTCCCTCCTTTTGAGTTTTTAAATAAATGCCCTTGCTTTCTTCGATTTTTTGTAGGAAAACATGTAGAGCTCATTAGTTTAAATATCACCTATAAGATCTTTGAGTTTTATAGAGTCCTAAGTACCCAAAGAATTAAAAACTATTTCTTTTGCATTAATTCTCTCTGGAAAGGACCTTAATATTTTCTTGGCTGCGGGTTTGGGATATTCTCTCTCCCAAGTTAAAAAATGAGTTCAGGAGATCTGATAGTCTAGCATAGAACTCATCTAAGGTTTCACTCTCCTCCATTATAATGTTTTCAATATGAGTGATGAGGTTTTAGAGTTTGGAAGCCTTAATAAAATTAGTACCTACATTGGTGAGTTGGAGTAAATCCCAACCCTCTTTAGACGTTTCACATGTTATAATATGATGAAAATATTCCAGTGTGACCGAACAAAATAAAGCGTTTTCACCTTGCAAATTCTAATTTTCTCACTTATGCACTTCCTCACTTTATGATTCTATAGGTTTTGGAATCCTATAATCATTAAATAAGGTTGTGGGTAGAGACCAACCCTTAATAATCGCTTGCCATACCCTCTCATCTATCGCCGTATATTCAGATTTCATATGCGTTTTTCTATATGCGTAATTAGACCCATCAAACATCTATGTTATTATTCTCCAAATATGGTGAGGTAATTAACTTCTTAAGGGTTTTATGATAAAAAATAAAATAATTGTAACTAGGAAAGAACAAAGAGAATGGGGGTGAGAGACAATTAGGATGGGTCAGGATTTACATGGTTTGGCCCAAAAAGGAAACCTACATCCACGGGTGCCACTAATTCTTCTTTTCTAGTTTGGAGTATACAGTTAGGGTTTCTATGATTATAGGGATGACTGAGCCATCCCTTTCTATGTGGGTTTACCCTACTTATAGGTGATTAGTTGGGAATCTTAGGGAACAGGTGGACTACCATTATAAGTCAGGTAGTTACACCAATATAAATGTGATAATAGATTAATAACAGTTTGATATGCATTAGATACAGATTATACATTTGAAGGTGTGCATGGGTAACAACCAGGTAACAACCACGTCTCCCTTATTACTATGTGACTTATGAGAATTTCGTCATGTTTATGTCAGGACATAACTGCACGGTGTAAACAAATGATTACATCAGATGAAGATAGTTGTCTATTGAGGTTGGATAAATAGACGGGTACTTGAGCGGACTTCCGGTTAGAAATGAGGCTGATTATATACTGACCGATTGTGGATCCCTCATTTTGAAACCTAGGCTCCACATAGGCTGGACCCACATGGGTATAACAAAAACATAAGACTTCATGCACGAGCCCTGTGGTATTAAGTAGCGGCTGCTTTGGAGCGAGTGGACGGAGTTTTTATTTTACTCATAGCTGAAGTATGCTAGTCGTTTAACTTTATGGTCGGCATGGGACGAACATATTTCCTTGAATTTTTATGAAAGTACTAAGGACATGTGGCAGGAAACTGAACCATCTTGCTATAATGATTACTACAGGGCACGTGTGCAGGTTACCTGCACCACCGATTGAGTGTTGTAGGCTTTATTTCTTCATACGCAGTGACTTTTCAACCATATTTTTGAAGCTATAAATACCCAGCATATACATCTAAGGTTCTAAAAAATGCAGGGCGTGATCTAGGCGTGGAGGCCAAGCCTTAAGTCTTAGAAGCCTAGGTGAGCCTTAGGCGTGAAAAGGCATTTGGAAATTTTTAATAAATTTTAATATTTTAAACTATAATAAGGCTATTTAAATACTAAAATTGTGCATATCATAAAAATATGTCTGGATATTTGCAAATTGAAATACTATTTGATTATTTTGGATGAGATAATGGTCCGGTTTGTAAAATAAACTTTTAATAGGTGATATCGTTTCACTCAAGCATTATTTTTTTGGAGAAAAAGTGCACCTTAAGGGTTTTACCAAGAATAAGGCGTCAAAAGCTTAAGGCGAGGCATTTCTCCCAAGACTCAAGCCTAGGCGTGCTTAGGCAGAGCGTAGGCGGGTTTTTTTAGAACAGTGTATACATCAATAAAATTCGCAATTTCAAACACTCCAAGTTATAAATAGATAAAAAGGCATTCTTGAGAAGGTGATTCTTTTGCAGTAAAAACTTTCTTCCCGGTTCCTCCATCTGCGTATTAGGGATGTTATCCGGTACTATTTTTCTGCTTAAATCCTTTGTCTTTAATTTTGTTCACCAAATACTCCCTTGTTCCTTTTGGTTTAGTTTTTCCCTTTTCTGATTAGTGTGTGTTTTTTGTGGAAATTTCAGGATGGGGTATGTTGGTTTAGATGGATACAGAGTTGGTTGGCCTAGGATTTAGGAAACATTAGAATTTTTAATGTCAGTTTGTTGAGTGATGGATTTTTATTCAATCCCCTAGTTCGACTGTTATGTTTGTCTCTTTGTTATGATTTTTCCGCCCCACGTTCAGTGTATTTACTACTTCGTGCATGAGCTTGAATCTAAATACTCAAGATTTACTATGATGAGGTTTACCTACCCTCTGCAGGTAATCAGGCTGGAGGATGAACCAGGTAATCCTAAATATATACCCCTAACTTCATCAAGTAGTGGCTCTGCTCCTAACCTAGACGAGACTTTTGTTAACTCTACCATCTTGGACGATTTTAATGTTGGTTGTTATGCACCCCTCACTTCGAGTTTAGTGAAAACCATTTCCATGTCTGCCATAAATTTAAAATCCCCTTATGATGATGTTGGTTCGGACAGAGCTAAGGATGTGAGGCCCAAAAGTTTGGGTCCCTTTACATCCACTTTCCTAGTGGATGAATCTATGCCTGATGTGGAAGAGGAGGAGGAGGAGGAGGAGGGCTCTTTCGGGTCTTCTGATTCTTATGATTCTGCCCAAACTTATGCCCAGTGGTACCCCAATACAAAAACTAAGGACAAACTGGATCATTTAAGAGATAAGTATGGCGTCCCAATAGTTATATGAATGAGGATTCCCTTACTTAAAGAGAAGGTGAACGACATGAATGATGCCGAGGAGGTTTGCTTGCTTATTTGGTCTCTTCAGGTAGGGCTTAGCTTGCCCCTCCATCCTATTATAAGTTCAATTCTGAGAGGTTATGGGATCACTTTAACTTATCTCCCCCAATGCTTATCGGACCGTATAAGGAGCGATGATGTTCTGGAATCTTTGAACATGATTTGATCTTAGTGGGGACATTTTCAGATATGTCCACTTGCTAAAGGATAATTCCAAAGCTCTAGGATACTACTAGTTTTCTCCTAGAACATCTCAATATAGGATGGTGACTCTCGTTCTGACCAACAATCATAGATGAAAAGGTCAATTTGTGTTTTCTAATGGGGAGTGGGAATTTAAGCATTATGAGAAAGGTAGATCATGTAGGATCCCCAGTGAATGGAATCGTCTGAACCAGATGGGTACATGTTTTCTTTTTCTTTTTATCTATTTGTTATTTTTTACTTCTCATGTTATTTTAATGCCTTGTATTTGAGCTTTTCAGTAAAGAAAACCCCCAGACTAGCTGCATCTCTGGTGGATTTGATTGAGTCCTATTATGAGAAGAAACCTCTGAAGTTTGAAGAGCTATTTTCATAAAAGAAGTTTGCTGCTCCCGACTATCATACTTTTCCAGGCAGCATTCCTATAGTAGAATTCCACATTCTTCTAGAGGGAAACATGTCATACGAGACACGTCTCAACATGATCGAGCAGGTGGTTGAAGAAGAGGGAGTTGGTGTTGACACAACTAACATATGTCTTTCCTTTCTAGTTTACAGTCAATTTTTTCTTGGACATCTAACTTGATTGCTCATCTTTCTTTACCTACTATAGAGAACCGTTATGAAGAAACTTACGGGATGGCTCCTCGTCATATAAACCACAAAGTGATGGAGATAGTTAGAAAGAAGAATATGGAAGTAGGAAATATCAAAGTAGATGCCGAGAAAAAGAAATTAGTCGAAGAGGGGGAAAGGGCTGAGCAGGCTGCTCGACAAAAGGATGATGAATTATTAACCACAAAAGCCAAGTTAAAAGGGAAAACCCACTACACCAAAAATGCCAAAATGGCACCCTTCACCTGGCCAAGGTTGTCATAATAAAAAATCGTGACAAAAATACGCATTTTTTGTCATGATTAAAGACCGAGATAAAAAGTACTTTAGGTCTGTCACAACCTTTGATCGTAACAAGTCCATGACAATTTTAGAAAAATAAAACCCTAGTCGCATATCAGTTTCCTTTCCCTCGCTATTCTCTCTCTCTCTCTCTCTATCCTTTTTACTGCTACGATTCTCTCTCTCCTCCCTACTGTTGTTACTGCTGCGATTCTCTCTCTCCTCCCTATTGCTACTACTACTGCGATTCTCTCTTTCTCTCTCTATTCCTGGTGCTATTGTGATTTTCTCTCTCTCTGCCTCCTTCTCTTACTGGTACATCTCGCCCCCTCTCTCTCTCTCTCTCTCTCTCTCTCTATATATATATATATATATATATATATATATATATATATATATAGTTTTGCGTGTGTATGTATGTGTTTGTCAATTTCAGTGTGGGTGTGTATGTTTCAATGTGTGTGTTTCAGAGTGTGATCGTGTGTGTTTCAGTGTATGTGTGTTAGTGTGTGTGCATGTGGGGTGTGTGTGTGTGTATGTGTATAAATTCAAATTTAAATTGAAATTGGTAATGCAAATTAAAATTGAAACTGGTATTATAAATTGAATTTGGTATTTTATTTTATTTTTCTCTCTCTAATTACAGCAGCGGCGACCCCCTTCCTCTTCCTCACATGTTCCTGTGACCATATTTCTCTCTATATATATATACGGTACATCTCTATGGATATATATACATCTGTCTCTCTCTATTTCTCTCCTCTCTTTCTCTCTCTCTATACACACACACATATGTACATTCTTGAATTATTAAATTGTTTGGGATTCTTAAATTGTTGTTGATTGGTGGATTTGAACATTTAGATGGCCATTGAGTTGGTTGACCCTTAGACCATATTATAAGTTTTAATTTTTTTTTTGTTAAACAATTAATAATGCGAAATACGTTCATACCTATGTATAAATCATCATTATAAATAGTATTATGGAAATAATGAAAAATACTTACCATGGTAATTTAAAACCACTTTTAATTACATATAGTGTGCATAGATACTAGCCTTCTAGTTCTTATGTGTACGCGTTCTATAGCCCTTAGACCCGTTCAAGAGTTATTACCCCTGTAATGAAATCTCTCGAATTTTCCCGTTTGGACAGTTTGGGATGGCATAGTTTCTGTATAATAATATTGCCCGTGCACCCTCACAGATCCAATAAAAAATAATATACTCATGGCCAATAGTTCTTACATGCACAGATACCCAATAGTCAATAGATATGTAGATGATAATATTGATGTGAGAACATCTCACTTACCTCAAATATAACATGTGAATTTGAAGTTCAAAAGGGCTCGTTCATGTGTGCGTGGAAACATAAAAGTGGATCCATTAAGAAAATCAAAGTCGAACAACTCCATACAAATGATTAAGAACAATCTAAGCATTGAAAATCATAACCAGATTTCCTATCCATATAGAAACATGGAATGAAGTGGATTCAGACACACTAATATGCCACACAAAATGTGTAAAACTAAACTACACATAAACCAAAAATATTGTTGAGTTTTTAAACATTTTTTTAAAATGAAACCAATTAAAAAAAATTACTTAAAAGACAAACAAAATATTTTTTATTTTTCTCATTAAGGTCCCAAAAATGAAAAATTAAAATACAAAAGATAAACACGTCTTAACACTAGCAATAACATATAGCATTAAGCACAACACTAGTGTATGACAAACATGCAAGGAATCACTCAGAAAATATAACATGTGATGAATCCTGTGAAAGCATGCAAGAGTCAACAAGCCTAACGTTTATCACCTCCAAATCGAATCTCCTGACCTATATAGGTGTAACTTGGTGAACTTGGATTTGGTAAACCTTGGTGACACTAGACTTAATCTTCGTAGGATCTTTTTTAAGATCATAAAAAAATGCCTAAGCTGATTTTTCCTACTGCAATGCATGTAAGTATAGACATGAGGAATGTTACCTGGAGGTTAACATTTTCGAATTCCCCTGCCTTTGGTTATCTCTCTCAAAAGCATGGTTATGGCTTTAGTAGAAAAATTATCTACATTATCAAAGCCAATCCCACACCTCTCATCTTTGATTCGGACGGGGACTAACATTTTATCCAACAACTTCGACCTAAATCTTAAATCAAATTTGACATGACTAGAGTCCCTCAATCTCTCTTATAACTCCAATATCCTATACGCAAGTAAATGCCTAGACTCTTCAAACTCAAGAAGATCCTTCTTAAAAACATACGCCAGACCTCAAACGCTATTTTATAACCCTCAACATACTCGATCTTCTCCTTAAGAGTGCTCTTACAAAACCTAAGATCATCGATCAAGTTAGCATTATCATCATCTACGGCATGCTGTAAGGACAAAAATTCTAATTGAGTCCATATATAGTTTTGGCTCAATTCCGGACAAAAACATTTATTCATAGGATAGTATTTAATTGTAATATTCTCAAGCCTATGAAGTGTTTGTTGAAGACCTAGCGGCAAAGAGTATAAAGCCTCATCAAATATGCCGGTTTGTGTGCCTCGTTTCTACGTTATCAACCCTAGTTCCAGGTATGAATGCAATACTATATATATAGGAGCTTGGAACAAAGTTTATTGGGTGTTAGGTTTATAAAAACTGCGTTTTGTTTTAAGAAACAATTAATTAAAACTTTAAATAAATGTTTATAAAGGGTTAAAAATGAATTTTTCAAACTTTCTGGTGGTTCGTTACATATGTCGTTCGAACGAGTTTTTTCGTTCGAACCAGATGTCGTTCGAACGAGTTTGCCAATGAGGTTCCAGTATAGGCCACTGACATGTCCTTCGATATGTCGTTCGAACGAGATTGTCGTTCGAACGAGATATCCAACGAGATTCTAACGAGTTCAATCTGGAACGTCGTTAGAAGTCTCGTTCGAACGAGATTTAGTTCGAACGAAATGTCGTTCGAACGAGATGCCAGGCGGGAACAGTTTTTGGCAGTTTTGCACCCACTTCCCCACTTGGTTTTTAACCAACCTTTTCAGACTTTATTATGTGCGGGAATAACATTTTCCAATCTAACTTTTCCAATCTATTTCAATCTCTTAGAGAGAGTTTGAGAGCAAACTTGTTTAAGGAAAATGTTCATGTTTTGAGTGTTAATTTTCAAAGAGAAAAATATCAATCACTCTAGTGTTTACACCCAAATAAGTTTATTCCAAGTTCTCATATACATATCAATTGCTTGGAGTTTGGCACCGGTTTTCTCTACCGAATTCAAGAAGAGAAGTTTCGGGTTTTACTTCTACCTCCCACGAAGAAAGAAGAAGTGTTTCTCATGTTGATTTACCCACACGGAGAAAGGCTCCATGTTCGGGTGACGGTGACCATATCAAGTCCCATCGGTGGATTCCGAGACCGCGGTGGTATTCCAAGGTTATTCGCTAGGAAGAGGTGTCTACAAGAAGAATCGTCGAAGCTTGAGAGGGATCAAGTCGTGCGTTGTAAGTCTATCTGTCTTGTAATTGTAATTCCGTATCTAGTGGATTTGTGGCTAGGGACGTCCGAGGTTGTTTCCCGTCTTGGGTTTTTCCTCGTACATCGCGGCATAGTGTGATTGGTTTATTTTATCTTGCATAATTTATTTAGAATGCATGCATAGAATAATTCAAGATAAAATTCGGTTTAAATCATCACACTCATTTAATTTGGGACTAAATTAAATATTGGGTAAAGTTTATTTAATTCAAGTCTTTTGCTAAAATTTGGTTTCGCCTAATCTGCTAATATTGATAAATATAACTTAGGAAAATTCTAGGGCTTGGATTACTTAATAGGTTTAAGTGAATACATAAATTGAGTAATTTTATTGAACCATCTTCCTAACGCTTTCGCATCGATTTATTTTAAAAGGAAATTACAACTTTATTTTAATTGAGAAAATTACAATCCGGGGTTCCAGATTTTTACACATGCTCTTTCAATCTAGATTCTAACTTCGAGTTTGCCTTTTTTTTAATTTCAATGTTTACGAACACAAATCAAGGATGGAAACTTGGAGTTTAGTCTCTTCCTCATCCTCTTCTTCATCCACTTTTTCTTATCCCCCATATCTACCATAATTCTCTTAGGAATCATATATAATGGACTCAGAAGTGTCATGCTCAAAATTATCTTCATGTGACGATTTTCATTAAGTTCTTATTGACTAACCATGAATGTAGTGTAGTTTCACTCAATAGGGAAACAGATCCCTCTTTCGGATCACTATCACTAAGGGTGGCATTGTTTCCCTTCAATTTTTTACAACTCATTCATTAGTTTATTTAGACACTCAACTACCCTATGGCCATAACCTCACAACCAAAGCATCTATCCAACTCATCCCTCTTAAAATCATAATTCTAATTTTTAGGAAACTGATAGGCTTCGTTATACTTACTTTTCTCAAAATTCTTTACATATTTCGATTGTTTTTTGAACTTGAGAATTTTTTTAAAATTCTTTTAAAACATGGCCATATCATCGGAATCGATGTCAAATTCATCGTCCAAACTACTTATTTCATCCTTTTGAGTTTTTAAAGCAATGCCCTTGTCTTTCTTCGATTTTTTGGAGGAAAACATGTAGAGCTCATTAGTTTAAAGATAACCTACAAGATCTTTGAGTTTTATAGAGTCCTAAGTACCCAAGGAATTCAAAACTTTTACTTTTTCATTAATTCTCTCAGTAAAGGACCTTAATATTTTCTTGGCTGCGGGTTTAGGATATTCCCTCTCCCAAGTTAAAAAATGAGTTCAGGAGATCTGATAGTCTACCATAAAACTCATCCAAGGTTTCACTCTCCTCCATTCTAATGTTTTCAATATGAGTGATGAGGTTTTAGATTTTGGAAGCCTTAACAATATTATTACCTTCATTGTTGAGTTGGAGTATATCCCAACCCTCTTTAGAAATTTCACATGTTATAATATGACGAAAATCCTTCAGTGTGACCGAACAAAATAGAGCCTTTTAACCTCGTGAATTCTAATTTTCTCACCAATGCTCTTCCTCACTTTATGATTCTATAGGTTTTGGAATCCAATAATCACTAAATAATGTTGTGGGTAGCGACCAACCCTTAATAATCGCTTGCCATACCCTCTCATCTATCGCCTTAAATTCTGATTTCATATGCATTTTTTAGTATGTGTAATTAGACCCATTAAACATCTATGCTAATATTGTCTAAAAATGGTGAGGTAATTAAATTCTTAAGGGTTTTATAATAACAAATAAAATAATAGTAACTAGGAATGAACAAAGAGAATGGGGTTGAGAGACAATAAGGATGAGTCAGGATTTACGTGGTTTGGCCCAAAAAGGAAACCTACATATACGGGTGCCACTAATTCTTCTTCTATAGTTTGGAGTATACAGTTAGGGTTTCTATGATTATAGGGATGACTGAGCAGTCCCTTTCTATATGGGTTTACCCTACTTATAGGTGACTAGTTGGGAATCTTAGGGAACAAGTGGACCACCATTATAAGTCAGGTAGTTACACCAATATAAATGTGATAATAGATTAATAATAGTTTGATATGCATTAGATACAGGTTATACATTTGAAGGTGTGCATGGGTAACAACCAGGTAACAACCACGTCCCCCTTATTACTACGTGACTTGTCAGAATTTCGTCATGTTTATGTCAGGACATGACTTCACGGTGTAAACAAATGATTACATCAGATGAAGATAGTTGTCCGTTGAGGTTAGATAAATAGACGGTTACCTGAGCCGGATTCCTGTTTCAAATGAGGTTGATCATATACTGACCAATTGTGGATCGCTCATTATGAAACCTAGGCTCCACATAGGCTGGACTCACAAGGGTATAAAAAAAATAAGACTTCGTGCACGGGCCCTGTGGTATTGAGTAGCGACTGCTTTGGAGCGAGTGGACGGAGTGTTTATTTTACTCATAGCTGAAGTATGCTTGTCGTTTAATTATGGTCGGCATGGGCCAAACATATTTCCTTGAATTTTTACTAAAGTACTAAGGACATGTGGCAGGAAACTGAACCATCTTGCTATAATGATTACTACATGGCACGTGTGCAGGTTACCTGCACCACCGATTGAGTGTTGTAGGCTTTACTTCTTCATACGCAATGACTTTTCAACCATATTTTTGAATCTATAAATACCCACCATATACATACAAGGTTCTAAAAAATGCAGGGTGTGATCGAGGCGTGGAGGCCAAGCCTTAAGACTTAGAAGCTTAGGCGGGCCTTAGGCATAAAAAGACGTGAAAAGGTGTTTAGACATTTTTAATAAATTTTAATATTTTTTAACCATAACAAGGCTATTAAAATACTAAAATTGTGCATATCATAAAAATATGTCTGAATATTTGAAAATTAAAATACTATTTGATTATTTTGGATGAGATAATGGTCCGGTTTGTAAAAAAAGTTTAATAGGTGATATCGTTTCACTAAAGCATTATTGTTTTTAGAGAAAAAGTGCACTTTAAGGGTTTTACCAAGCATAAGGCGTTAGAAGCTTAAGGCGAGGCATTTTTGCCAAGCTTCAAGCCTAGGCGGGTTTATTAGAAAAGTGTATATATCAATAAAAATCGCAATTTCAAACACTCCAAGTTATAAATAGATAAAAAGGCATTCTTGAGAAGGTGATTCTTTTGCGGTAAAATCTTTCTTCCTAGTTCCTCCATCTGCGTATTAGGGATGTTATCTGGTACTATTTTTCTACTTAAATCCTTTTTCTTTCATTTTGTTCGTCAAATACTCCCTTCCCACTCCTTTCATTGCTCTTTTTAGTTTTAGCTTTGCCCTTTTCTAATTAGTGTGTGGTTTTTTTGGAAATTTTAGGATGGGGTATGTTGATTTAGATGGCTACTGAGTTGGTTGGCCTAGGATTTAGG
Source organism: Sambucus nigra (assembly GCA_949130495.1). NCBI lineage: Eukaryota > Viridiplantae > Streptophyta > Magnoliopsida > Dipsacales > Adoxaceae > Sambucus > Sambucus nigra. Next base: position 301,586,839 of record OX422208.1, read on the forward strand.
CAACATTAGAATTTTTAATGTCAATTTGTTGCGTGATGGATTTTTTGTTCAATCCCCTAGTTCCACTGTTACAGTTGTCCCTTCTTTATGAGTTTCCCACCCCATGTTCAGTGTATTTACTACTTCGTGCATGAGCTTGAATCTAAATGCACAAGATTTACTACGACGAGGTTTACCCACCCTCTGCCGTAATCAGGCTAGAGGACGAACCAAGTCATCCTAAATATATACCCCAAACTTCATCAAGTATTGGCTCTGCTCCTAACCTTGACGATACTTTTGTTAACTCTCCCATATTGGATGATTTTAATGTAGGTTGTTATGCACCCTCACTCCGAGTTTAGTGAAAACCATTTCCATGTCTTCCATAAATTTAGAATCCCCTTATGATGATGTTGGTTCGGACAGAGCTAAGGATGTGAGGCTCGAAAGTTTGGGTCCCTTTCCATCCACTTTCCTAGTGGATGAATCTATGCCTGATGTGGAAGAGGAGGAGGAGGAGGATGAGGGATCTTTCGGGTCTTCTGATTCTGCCCAAACTTATCCTCAGTGGTACCCTAATACCAAAACTAAGGACAAACTTTATCATTTAAGAGATAATTATGGCGTCCCAATAGTTATACGAATGAGG
>OX422208.1:301592469-301794969 GCA_949130495.1 Sambucus nigra
ACAAGGCTCTTACTTATTTTTGAGCAAGCGTGAAAGATAAAAACCTCGTTGAAGCTAAAATGACTTACTATGGCTTCTGCGAAATATATTTGAATTTGACTATATAAGCTCCAATTTGGTTATGTTTTATTGTGATTACGAAAGAGTTGAGTATAAAAATATCTTATAAAGTTGATCCTGACATCGATTTGATCATAGTTGACTTATCCAAGTTGAAGAGCAACGAGCACGTGAGCGATGAGTCATTTGTTTGTGATTTTCAAAAGGTCAAGCAAGTCTTTAACTTGGAGTGTATCAACAACGATCCATGGTCAAATGTCCTACATGCACCAAAGCGTCTAACTAGTAGTGTGGATGACTTGGTTTCTCCTACAGAATATAAATCCATTTTAGATGATAACCCAAATTTGAAACATTTTTTAGATTTCTAATGAGAATTGCAATTATTTCAATCAATGCTTAGTTTGGTTTATGATATGTATTTGTGTTCTTATAATGTCGTTAACTTGTATTCTTCTAGTCCTTTATTAATATCATACGACAATTTAATGGGTTTATTCATTTGGATTTGATCAGTTCCGGTGGATTTGAATCAAAATTGGATGGTTGGTTATTGAATATGTTAGTTTGGATCTTACACATTTTAACCATTAATTCTTAGTCTGTGATATGACCTGAATCTGAAACAATTTTTAGATTTGTAATAAGTATTCCATTTATTTCAAACAATGCTTAGCTTGGTTTATGATATGGATTTGTATTCTTATAATGTCATTAACTTGTATTCTTCTGGTGCCTTAATTTATTTGGATTCTAATCGATGTAATGCTTTTATTCATTTGGATTTGATAATTTTCTCATATACATGTTTTTACTAATAACAACAATTTGCAGGAAATGGCTTCATCGAGGCATCCCGGTAGCGGAGGCGAGGAAGCTTGTCTACTACTAGGCCCCCAAAATGGGGAAATTTGGGGCCCATTGTCGAGAACAATACGGCCTTACTGGCTAAAGCCCTGGTGTTTCTCAAGTTGATCGTCGGCTCGGGGTACATGGATTAGAGGAAGGTGCCACAGGAGCTCAAGATATTTATATTTATATAAATAAAATATTTATATTTATATTTTATAATTTAAATTCAACTAATACTTACTGCTTTTTTGGTTTGTATTTATTTGACAGGAACAATTCGGCCTGCCCCCATATGTCCATGACTCCACGTTAGAAGAATTGAGAGATCAATACAAAACATGGAAGAAAAACATACGGGCACGGTAGTTTAGGTATGATCAGGAGTCCATATTGAGGGTCCGTGACACCGTACCATTGAAGGAGACAATCTCATTGGCACAGTGGCAGCAGTTTCTCGACAATGAGATCTATGAGCAGCAGTTGACATCTCATCAATCGGGTAGGGCAAACTTAGTGAAAAAGGTCGACGTGCACTACTCCGGGCGGACGTCTTACGCCGAGGTGGATCACAGGATGGTAATTCTTTAATTTTCTTTCATTTTAGTTTTATGTTATTCTTCTTCATCATTACTTTGCATTACTTACTAATTTTGCATTATTTTATTTCTACAGACGAGGAGTGGCCCTCAAGGTAGGCCACATAGGATTGATGCCTATGTTGCAATTCGAACGAAGAAGGGAAAGGATAAGGAGGTGCCTCCGAGCGTGGAAGCCACAATTGCAAGTTATAAAAATATCTTACAATTATTTTATTTTTTAATTACGTTATAATTTTTTTATTAACTTAACTAATAATGTACTTTTTATCGTTTCAGGCAAAGTTTAAAGAAATGCATAACTACCAGTCTGATTAAGACAAGTCATATTTGGCTATGGATGCACTAAGACAAGTGCTCGAGGAGGATCACAAGGGTAGGAAAAAGGGGTGAGCTCTTGAGTGGAGAAGTTAAGGCTCATCGGGATTGAGATGAGAAGCACCGGGCTGGCTCATTAAGTGGACACCCGTGGCGATAAGTTCAAAAGGTTGGAGGCGACGATCCTCAATATGTTCAAGTAAATGAAACGTCAGTTGGGCTCTACCTCATCTAAGGGAAAGGGGAAGGCGGTAGACGAGGATTCCACTTCTCTATCTCTCTCACCCTCATAGCCAATATGCACCCACTCGCCGCCTGCATATGATCCATTTTCCACCTTGACCCCCGTTGAACGAGCTATGTAAACAATGGGTTGGCAGAGTGTGTATTTAATAGACCTATTTAGTGCACGCCTATAGCTAGGGGGTTGAGGGACCCATACACAGACACGTGTAGTGTGGTTCATAGATGTGTGTTGCAAGATATAGAGGCAAAGGTTCTCGTCACGCATGTTGTGCCCGAAAGAGAGAATGCACCTTTGTGGTTGTAAGATCTATGCGGCGTTTGACAAATTGATAGATATATCAATCCATATGCAGTGTGTTCTACCTTCCTCCTCAGACTCATTCAAAACCCCCGTCTGTGACATTTTTTGCATTTATTTGATTTGAATATTAAATATTGAATGTTAGATATTATATGTATTTTTTTATTTGGTTATGGATATTTGTTTGTTGGTTATGGATATTTGTTAATTCATATGTATTTTTTATGAATTGTTGAATGTTTCTTGATATATAAACTAGTTTAATAGGTTTAAATATTATGTAACAGGTTAAAACATACTGTCGGGTAGTAGCAGTGGGCATACTGCCCAACCGTTTTTTTTAATTCTGCCCAGATTTGTCGCGAACTTTAACCGTGATAAGTTTTTTAATGTCACGGACTTGTCTTGGTCAAAGTCTGAGACAAGTTAAATTATTGTCATGAACTCTGACCATGATAAATCCATGATAATTTGCTTTGTCACCCCCAAACTTGTCACGATTTTTTACTATGATAAATTTGCCTTGTCAAGGTTTTTGACCGTGGAAAGTTTGCAGTTTTGGTGTAGTGACCCCCATGAATCATCAAGCCCCCAAAATTGCTGAGAAATGACCTCTAAATCCTTTATCTACCCAAAATTTTAATAAAATTCCTCGAGTGGAATAAGTTAGGCTTCCTCTTCACAGGTTAGTGAGGGGTCATGGTACTACCTCTAGATATCGAGAGGTAGAGGAGTTTAAGTTTGATCTTGTCCACATGATCACATCTGAAGAGCTAATGTCCGATCCAGACTCCATTTTTATCATGCCAAAAATGTTATTAATCTTCTCAGCTACCATGGCCATAATCAAGATTTCGAATTTTTTTTAGGGGTTATAACCCTAATTCCTTATGGTGGCTGACCCAACATAGACTTTCAGTGGTAGGTTCTCCTTATGTTTAATTGTTTAGTACTTTGTGCTACATTATTGTTTTGATGACTTGTCTTTTACATATTTTTAGGCATCCATGATTTCAATAGCCTTTGAGCACGCATCGGGTGATTTAAAAGAAAGCGATAATTAGTTGATAACCAAAACAACTGAACTGAGCTCGACAAAGATGGAAATATCCAAGCTTAAGGACAAGTCTATCATCGATGCCACCACCAAGAGTCTGAACGAAGCCCTTGTTGTTGTCGAGGAGGCACTGTAAAAAGTGAAATAGGATAAGGTGGTCATATCGGTTGACCTGTAGAGTACCCGTGATTCTCGTACATATGTTGAGGAGGTGGGTGTTCAAAAATACAAAGCCTTGATCAATTATAACGTAGATTACTTGGATTTTTCATGGACGGGTATGATGAAATAAAAAAGAGGGGCGTGACACACTACCTGGACATTGTTGAAGAAGTGAGCAAGTGACAAGGGGACGATAAAGAAGCCACTTCCCTAGAAGGAGAAGATAGTAGTGATGCTTCTTTGGACGATGCTCCCAAAGACAACCCTTACCTAACTTAGAATGCCCTCGGCCCTATTGATAAAGACGCTCCTGCAGCTTGATCTCTTTTAGTGAATCTATATATCTGTTGTTTTTACCTTCTCTATTGATGATGTAATCCACTTTTTGAACTACCTGATACAATTTTAATCTTTATATGTATGGATTAATGTTAATGGTTCTTTATATGCTCTAATTGCTTGCTTTTTTATGTGTTATTGTAGAATTTTTTTTATATACCTACTTTTGTATGCTTAAGTATGAAAGTGACGGATCATTTCTATTCACGACCCATTGGGTCATACGGAGGTTAAGCTGAGCTCCTTGTTCATAATTTTGTGAATACAAGATCGTACATGAAGCTAGTTTTCTGTTCGTGGTCTGTTTTATTTAACGAGACCATACAATTTTTATTTTTGACTTCTTTGTTCAACGAAGTCATACATATTATGTTCGTTCTATTCGTGACTTGTTTGTTCAATGAATTTATACATATTATGTTCGTGACATATGAGGTCATACAGTAATATTATTATCCTTGAAAATTTATACAGTTCTCATTGTGATTAGATATGTGTACACATATTTCATACTCGAAAAAAGGAAAAATAAAAGAAAAACATGAACAGTTGAAATGGGGAAAATTTAATTTGATTCTTATGGAGCCGTTGAATACATGCTCAAATAGAAAATTTACTGATAATACTTCCTCAAATGATCAGAGTTTCACGAAATCTTGAACTATTTTCCATCCAGCGTTTCGATGCGGTAAGTTCTAGGCCTTACTGTGCTTATCACCCGGTATCGTCCCTGCCAGTTGGTCTCGAGTTTGTTTCTTTTCTAGATCACCTTCTCTAGGACTTAGTACCTCTCATTTAAACTTCTTGTATGTACTCATCGATTATAGTAGTGGGAAGTCCTCTACTGGTAGGCACCCACTTGCAGTGATTTATTCTCCCTTACCTCTTCGACCGGATCATGGGCTATCCCTCTCAACAGATCACTTTTGGCAAAATCAAATTAATAACTCGATGATCGGGGAGTCTTATTTCTATAGGAACCACTGCTTCTATGCCAAACAAGAGCATGTATGACGTTTCTCCTCTTGCTGTTCACGGGGTAGTCCTATATGCCCAGAGCACGCAGTGCAGCTCGTTGATCCAATTTTTTTTCGCGTCATCCAGCCTTCTCTTGACTCTATTTAGCAGTGTTTTATTAGTAACTTTAATTTGACTATTACATTATGGATGCACCGCGATAGAGTGCATCTTTCGAATGTTTGATTGGATGCAGTAGTCTTCGAAGTCTTGATTGTCAAGATGCATACCATGATCTATGATGAATGCGTAAGGCATGTTGTAGTGGCATATTATATTATTCTAGATAAATTAGAAGACCCTCTCACAAGGCATCTCCACTAGCGGCTCCGCTTCAACCCATTTTATAAAATAGTCCACCACTACCACCAAGTATTTGAATCGTCCTTTTATTTTGGGTAGTGAGCCAACCAGATCAATTTCCCAGATTGCGAATGGCTTAGGTGATGTTATCGGGGCTAGCGGCGTTATTGGTGTGGTGAATTTTAGCATATTTTTTACACTTGTCGCATCTATTCACGTAATCAACGCACTCTGCCTTCATCGTCATCCACTAATAGCCTTGGGTTGCAATAGGCTTCCCCAATGATTTTTACATTGAGAGTTCTCCGTAACATCCTTCATGCACTTCTTTAATTATATTATTGACTTCGATGGGATGAACACCTTAATAGAGAGATGATGCATTCCCTCTTGTACAATAGTACATCCCCTAGTACATAGTGGGCTACCTTGTAATGCAGCTTTATTGCTACTTTTTGGGTCATAGGGGAGATCGTCATCTTCAATGTATGCTCGTATAAGATCCATCATGATGGTACTAAGCTTCATACTTAAGTTAAAATCAGCCCTAGTTGCTGAAGCCAATCTTCTTGAGGCATCTACCCGGGCATTTTTTGACTTGGGTATCCTCACAGTCTTCACTTTTACAATTTTCCTAACCATTATCATACTTTGGTCAGGTACTCCATCAAAGATTCCTCCATTGCATCATAGATCCCAAGGAGTTGATTGACCACTAGTTAAGAGTCGTTGTGTGCCATAATATGGTCGGCCCCGAGGGATGAGGCCAATATGAATCCAGTTATTTAAGGCTTCGTATTCCGCCTCCTTATTGGAAGCTTCGAACTAAAAGCGCATGGCATACTCTACATCTATCTCATTTGGGATAGTGACGATGATACTTGCGCCGCTGCCCACCAAGCAAGAAGATCCATCAACGAATAACTTTCAGATAATGCTATTTTGGCCAAAATCTGCTTCTTCAAGCTTTCCAAATCTGAACAACTTCTTTTGAGATTCATCATCCTAATACTTGTCACTCTTTAATGAGGATCTCTCTCGTGGGAGAACCTTCTTTATATCACCTGGAGTTAAGTTCTCTTTCAAAGAAGTCCTCTTACCCTTAAGAATATATATATCTCCTCGAGAAGTCTGCTTGGAGTTAAGCTATCTTTCGAAAAAGTCTTCTTGCCCTCAATAATGGAGCTATCTCCCAAAGGAGTCTGCTCATATGGATTTTCCTCGTATGTGAACTCATCAATGAAAAATGGTTGTCTTAGGCCCATACTAGATATCGTATTCATTAAGCTCTACTGCCCAATCCATCAATAGACCAAATTATTTGGTTTATTCAGGGCCTGACATAGGGGTAAGTCGGTATAGACTATAATAGTGTGGGCTTCGAAATATGGCTTCATTCTCCTTGAAACCTCCATCAGTGCTAAGGCTAATTTCTCCATTCGAGGGTATCATATATTGTCCGTTCGGTACGCTTTGCTATTATAATAAATTGGCTTTTGAATTCCTTCCTTTTGCCTTACCAATGTCGGATTGACAACTAATTCGGACACGAAAATATATATAAATCTATTCTCGGGTATTAGTTCTTAACAAGAGTGAGGGTGATCCTAAAACCATTTTAGTTCTAGAAATGTGTTATCATATTCCTCGTTCCATTCAAAAGACTTTCTCAAAACTTTAAATAAAATTAGTAATTTATTTGTATTTTCGGAGACAAACCTGTTGAGGGCGACAACTCGACCCATCAGTCGTTGCACTTTTTTTATTGTGGGAGATTTCATGCTGATGAGAGCTTGAATCTTGTCTAGGTTGTCTTAATACCCCATTTATTGATGATAAAACCCATATACATGCCATCGCTTACCCCGATCACACATTTTGTTTGATTAAGCTTAATCTAATTCTTCTCAAGTCGATCGAACGTCTTCCCAAGATCCTTAATGTGATCATTTGCCATTTTTCTCTTCGTCAGCATATCGCCCATATACACATCCATGTTGACCCCGATCTGATCTTTAAAGACTTAATTTACCAGTCATTCGTAAGTGGACCTTGCATTTTTTAGACCAAAAGGCATGGCATTATAGCAATAAGTACCTCAACTAGCTATGAAGAATGTCTTTCCTAATCCGAGGGATTCATCCCAATCTGATTGCATCCAGAACAGGCATCCATAAAATAGAGAAGCTCATGGCCTGAAGTTGTGTCGACTAGTTAGTCGATCTGGGGCAATAGATAGTGATCTTTGGGGCACACTACATTCTTGTTAGTGAAATCAATGCACATCCTCCACTTATTATTCTTTTTTCACACCATCACTATGTTGGATAACCATTCTAGACACTTTCCATCATTGATGAAATTAGCCTTCTGGATCTTAAGCACTTCCTCCTTCGTAATAAGGTTTTTCTCGGCATAAAAAAACTCTTCGTTTTTATTTAACTGGATTCTCCCCTTCATTATGCTCACTCCATAAGAATGAAATCAGGATCAATCCCAGGCACGTCTTCGTGTCTCCATGTGAAAACATTCCTGTGATATTGCAGGAAGACTATGAGTTCCTGCTTCAGACAAGGATCTAGTGACAATCCGATCTGAATGGTCCTCTAGGGATGGTGAGTGTCAAGCAAGCTTACCTCAATTAATTCAACTGCTTGAATTTTGACCAACTTCTCATCATCTCGAGAATCAATGGTTTCAATGTGGTTGGTGGTCATCAGCTTCTTTTGCTCTTTTTGATCGGAGGAGGTGTAATAACACTCCCGTACCTATGCTTGGTTGCCTTTGATGGCTCTCTCTCCGTAATCAGTTGAAAATTTTAGGCACTGGCGTACCGTGGATGGGGAAACTTCAAACTTCTTCATACCAACTATTCCTACTATGACATTATAGGTGAAAAGAACATTTTTATCTAATACGAAGAATCAAACACTTTCTTTTTGATAGGTTGGCCAAGTACCCACTATGACCTCTAGATCCACCGTCCCGAGTGGATACACCTTTTCTCCTGAGAAGCAGATCAAGGGTCGGTGACATGGTGTTAACTTGTTGTCTCGGAGCTTTAGCTTTATGAAATAATTTTAAAACATTACATCCGCTGAACTTCCATCAGCGATCAATATTTTGGCAACTATTGCCTCATGGATCACTATAGTGATGACTTGTCGGTCGTTATGAGGATAAAGTACTCCAAATAAGTCGTCTTTAGAGAATTCGATAATTAATTTATCGTTGTTCACCTTGTGGGTGCGCCTGTCCACCTCTGCTTCCAGATTGACCTACCTCACATGAGCACAAGCTTTAACTTTGTTCAGGTAGGCCTTCCTTTTAGCCAGATCTTCTCCCCCACCTGCGTCTCCCTCAATTATTAAGTGACATAAAAAAGATTTCATGACGACCTCATGTACGTCCTCTATAGGATTTTTAGGGTGATCTAGATCATTATTCGAGTCGTTATTCATACCCCATTTCTTAGCGTCTATTAGTCGGTAAGGTGATTCTAATCGTCTCCTGGGTTTGCACCCGCCGGAGTTTAGTCGGCCGTCCTTGTCAACATACCTGGAATTCTTTCCTCTCCTAATTAAGACTTAAATCTCATTCTTTAAGGCAATGCAACTGTTAGTGTTTCCACCTTGGTCTTTATGGATTTCACAGTACTTTCTCTTATCATGCCTTTTCACTGGCACCTTCAACTTAACAGGCCATTTGAGGTCCTCACTTCCCCAGATCTCCTCAAGAATGTGGTGGATGCCGACTATCAACGGGGTGTATTCATCATACTTCTTTGGCTAGTTGACCTTTTGATATTTTTTATCCTTTTTATCGTTTGCCTTGTTAGACGATGATTTAGGATGGTGAGACTCTTTGGTAGCCTTGGCTTCTTCGCCGTTTATGATTTTTCCTTATTTAACCAGCAACTTTGTCATCATTCTGGGCGATTCTTTGGCCATCGCCAAAAATGGCTTCCCAGACTGTAGGCCCCTCATCAAAGTAATTATATTAGTTTGCTCATTGTAATCCACCACCTTCGGCTTTTCGATGTTAAAGTGGGTGATGTAATTATGGGTGGTCTCATCAGATTTTTACTGAAAACTAATTATATGGGCCACTCTCTTTCCCAATTTCACGCCAAAATAGAAGTTGCTGATGAACAATTAGGACAGCTGCTGGAAGTTGGATATTTGTCCATTGGGTAGGTTATTTTACCAGATTTGGGCCGAAGTTATGATAGTGCTGGAAAAAGCTCTGCATCACATCTCATAAGGAATGAAATAAATGTTTGTAGTCCTAATAGTGTTTGACGTGATGGACCGAATTTATTTTTTTGTCATACTTCGGTGTGATAGCAGGTCGCTTAAATTTGGCCGGAGTGGGGTATGCCATGATAGATGGGATAAATAGAGACCATGTCACAAAATACCTATGAAAGGGGTTCTTGCATTTATCCATCTCTCCGAGTCGATCCTCCAAGAATTAGATGGATCCCTTCCAGGGTTGATTATCTTCTTTGACTTTTTTCACAGTTGATTTAATAGTTTGACCTCGGCTTTCATTCATGCTCTCTTATTAGGAAGTCTTATAGGGTACGACTGATGCCCCTATAGATAGGCGAGAGACCCTAGTGATGGCTCTTCTTGGATCGTCTCTTCGTTGATCACGGCCTCAAATCTTTACTGTTTCCTGTCCTTCATTGTGACGAGGTCCCAATCAGTCGAATGATCAACCTCTGCTTAACCTTTTTAGTACAATGGGATGCTCTTAAGAAAAGGATTGGTCATCATAGTAACTGGGTGACTAGATGGAGGATGTGGCTCCGGAGTGGTAAGAATGGTCCTATTAAGATACAAATCATCGGGGGGAGCCGAAGTTCCCATGAGATCCTAGGCTCAACCTCCTAGGGTTCTCAAGGGATTGTCTGCGATACTCCTACCTCCTATCTCGGTAGGGTGCTGGGGTAATCTTCCTCTTCTATGAGGTATCTCTATCTCAGTTATAGCGATATCCGAATTAGGTCATGCCTTCCAACCTGGAGGCTGTGTGTCAACTTCTTGATGCTCTTTTGCATTGCTTCATGTCCCTTGGCCACACTCATTAGCATGATTTGTTAGTCTCCCGTCCCAATGGGGATGGGAGGTGTTTGGACTTCTTCCATATGACTTCTCTCTGGAATTTCCACCATTCTCGGGTATATGAGGTAGGTAGTCAACAAAGAATTTGGGTAGGGACCACAATGACTTATCGTGTTCCCATAGATGGTGATAATTTGTTATTGTATGAAAATTTTAAGGTAATTAACGTCTTAGTCAGGGGTTTTATGATAACAACTAACTGAATAGTAACTAAGAAAGAATAGAGAGAATGGGTTGAGAGATAATGAGGATGAGTCAAGATTTACATGGTTCTGTAGAAAAAGTAAACCAACATTAACGGGTGCCACTTATTCTTCTTTTTAATTTAGAGTATATATTAAGGGTTTCTATGATTACAGGGATGATAGATCTGTACCTTTCCATTTGGGTTTCCCCTACTTATAGGTGATTAGTTGGGAATCTTAGGGTACGGGTGGACTGCCTTTATAGGTCAGGCAATTACACCTATACAAATGTCGTCATGTGTATGTGAGGACACACCTACACGGCGTAAACAAATAATTACATCACATGAGGATAGTTGTCCGTTGAGGTTGGACGAACAGACGGGTACCTAAGCCTAACTCCATCTAGAATTGAGGATGACCATATACTGACCGATTGTGGGTCATTCATTATGACACTTAGGCTCCACGTAGGCTTGGCCCACAAGGGTATAACGGGTTCCTTAGAAACCGATTGACCCTTCATATAAAAACCGCTCAAACTCATGCCAAAACATGGATCTACCACAAAAAACTTACTATTCCCACTCTGATACCAATTTAAAGTTGTAGGAGTACGGTGGGAGGTCTAATAAAAATCAATTTTTAAGTTTTTCAAATTAAATATAAAACTTAGACAAATTAACCCAAATTAAAACTTTTCACGAATTTTAAACAAATGTTGTGATAAATAATTTACCAAATTTTATCTTGTCCTAAAACATGAATTTAGGTGAGTACAAGAATAAAATAAAGTAACAAACCACAACACATCGATGTATGAGGAAAATCCATAATGGGAAAAAAAAAACTTGAACGACCCAGCCACATAAATTTCACTATATATGGAATTACAAGGGCACAATAGTAGACTTAGAGAATATATTCCACGCCCTAATAATCCTTAAATCTCTTCATTCCTCTACCTCCGCATAATGACACGCATGAGTCCAATTGTAAAGCTGCCATAATGTGTGAGTCCACACATGCCTTGGTATCCACCGATCCAGGCTCAATAACCATCTATGGATATGGAACACGAATGAATCGCTTCTTCAACGCAACAGCACACCATGGAGTCCACTGTGTGTAAACAGAAAACTGAGTATGAAATCCACTTCACAAAACTTTTTTGTGTCAAGATGATATAAAAAAAATTATGGTACCCATAAAAAATATCTCAAAGCATATAAAAAATAAAACTTGGATCTTAAAAGGTTGGGTGAAACTAGGATTTGAGAGCTTTTGGATTTGTATAGGAAACCAAGTTTTTCCAAAAGTATCTCTAAAAAAATACAAGGAACACTTTATATAAAAAAACAAATTTTTTGAGGTGACACATTTTTCGAAAAATCTCGTTAAACTGAAAATAATGGTTCGTTCCAATGGGAACACAATCTCATTTGAACCAACTTAAAAAGTGTTCGAATGAGCAACCGATCTCATTCGAACCAAATTCAAATGATATCAATTCTGATAATAAAAAAATCTCATTTGATGTTCGTTGGAAGTTTGTTTTAATAAAATTCTCATCTCGTTTGAATGATGTCTTAAACTCATTCGAACGACATAAAAAAAAATTCTTTTAAATTTTTTTTAAAGTATCTCCAAATTTTTTATAAAAATAATTACCTAAAATTGAATTGCAATGATCAAAATGTATATTCATTCATGCTTGAAAGATCCTCGGAATCATGAAGACTAGATATGGCACTAAACAGTGTACGATAATGCAATTTTCGAAGCTTTTAATGGGCGAAAACTCCAACGCTAATGGCTATGTCGGGGAAACTAGTGGTTAAGTATAAGGGACAACATATCATACTCATACAAAACATTTTCTCTACGTCCTTGCCTAAAGTGTCTTTTCTAAGATTAGTTGAGGAACTTATGGGTGTGCATGAGTGCTTAGCGGTCTCTAAACCAAACTTCTTCACTAGGTCCCTAGCACTTTCGGATTGAGAAAAAATATCCTAATCTGACGTTAACTCACTTATAGACCTGCAACGAACGTGATTTCACCAACCATAATAATTTGAAACTCACTCTTCATCTCCTCCTCAAAGGTGTGAGCATAATGGAAACACATGGATCCAAAGACTATGTCATCCACATAGACTTGGTAAATGTCATATCAACTCCCCCTCTCTTGAAGCCACAAGATAAGATATAAGAAGTTATCCTTTCGTACCAAATACTGGGTGCTTGCTTCAAAACATACAAGGTCTTCTTTTGATAAACGACGTGTCCCGAGTGATTTGGGTCTTCAAACCCCTTTGGTTTTTTTGCGCAAACTTCCTCCTGAAGAATTCCATTAAGGAAGGCACTATTGACATCCGTTTGTTATAACTTGAACAGTAGATGACAAGGTATGGCAAGTATTAAGAGGACGAACTCAAGCCTAATTAGGGCGAATGTCTAGTCAAAGTCTACACCTTCAATTCGTGTGTAGCCTTGAGCGAACAACGTAACCTTATTGTGAACAAAGGTACCATTATCCTCAATTTTTTCTTGTACACCCACTTGGTACCAATCACATTAGTCCCTCTAGGTATGGGTACTAACTCCCAAGCATTATTTTTTCGAAATTAAAAAAACTCACCTTGCATAGCACATATCTAATGCTCATCTTTGAGTGATTTCTTCACATTCTTGGGATCTACTATTGAGGTGTAGCAAAAGTAGCAGACCAAATTCTGTAGCTAAGAGCGAGTCTTGCCACCTAGTTTGGAATCACCAAGTATGTCAGAAAGGTCATAACTCTTTCAAATCCAATAGGGTGGGTCCTCTATATCAAGAGCGGGGTCTGTCGGGGTCGTGTGGGGAATATTGAGATCATCACCGAGGGGTGCATTGTTATCACACTCCAGGATATGATCAATAAACATGGATGGCGTATCGTCTTTATTTGTGACGTCTATCGATTCCATAACCTTAGAGATTTTAAGGTTAAACTCTAGTATGCTATACTTGATGACGAATACCCTAAAAATATTCCCTCATCTCTTTTAGAGTAAAACTTTCTTAAGTGATATGTACTATAAGGATATAGAAAGGACTCCCAAAAACTCAAAAATATGATATATTGGGTTTCTTCCCTTTCCACATCACATATAGAGTGTGAAGTGTGTGTACAAAGATATTCCCTTTTCATCGTGTGGCATGAGATATTGATCGCCTTTATCAAAAAAATCTAGGCATGTTTCTTCCAAGAAGAATGGATCCAACCATTTCTTAAATTGTTCGGTTCTTCCTCTCGATAATCCTATTTTTCTAAGGAGTGCGAAAGGCTGAAAACTCATGTTTGATTATGAGTTCATCATAAAAACTATCCACTCCAACTTCTTTGAATTCAGTCCCAATGTCACTAGGAATCCAATTAATAGGGAAACCAAGTTGATTTCGTAGACACTTGGTTATTAGGAACTCACTATCTTTAGAATTTTCTTAAAGAAACCCAACGATGGAATATCTTCAAAAGTCATCAATAATTACTATGACATACTTCTTAGCACCAATACTCTTTGTACATGTGGGACCCAAAATATCCGCGTATATGAACTTTAAAATATGGGAGTTAGTAATGGTATTCAACTTCCTACGGCGACTCTTGATTTATTTTCCTTGTTGACAAGGACCACTCTAGAAATCATGACTAGAAACTCAACTTACTCTGTAAGACTAGCATAGTCTCTATAGTGGTGTGTGGGAGACTGTGTGTGGAAAACTCTTCCTAACTTATAGAAAAATTCCCTAAGGTAACCTTTTATTTTGTAATGGGTAAAAACATAGACTTCTTCGGGTCTACCTTGGTTAACAAATTTAGGATGTGTTCTCCTTGGTGGGTTAGGGCAAGGCCCATACATATCCATCACAAATTTGGGAACCGATTCGGGTGGAGTTTGGTAAGTGGTTGTGCTACCTAAAATGGGACTTAGGAACATCTTTATAACTTTCTTAGATGTGTCCTCTAATTTAACCTTGGTCTCTTGGGCAGGTTCGAGATCTTTCTCTAGTTGGGGAACATGCATGCAAGTGTCACATGAGTCTCCAATAAATCTTGAAGATCTCTTATAAGACTAGAAACTTTGTTGGTCAAGTCACTATTTTCTCTCTCCACGGAAACTAACTACTCACTCAAAGAGTTCATCACCAAGGTATCACTTTACCTTACCACCTTCAACTCCTTTTCTAAGATTACACCCTAAGAGCTAAATTTTTCATTTTCTTTTTGGTTATAAAGGACTTAGTGTAAAGCTCAGCGTAGAATTGTTGAAAACCATGTTCTTCTTCACTCAAAGAATCATCATCCTCACTCTCTCCGAATGGTTAGACTCATTGTCGAAGCTATCATGTTTAGAAACATCCTCATCGACGTGAGACATACTTGAAGTGCAAACATGACTAGCCATGAAAGCAATGAAGTTATGTCCATATGGTGATTAGTCCTGAGAATCCATCGACTTGACATCGCTATCGCTTAGAGTGGCATTATATGTAGCTTTGCCTTTTCCCTATCTCTTAGGACTTATAGCACATTCGTGGGCTTTCTAACCCTTACCCTTCCACTCATAGGATCTCTTTGAATTGTGTTTCTTAGTTGTACTTCCCTCTAGCCTTTCGTTGATCGTACTCAAAAATATTCTTGATCGTTTTCAATATTTTATCTTTCTTAAAACTTTTATTTTTAATTTAGAAGAATTTTGATTTCTTAATAAGAGAATATTTTTTGATTTTTTTTTTGTAAATAAGGCAAGATTATCTAGATCAAAATCAAACTCGGAATAAAAAAAAAAAAAAACTCCTTTTTCTTTGATTAAGATTTGTAAGCGCTACCTTTTTCTTCTTTTGAGTTTTAGGGAACATATTTATTTCGTAATTCTAAAGGTCCCATAGGATATCTTCTAACCTAAGAGTACATAAAATTCCCAAAGAATTAAGGACCATCACTTTCGTATTAAACCGGTGTGGAAGAGATCTCATAATTTTCTTAACTATCCAAGTCTTAGGAATTCTCTCACCCAAATTGAAGCTAGAGTTTACAATATCAAATAGGCGTGCATAAAATTCATCAAATGTTTTAGAAGCAATCATGTTAATGGTCTCAAATTGTGTGGTGATATTATGTATCTTGGAAGCTTTCACAGCATTGGTATACTTGTGAGTGAGTTGGAGGATATCTCATGATTTCTTAGACGAGGTAAACATCATGATACGATAAAATTAGTCAGGTGTGACTGCACCAAAAATTGCACTTAAATCTTGGGAGTTAAAAGTTACTCAATGTAATATCATCCTCATTCCATATAGTGATATGTTTAAAACTAACGACATCATCATTCGTTATAGTGGGTTCAGCCCACAACTTTTTAAAAGCAATCTAGACTCGGTCGTCAATTGATTTGAGTACCAACCTTATTCGAGCTTTCTAAAGAGTATAATTAGACTCGTTAAATGTAGATGGACTATTATATAAGTTATCCATATAACCACTAGGTTTCATCCATGTAACTTTTATAAACAATCCTTTATACCAATTTGAAAACGCGATAGGGTGGTCCAGTTATACGTATAATTCATAGAGTACGTCACACACACCAAGTTCAATTTAGTCCAA
The DNA here is from genome assembly GCA_949130495.1 of Sambucus nigra. NCBI lineage: Eukaryota > Viridiplantae > Streptophyta > Magnoliopsida > Dipsacales > Adoxaceae > Sambucus > Sambucus nigra. The sequence goes on from OX422208.1 coordinate 301,608,691, forward strand.
ATTTTATCTTGATTAACTTAGGTTAACATGCAAGATATTTTGAAATTAAATGAATCCAAGAAAACCAACCACAAACCAATGAATATAGGAGATGAGAAAAATGCCTTTTAGGCAAAAGCTATGTTTAGTATTGTTTCGAACTAGGTATTACAGAACAACTATTATGTACTTAAAAAACTTTGAGATACACTAAGTGATGCAATAATATTTTCAATACTTCTTGTTAATAACAAATGATGAAGATCCATCACCGCTCCATACTAAGCTCCTCTTGCCTCAGTATCCATCAATCAACCTAAGAAATCGGTATCAATATCTTCAGTAGTAGAAAGTTAACTCTACAAGGTTATGAATAAGGATTTTGTTCTTCGTTGTCTCGAAAAGTGATCTTAAATTATTCAAGGGGTTTGGATTGAGAAAATACAAGAGTCTATCACCAAAATATATCTAAAAGGCTTCGATTAAAATTCATCTCCACGTCTCTATGTATATAGAGAAGAATATTCAAGAGATAGGTATCAAAGATTCTAGTTAAAATCTGATAAAAAAACATTTTTTACGTACAAAGGTATGTCCCGTTTGAACGAAGTACCTTTTCTCATTCGAATATACATCAAACAACTAATCCAACGAGAATCCAGAGACTGCCAAAAGACGCGACAATTAATCTCATTGGAACTAAGTTCAAACACGTCTAATGAGGAATAAGAACTCATTCGAACAATGTCCAAATGTTGTTCTAACATCTTAGAGAAAATTTTAAAAATATTGAAAATGTTTTTGAACCCCTAAACAAAAATATTTCACAAAAATAACCTCATCAAGATTTTCGATAAATGTAATGATGATCAATCTTCGATTGTGGCATTTGGTCACTATCCGATCTTTCATTTGAAGTCTTGAGAATTTTGACGATGTTGTAGTGGGGGATACCGGGATAAGCCAAACTAAAATAGATGAAAAGAAATTATAAATCTTGCTCTTGCACTAGTCAATATGAAATGGTGATTTTACCGTGAAAAGTGAGACTGACGTGTGGGTATTCCCAAAATCTTTAATAAAAAAAGTCCTAACAATAGGCACCCAATAGAGAATCTAGGTCCATAAACTTTAAGGAGGCCTTAGCTTACCAAGTCGAACAAAGTTATGATTTAAATGCCAAAGTGGCCACATTAGTTTGACGTTTAGAAGCTTTAGAGATGATCAAAGAAGGAAATAAATCCATAAATGCGATCGTGAAATGCACAGTTTTACTTATGTGTTTGCTCTGTGATAGTTTCAACCACTTAGTAAAAAATTTCCTCTCCATTCTATCCCACAAAGAACTCACTTAGCAATAAAATTTCCTCTACTAAAGTAGGCCAAAGTACGCCCCTCATTCTAATGCGTACAATCCATGATGGAGAGACCACCCTAACCTTTCATGGTCTAAGGGTCAATACCTATGAGATGGAGGTCCATCTTCGGTAACCCACCCTCGGGTTTCCAAAATAACTCCTTTGTACCATCGTATCCTTTGTTATAAAAGATCTAATCTTTAGAGAATATAGTGAATTTTCTAGATCAAAGTACCCTCCAATTCCAGCGGCCGAATCTAAGTGGCCACTAATCTACCCAACATAGTTTGCATGAGAATAATAAATCCATAGCCAAACAGGAGGTTCAAATGGGATAACTAGTGAACGCATTGAGTGATAGTAACAATGGAACATTTTTTATTTAGATTGAGACAAATTGAAAGGTAACATGCCTAAAGGTTAATATTTTGTTTAAGATAACACCGGTTCATCACAAACCCAAGAGGATGTTAACTCCATCATCACACTTTGGTCCGATAAGGAAGTAGAAAAGAATGTTTAACCAGGCATTAAGAGTGAACCAGAGAGATATGAGGAGAAGGAAGATCCACTTGTGGGTCCAACTTCCTTTCCACCCTCATCTTCCGAGCCAGTAGAGACCAATGTCCTAAAAGCTACATTTCCTAAACGTTTGGTTCCACAAAAGAAAAAAGCGCAAGTGCATAAGATGTTGTAATTTTCAAGAAAGTACAAATTAATATCCCACTACCTGACGTTATATAACAAGCCCCGTCCTATGCAAAAATTTTTAAGGACATTTGTACCTTCAAGAGAAACACCGACATGTCCGAGAAAAAATTTCTTACGGAGGAAGTATGCTCAATTATTTCCTACAAAACTCCCATCAAGTATAAGGATACTAGGACTTCGAAGATCTATATCAAGATAGCAGAGCATATCATAAAAAATCCATTTTATAATTAGAAGCGAGTGTGAATCTTCTTCCATACACTAAGTATGGGAATGGGGTTTGGAGGAGTTGAAATCGAGTAGGATCACCCTATCCTTAACTAGTCATTCTATGAAAATCTTGAGAGGGGTTATTGAGGACATCCAATAAAAGTGGGTGACTTTGTCTTCCCTATCGATTTCTTAGTTTGGCTGCCCAACAGGTGCATAATCCTGTTGCACAAATTCTGGTTATTTTAGATTGTCCTTTTCTCACCACGTACGGTGCTGTCATAAAATGTCGGAGTGGGAAAGTGAACCTCTCGTTTGGGAACATGAAAATTGGTTTGAACGTGTTTAATTTAGAGAAACCATCATCTGATGAGGGAGAAAATAAAGTTACGTACGTATATAATAGTTACACCACCGATTTACGTGCTTAGCCACCCGATTTGTCTATAGATATGAGTCTTGAATAATTTAAAGAAGAATTTGGGTCAGTTGATGAGAATCTCATTGTTAAAGTCCACTCGCTATTGGACTTATTAGTTACTTAGAGGAAAGAGGCTAGGACATCATGATAGTTTAATTCCTTCTTTGTGAAAGCAAACCTGAGCCTTTCGAGAATATGTTGACATGTGAGGTTTTATCTATCAGTAATGAGATAATTGAGAAAATCATTTGAGCATTTTTTCCTGGTGACACATGTTTTATCACGCCACCCTGTTCTTTCCCACCACCTCCGTCATATTTGTAATTTGAGTGATTCGATGAGATTGAGGACATGACTACATTTTTGGCCGATTTTGAACCCAATTTATTTATTCTCGAGTTTGAGGGGAACCTAGGATTAACATGACATTAGGGATGTCATTATGTTAGTCTCTTTGGGTGTGAGCATCTATACTATATAGTAACTATGCATCACCAAAATTTCACTCACTGAATGCATTGCGTGACGTAATATGTATATATTGTCTATTGATTCAACCCCTAATTATTTGGAATTTAGGTTTATGATGAGATACATATGAGATTGGGTTAGAAGTGGTAACATAAATGGAAGTTAACAGGTAATATCATCCTTTTACTTATGTACTTTATTAGATTTGTCAACATTTTTATTTTGAGCACACATAGAGGACAATGTAAAATTTAGGTTTGGGGGGTAAAGAAGGTATTTTAAAAAATGAAAATTTATAAAAAAAAATCCGAAAATTTTCAAAAATCCAAACATACTTTTAATATAATTCCTTCATTGATAAATTTGTTGATGATCTATAATTTTTTGTTTTGTTCAATTACTAAAAATACAAAATAAAAGTGTGAATCTTAAGCATTAGGAGTCTTAGTAAGTCATCTTGATACACAAATTAATTTAATTAAACTTGAGAAATGAGATTAGGTCGTCATTTGAGAGCATAAAATTTAAGCTTAAACCCATACCTTTTTACGTTATTCTATTGCAAGCCCATTTGATCCTTAAAAGAAAATAAGAATTTTATTATAAATCCATCCTCCTACCTAACTCCAACTAGGAGTTTAAAAGCCCATGAAAAATAAGCCATGCCTATTTTTTTAGAATACTAGGGTAAAATTACTGTAGGAAAAAATCCAAAACAAAAGGATGCTTGAAAAAATGATCTGTGGAAAGAAAAGAATAAAAAAAGTAAAGAAAGAAACAATGAGAAAATGAAATGAAAAAAAAAGTAAGGAATATGTAAGTTTGAAAATAAAAAAGGAAAAGAAAGAAAAATGGTGGCTAGAAAAAGTGCCTAATAATCAAAATACCAAAAAACCTTTATGTTCTCAGAAATTTTGAACTCCAAAAATGTTATTTCTAACCAAATCCCAAGACTACAATAGAATTGAAGAAATTACTAATCTATCTCAAGTAAAGCTAGATAAAGTGTGGATAGAGGAGGAATAAGATTTATGGTGCGATTCAATATTTTCAAAAAGTGATTGACTCTCCGTTCATGAGATCATATTCATCCGTTATAAAAAGTTCATCTTTCATTTTGTATATGTGAAATATGTTCATTTAAATTAACTTTTTATTCACATATATCGAGAGAAAATAGTTGGTTTTCAAGTGTTCAATTGCGAGTACATCCCGTGACATTTTAAAATCAAGACGAACTTTTGGATAAGAAACATAATGATTAAATCTTTTGAAATGGACAATTATATTATCTATGCACACGCGCACGACTAGTTGAGATTCAAAAGTGAAGTTATACTATATTTATGAAGGTGACATACAAACTTTGTTATATTACTTTTGTGTCTTTCATATTGAGTCCAAGTTTTTGAATTTTATGTGTATATTTACTGCAAACCCTCATGAAACAAAACTCACCCACTAGGGAAACCTAAAGGTTTAATGGATTGTTTCACATGCTAAGTGAAATTTTTAAATGGATTAGTCATTGGCATGAACTTTTATTTCCATATGACATAGGGTATGTGATTAAATGGTTTGAGTTGCCGAACTTTCAATATAGTGTTCAGTAGTTTGAGATGTGACTATGAGATGTCCCGAGTATTGGTTTACGTAATTGAGTTACATTTAATTGATTGTATTAATGTAAATGTTAAGTAACACGTGATAATTCACTAAGTTATATAATTTAATGACTTGGTATTATGGTCGGCTGTGGAAGGGTCGGGGGATAGGTATCGAATGGGGAAGGTTAGTAACCCAAACCGTGTAGCGGATAAGATATTTTAGGGATACTTGTCTTAAAAATTCCATGTTGTATGCGACCCATCCCTATCTCAACATAAATTGAATCTTTTTTGACATTTGAATTACATTAACATTGCCATGCGAGATGTAGTCAGGACTCACCCTTTTTTTGAAATTATCTCCAGCCGAGAGGAGGTGTGGATCAATCTTGAAGCCTGGGAAGAACATATCATCAGTGTTATACTAGATTTCCAAGATTGGGTTACTAGTGCCGACAGTATCTGAATTATCATTGTCCCCAATAATAATGGTGACTTGATTATCTGCGAAGAACTTGAGTTTTTGATGAAGATAAAACGTAACTCCTTTGATACTCACTACACCAACGTAGGTAGATGGTCATGGTCTTGGCCCGTGACCAAGGTCTATAGGTCACGATTTTGGACAATGACCATATTACGGGTGACAAAATCATGGGTCACGGCACAAAATAGTGGGTGGCACGATTTTTTACTGTGACCCCCAATGTAACCATTTAGAAGTCGTGTTAGTTTTGGTCACGCTCTAAAATCGTGACTCTTAGTGTGACAACTTAAAATTATAAAATATATAGTCATGATTCAAAATCGTGACTATATATTTTATACTCTTAGATTGTCACAGTTTTGGTCAAGGCCCAAAATTGTGGCCAAATGAAAATATGAAATAAATTTTTTAATTTTCTGCATCCCAAAAAAAATTGTACATTTTCAAACTTGTTTACATTTTCATAAATAAATATTTAGCCATTACGCCATCCATAAATCAAAAAATAATAATACAACATAAATTAACTAACTAAAGCCATCAAATTCTTCAACACAAATAATAATATAATTTATGCTTGCGTGAATATGATAATAACGTCACAATATCCTAATCGAAATCCAATGCAGTGATTGTTTCCTTCCCCGAAACAAGACTGCAAAATATTCCAAATGGTAAGTTACAAAGGACTTGAATCCTAAAATAACTTCGGGACTCCTATGTAGGCAAAAATGGCATCAATGTCCACGTAGTTCTTAAGATGAACAAGATTGGTGTCTAGACCATAATCTTAATCTAGGGTGTATATTTTAATTTATGAAAATATGTGTGAAATGTGTTGAAAGTGTAGAAAATTGTGAGAACACTGTAAGTTGAGAATTGGCGTATAGACCTCCTTTTTTGGGATTTTTAATTATGAAAATATACATTATTGTATATACGGTAATAGAAAGAGTGGGATTAGTGATACAAGCTAAAAATGGAATAATAACACAAAAAGTAGGAATTGTTATCGAAGAAAATAAGAAAGTGAAATTAGCGTTACTAATAAGAGACTTTGATGGCTTGTGTCTCGGTGAACATTATATAAAAAAACCACCAACCAAGGCAATCACGAAAATATTGAACATCAATAGAATTCGTGAACATTTATGTGGTTACCTCGTATTAGCGATTGGTTATGACTATCACATTCAAAACCTAAGAAGATGTAAATGATGATATTTTTCAAAATGTGAGATAGGGAAACAAGTGTAAGAGAAATAATTATAAGAGTAGAAGATACACAAATTTAAATTAATATGAGGGTTGTTCCAATACATATGATACAAATAGGGTTGTCATACAAGAGTTAAACAATATGACAATAGTATAATGTTTCAAAACTCGATCTTTGTCTATATCAACTAAAAGAATAGTCAAATTAGGATTGCCATTAAGAGCATACTTGAACTTTGTAGGGAACTCTAATGCGTCTGCTTAAGTAGTCAAACCCTTCGGTGCATGCAAATCAATAAACCAATTATCGTCGTTTATTCACTTAGAGTAGAATACCTTCTTGACATTTTGAAAGGAATAAATAAAAGGCTCGTCGATCAAGTGATCTTTAATCTTCATTTTAGATAAATCTACCATCACAGTTTTAAGGGAGAATAGACTTTACAACCATTTGTAGTGTCCTCCACCTTCACTCAGTCACAATAGAAGATGATTTCATTGAAGTCTAAGTAATCTAGTCTTAGAATTTATTGGACAATCTCATAATAGGTCAACACCGTGTCCTTTGGAGTTTTTTAATAGCTTTTTCTAAATACACAAGATGTCAAGCAAGTAATTGATAGCGTTAATAGTTTTTCCTTACATGGGAATGAGACGAAATCAAAACCATTGATGTGAAATTTTTTAAAGTCCTTCACACGAAAACAAGGGCCTTTGGCTAGGCATGAAAGCATCGAAGACAAATCACCTTTCCTTAAAAGCTTCATTTTTAATGGATTTGTATTAGGCCATGTTTTAAAACTCATGTAACACCCCGTATTTTTGATGATTTTAAATAATTATGGGATTTATTATTATTAGTGGATTAATTAAGTTAAAATGTGAGAAATTAATTATTAATTCATCCGAATTAAAATAATTATTAACTAGAGTGCCAAGGGTTAATACTTATTGATGAAAATTCTTGAATATCACTATATGGATATGTAATATGGAATTATGAAATTTTGTAAATTGTCGAGATTGAGAAATACAACAGTTTGGTATATTAAGTCGAGACACGCGTGTGAGCCGTGTCGGGACTAATTTAATGGATTAAAGAAGTGAATTATTTTTAAGTAACTTGTATGGCCATTTTGAGTGCACCATTGAATCCTAAAGGGTCGAGATAGTCGGAAAACTCTACCCGGGTATTTTATTTGGACTCCAGAATATTTTAGGCTGAAACAGCACCCTGTAGCAGTATTTTTGCCATTCGGATTTTTGAGGAAATAAAATGGACGAAAATTAGATAATTAAATATGAGTGTATGTGGGTGAGAATAAGTTTGCCAGTTTCTAAACCGAAGAGAGACTAAGGGAGAACCACAGAGGAAGATGGAGACGGAGTCCATAGGTGTTCTTGGTGCAAAACTCAAGAACTCACACCACAAATTCCACCAAAGCATAGATCGGAAGGCGAGGAACAAGTATATGCCAATTTCATCAACGGATCAGAACATCATAATCGATCCAAGTGTTTGTTACTTGCTTTCCTTAGTAATATTTGTGTTCATGTTAGTCTAGGTAATGTCTCCATTGCTATGAAAGTTGAATTTGGTGAAAAAAAATTAGGAGAATTAGTCATAAGTTAGGACCGATTTGAATGAAGTTTGATTCCCTCGTGTAGATAGGATTATGTCCACGAATTTATGATAATTTTGTGATTTAATATGGGTATAATTTAGAGTTTTCCATATAAATTTGAGAACTAGGGTTCTTGATGTTTAAATTTTGGAATTTCGAATTTATTTATGATTAGTATTGATTTAATGATGATATATTGTTGGAAATCATATATAGATGTTAGGTAGTTGTTTTGAGATAGGGAACTGTCATTTGGTGATTTTACCATAGTGCATAACTGCTAGGGAATATTCGTACAGTAATACCCTAAAGATTTGGAAAGGTGAATTAACCTTTGATATTTCGAGAGAGAAAATAATCAAAATAATTATATTGTAAGCAGTAATGAGAGAATACTATGTATGGAAAATTTATGTATAGGTTGGGTGAATACCTTGAATTTTAATGGGATGTGAAAATGCCTTAATATAATAATTATTATTATTATTATTATTATTATTATTGTTATTATTATTATTATTATTATTATTATTATTATTATTATTATTATTATTATTATTATTATTATTATTATTGTGTGTAGAGCATACCTACGCTGCTTGCTATCGGGAGGAGGTTTTCGCGCAATGGACAGTCTTATCCTGGGTGACTTGATGGGTGGATATTTGATTTATACCTAGAGTATATTAACTTGGTTATGTGCTATTTGAGATGTAGGATAGTTTCAACGGCTGAATAGGAGCGTAGGTATGTGTGTGACCAATTTGGTTGGGGATTATACTCACCTCCAATATATGTGATTTGAATTTTATGGTTGATGAGAGATTGAACCAACAGACCTTTATACAGTGAGCGATGCACCGGGAGATGATAGCAGAGTATGCATTGAGCCAAGGGGTCTTAACCAAGGGGTGCAGGATTAGTATATATATGTATAGGGATGATGTGACTTTATATATATATATATATATATATATATATATATATATGCTTGTGAATATTTCTACTATGCGTAACTAGTAGATATGGTAATCATAATATTAATAAATGTTTTGCACTAAGTGGTATTAACCAAGGGGTGCAGGCGTAGTATACATTTATAGGGATGACGTAACTATATATATGAATAAACTTGGAAAAATTCAACTGTGTGAAATTAGTAGATAAAGTAATAATGAGGAATACAATAATCTTAGTGGGTAAAAGATTAACTAGTCGAATGGTGAATAATGATATTTAGTTATATTGGGTAAACTATTTCAATAATGTATTGTATGGGCGATACGTATATACTACTAGTGACGTAAATGGTGGTATGGTGACTTCGAACTAGTTAGGCTGGGTAGCAGAACTAATATGGGGTAGATATATGTTAGGCGTGCACAATAGATGAGAGCTGAGAATTTCATATGAGAGTCCGATAAGGTAGCATGCACATAATACTTACTTTATTACAAATTTTAAATACTTGCTAAAACAAATATTTTTACAACTTAGGCTCTAACCCGTCTCTTTCTATTCTTCTCTCTTTTGATGTATATATGTATTATATCATGTCCCCTATCTCAGAGTTACCAGACTTAGGCACTTGGATCCTTTAACGAGCCGCAGCGGTTGTGGGAGTTGTAGGTCCTTGCATTTTGATGCCTCTATCATTTCTTTCAGTTCTGTTCAGACTTTTCATTTAGGGCATGTGTCGCCCATTCTCAGTCGCTTAATCAGAGATTTGTACTCAGTTTATTTTAGTAATTCATTTCAGTTGGATTGAGTATTTTATAATTTGTTGGTTTGAGACTTTGAACTGGAATTTTTATCCAGTCTAATTTATTTCAGATGTCGGTTCATGTCCTGTATTTATTATATTTATGTGTAATGTAAATGGCTTATATAGTAAAGAATGGAAATTTATTAATGGATTATTTGAGTATAATTAAAATTAAATGTTTTGATACTAGCTTAATTATTTATTAGGTGATTACTAATGTTAAATGTATGTCGACAGAGATGCTAAGAATGAACCAACCGAACACTTTGTTTTAAATTGAATAAAGGACTGATCACCCGGTATTTAATTGGGCGGGGTGTCACTAGTGGTATCAGAGCATCAGGTTCTGGCGTCCTTAGGATATGTGCGGCTTTCACGTTTTAGCGTAGCGTTCTTTGATATAGAGCCTTATTATAGGATTGTTGTCTTCCCTTATGTATGCAACTTACGTTATCCTGCTATGAATTATAATGGATGTGACTCATTATATGAAATCGTGTGTGCTTCAAGCATTGAACATTATAGGACAACCAGCAAGGGCCATAAGAGGGACTGCAAGAGAAGAAGCTCAACAGAAGTCATAGAATAATTGGGGAGTGGTGATCGTGACAAAAGTCACCGTTAGTAATATTTAAGCAAATGATAATAGAATTACCATTGGGGAACAATGGGATCCCCAAGCATAGTTGTAGATAAGGGTGGAGTGATTTCAGGACCACCTAGCGTAGTTAATAAAGGGAAATCAGAGGGACTCTTTTGAAAAGTCATCGGGGAGATGCGAAGAAGAAAGAGAAAGAGTGTAACAGGCCAATGGAAGCAGAAAATCCGAAGGCAATTGTGCAGACTGGAGTGCCGCGACACTCAGAATTAAATTTGGAGTTAAAATTGTAACTCTTAGGAGCGACATAAAGGGATTAGAGTCAATCACCACATATAAAGAAGTGTGTTTGAAATTTAAAGAGAAATTTGGGTACGATTTGACCGTGGAGTCTTCCATTCGATGTTACAACAGAATTGCAAGTGAAATATTGAAACTTAGCACAATGGGAAAGTTAAAGACCAATCGTGAGAGAAAAGTTGAATTGCATAATAAACTTCGTACCTGGAAAAAGGGTCATAGCATGAAAAAGGGCCTATAGTTGACAAAGTATCGTGTGTAGAATACGAGGCTAAAATAGAAATCCGTCGAGGATAACTAATTTTGATGTTGTCAAGATTATACGTTTGCAAGTTATTTCAGCGCTTCCAGAAGATGTGAGACAGGAGGGTTAGAGAATTTGGCTGAAAGGTAAAACTGAACTCAACGGTATTAGTGAAACACCACATGTGAGTATGTCCAATCGGGAAATCATTTAGATAATTTTTATTGATTAACTTCCCATAAAGTGACGATGAACTCATTTAGATAATTCATCTTCTCAGTATAATTTACTTAAGTGGATTCAGTTTCCTCCCCACATATGGGAAATCCATAATAACCATGGACATTGAAACCAGATAAGGTTCCATAGGCAAGAAAGTCATTGATTGTCCACATAACCATTCTTTAAGTGTGAACTCTTCACCGTTGTGAGAGTAAAATGTAATACCCCGTAATTTTAATGACTTTTAAAATGGGTTATATTTTAAATTAATGGATTAATTGGATCTTATTATAAATTAATTCATTTGGGTTTTATCCGAATTGTGGATATTAAAATGGATGATTCTGAATATTACTTAAAGATATTTAGGTAATATATCAATGTGATGTCATTGATATGACGGTATGATATAAATTCGGTAATTCGGATTTTTTAGTCAGATGCGGTATAGGACGTGTCGGGACTAATTTATTAAATTAAAAAGGAAATTTATTTTCTATCGACTTTATAGTCATTTCAATTGCGTCGTTGCGTCCGGAAGGGTTTAAATAGTAGAAAAGTCTATTTGGATGTTGGATTTGGGTCTCGGGTCATTTGGAAATGAAAAGACAACCCAAAAGGGCATTTTGGTTATTTTTACAAGGGGCATGAATAGTGATTTCGGGTTTTGTCTTATTATAAGTATTTGGAGATTAGTTGAATGTGGGTTCATTCATCTCTTCTACACAAAATTGAAAGGTCATCTTCTTAGAGAGAGTGAAAGGTTGCTTGGGAAGAGAAAAGCTTGCGTGGGAAGGAGGAGAACCAAAGGTCAAAGGTCACCACCACCATCACCACCTGTGTTATTCAACTCCAAAGGGTCAGATCTTCATTAGAGATATTTGCAACTTAAGTTCGTATATTGTCCATGTTAGAATAATTATAAAAAGAGATGATTTTTCATGTTTGGAAGATAAAAATGGAGTAGTAATGGATTTCTGGAAGTATGAAATATATAGGAATTAAACTCATGCTGTAGGTAGTTAGTAATCCAAGAAATATTCATCAATCTGTGGAAGAAATTTTGAAAATCATTTGGTGTTCTTGAAGATAATATGTTGATAATTTTCTGGAAAAAGAGGCAAAAACGAGTGGAATGAGAAGAGCCAATTTGGAATGTTTGGATCTCCTTTTTGAGTGCATTTGGATGAGATTTAAGAAAAACCCAAAACACATACCTGACTCAATTTTTTGTGTAGAATCCAAATCTGAAGTCAGATTGATGATTCGAATAATGTTTGGATCTGATATTTCTGAGTATTTAAAATATGAGAATTCATGATGTTGTTTCTTTTTAATGTTGGTTCTTATCCCAAAACTTTTGTGGATCTTTGGTGATTATTAATTGGATATTATGGGACTTAGAAAATATAAATAGACCCTTGATAAGATTTGAATTAATTTGATGGGGATTTAAATTGATTAGAATGATGATAATTAAATTAAAGAAATTTCGGTTGTTAGATTCATTTGTTGGATTATAATTGGTTTGCTTGAGGATTAAGGATAGGTCCAGTAGTGGTGATTGAATGTAACACCTGGGTAGCCTTAGGATTACAATATGAACATCAAGAACTGAGTTTAAGCTCATTATTGATTGTGCAAGGACTAAGTGTAATACGAGCGCTTAGCAGTATGACTCCTGGATAGAGATGGGAGTTTAGAACACATTTAGTTGAAAGAGGGTATGAGGTTATCCCAATCACGTATTTAAAGTTGACGGACCTCCTCGATCGACAAAGTTAAGTAGTAGTGTATTGGAGGGGTTCCTTGTTTGGATTTCGCTTTGCGAGACGCTCCGCGCATGAACCTTAACGAGGTCGGGAGTAGAGAGATGTTATAGGATGCGAGGATAATTAAATTATGAAGTAAAGATATGATATTTTAATACGTGAAATTTAAAAGAGATATAATACTACGTATGGGAATTATCTTAGGGTAGTGATATTACCTTATTGATATTATATTATAGGTATGATAATGCCTATTTGATTGATTGATGATTTATGTGTATGACATACCTAGCTTACTTGCTATCGGTGGGAGGTTTGCGCGTGAGGGCAGTCATATCTTGATGAATCCATGGGATCTTTGATTTGTCGCTCGAGAACATAGGTCTATGAAAGACTTATCGGGGAGTTGATAAGTCTGCTGAGTGTGGGTACGTAGGTATGTGCGTGACCCATGTATACGAGAACTATGTTCGCCTCCAATGTTTATGTTATTGTTTATGGTTCGAGGAATCCTTATCGAACCTTTTGTCCACTATTCGGCGACCAGCGATGATGGGACATGATAGCAGAGTAATGCATTGCACCGTAGCTGTGACTCGGGGTGCCGTATTATATATGAATATATATATATATAATGAATTAAATGATTGAATGGTTATATTGTGGTTAAGTCATCTACTGTGTGATAATTGTAGATAAAGGCGAATTGAGAAAAGAATGGAGTTAAGTTAATGAATGTTTATTCTTATAGAATTGAAAAGCTTAATTCATATTAATGAGAAATGATTCATGTTAATGAGCAAAGATTCATATAAATGAAAAATGTATAAGAATGATTATATAACGTATGGTATGGGACATACGGGGATTATGATATTGGGATGGAATTATAATATGGAGACTAGAAAAGAGGAACCATTAACTAGGAGGTTAATAGGAAACGTTAAGTGTGCACTCTAGTTGAGAGGTGAGAATGGCAAGTGAGAGTTGGGTCTAACATGGACATAATAAAAGATTTATTGCACTTGTTAAATACTTGATGTTTTAAAAATCATTTTCATAATCGGGCTCTGACCCGTTTCCTTGCATATTTTCTTTTCTATTGTATCTTCTATATCAGGTGTCCAGCAACAGGGACGCCAACCTTAGCGGATTATGACAGGCTATGGATTTATGGAGTTTTGCTTAGACGCCTATAATCATTTGATTCACAGTATTCTCTTAGTAGGGCATGTCGCCCAAAGGATTCAGTTATCTCTTTTCTATCGGGGTCAAATACTATTGTATTCGTGTCTTTTAATACATTTAACATTGTTGGGATTACTGTAATGGATTAATATTATGTGGGAATGTTTATTCCAAATGCTTTTAAATTATTTTGTGTTATCTAATTGGTTATCAGTGTTGTAGAATAAAATGTTTTGTGTTATTCTTAAACTGGAAATGGATTTTGTTAAATTAAAATTTGAAAAGTTTTTAACACCATCTTAATTCAGTATTGGGTGAGTTGTGAATGTTTTCAACAGTGATGCTAAGAATGAGCCAATTGTATATTCTGTTTTAATTTGGTATGGGACTGGCCACCCGGTATTTAATTAGGCGGGGTGTTACAAGTGGTACCAGAGCATCAGGTTCTAGTGTCCTTTAGGGTCTGTACGGCTTATTGTGTTTTCAGCTTTGCGTTCTTTGATGTAGAACCCTATATTTAAGATTGTTGATTTCCTTGGTGGGATTTCGTTCTCCTGCTACAACGTAGATATTAGTGAATATTATTTGCGTTCGAACGGGTTCGTACGAGAAGTATGGAAGATGAGGGCCATTGGACGGATAGCAGAGATCGTACTTAGGAGGTTATGAAGTATGTTCGAGTATGATGACCGTAGTCGAGGTCACCCCTAATATGGAAAAATTGAGGAGAGTCATTAGTAGAAGCTCTTGAAATGCGGGAATTATGTGTGTTACCTAACGAAGGCAATATATTCAAAGGCTTGGGCATATAGTGGAGTGTGGTGAACTAGAACTGAAAATTTGGGGGTAAAATTTTTCTTGACTCATTGGAGAAAAGTTATAACTGTGGGATTCAACAACCACCACCCACAAATGAGGGTATGTTTTCTATCTAAGGAATTATGAGGCGTATATTGATTTTTGTAGCGATTAATATTGTGTGGGAAAAATGGGTTGCTAAACTTTGACAATAGCACTGTTATTTACGTAGACTCACCGACGGGTGTAGGATACCTATATTTTCATGTCATCACGTGGGTTTGATTTTTATCGCGGAATTACTTACTTTGGGCATGTCCGAGCATGATGTGACTATCTGTATGCATTGACTTGTGGTATACGAGAGCGTATGTACTACTATTAGCCAGCATCTTGTCTTTTATAAGAGAGTAGATGAGTAGACTTTATTCGAATTAATAAAACCTGCAAAGAGGTTATAAACTATTGACTAAAGACATGAGGAGTTTCGATGACCGACTACTTTAGGTAGTAGTGTATCGGGGGGGTTCCTTGTTTGGATTTCGCTTGCGAGACACCCCACGCATGAAACTAATAACCGTTGGGAGTAAAAATAAGATAGGTCTTTAGGATATGAGTTTATAACCTTTGCTATTACAATGAAAGTTGTACGATAGGGTGTATGGGCGCCCTGGATGATTGGATTGTAGTAGTTTTCAAAATTGTGAAACAGTAAGTAGTTGTGACTTCAGGATTTATTTGTTTAATAAGTGAGGATCATTTTTCCCAAACTTTGTCACGAGGACGGTATAGGGAAGATTGGGTATAATTTAAATTTGATTCAGTTCGAACTATATGGTGAGACTTAGTGTAACATCGATGGGGATTTTCGTTAATGTACTGTATGGGCGGTACTACTTAGATTTCTTGCGATGTGAGATTTATACTCGGAGTTGATCTTATCAGTATGGTTCATTTTTCTGAATTTCGGGATGAAATTCTGTTATAAGGGGGGAAGTATGTAATACCCCGTAATTTGAATGACTTTTAAAATTGGTTATATTTTAAATTAATGGATTAATTGGATCTTATTATAAATTAATTCATTTGGGTTTTATCCGAATTGTGGATATTAAAATGGATGATTCTGAATATTACTTATAGATATTTAGGTAATATATGAATGTGATGTCATTGATATGACGGTATGATATAAATTCGATAATTTGGATTTTTTAGTCAGACGCGGTATGGGACGTGTCGGGACTAATTTATTAAATTAAAAAGGAAATTTATTTTTTATCGACCTTATAGTCATTTCGACTGTGTCGTTGCGTCCGGAAGGGTTGAAATAGTCAGAAAAGTCTATTTGGATGTTGGATTTAGGTCTCGGGTCATTTGGAAATGAAAAGACAACCTAAAAGGGCATTTTGATTATTTTTACACGGGGGATGAATAGTGATTTCGGGTTTTGTCTTATTATAAGTATTTGGAGATTAGTTGAATGTGGGTTCATTCATCTCTTCTACACAAAATTGAAAGGTCATCTTCTTAGAGAGAGTGAAAGGTTGCTTGGGAAGAGAAAAGCTTGCTTGGGAAGGAGGAGAACCAAAGGTCAAAGGTCACCACCACCATCACCACCTGTGTTATTCAACTCCAAAAGGTCAAATCTTCATTAGAGATATTTGCAACTTAAGTTCGTATATTGTCCATGTTAGAATAATTATAAAAAGAGATGATTTTTCATGTTTGGAAGATAAAAATGGAGTAGTAATGGATTTCTGGAAGTATGAAATATATAGGAATTAAACTCATGCTGTAGGTAGTTAGTAATCCAAGAAATATTCATCAATCTGTGGAAGAAATTCTGAAAATCATTTTGTGTTCTTGAAGATAATATGTTGATAATTTTCTGGAAAAGAGGCAAAAACGAGTGGAATGAGAAGAGCCAATTTGGAATGTTTGGATCTCCTTTTTGAGTGCATTTGGATGAGATTTAAGAAAAACTCAAAACACATACCTGACTCAATTTTTCATGTAGAATCCAAATCTGAAGTCGGATTGATGATTCGAATAATTTTTGGATCTGATTTTTCTGATTATTTAAAATATGAGAATTCATGATGTTGTTTCTTTTTAATGTTGGTTCTTATCCCAAAACTTTTGTGGATCTTTGGTGATTATTAATTAGATATTATGGGACTTAGAAAATATTAGTAGACCCTTGATAAGATTTGAATTAATTTGATTGGGATTTTAATTGATTAGAATGATGATAATTAAATTAAAGAAATTTTGGTTGCTAGATTCATTTGTTGGATTATAATTGGTTTGCTTGAGGATTAAGGATATGTCCAGTAGTGGTGATTGAATGTAACACCTGGGTAGCCTTAGGATTACAATATGAACATTAAGGACTGAGTTTAAGCTCATTATTGATTGTGCAAGGACTAAGTGTAATACGAGCGCTTAGCAGTATGACTCCTGGATAGAGATGGCAGTTTAAAACACATTTGGTTGAAAGAGGGTATGAGGTTATCCCAATCACGTATTTAAAGTTGACGGACCTCCTCGGTCGACAAAGTTAAGTAGTAGTGTATTGGAGGGGTTCCTTGTTTGGATTTCGCTTTGCGAGACGCTCCGCGCATGAACCTTAACCAGGTCGGGAGTGGAGAGATGTTATAGGATGCGAGGATAATTAAATTATGAAGTAAAGATATGATATTTTAATACGTGAAATTTAAAAGAGATATAATGCTACGTATGGGAATTATCTTAGGGTAGTGATATTACCTTATTGATATTATATTATAGGTATGATAATGCCTATTTGATTGATTGATGATTTATGTGTATGACATACCTATCTTACTTGCTATCGGTGGGAGGTTTGCGCGTGAGGGCAGTCATATCCTGATGAATCCATGGGATCTTTGATTTGTCGCTCGAGAACATAGGTCTATGAATGACTTATCGGGGAGTTGATAAGTCCGTTGAGTGTGGGTACGTAGGTATGTGCATGACCCATGGATACGAGAACTATGTTCGCCTCCAATGTTTGTGTTATTGTTTATGGTTCGAGGAATCCTTACCGAACCTTTTGTCCACTATTCGGCGACCAGCGATGATGGGACATGATAGCAGAGTAATGCATTGCTCCGTAGCTGTGACTCGAGGTGCCGTATTATATATGAATATATATATATATATATATATATATATATAATGAATTTAATGATTGAATGGTTATATTGTGGTTAAGTCATCTACTGTGTGATAATTGTAGATAAAGGTGAATTGAGAAAAGAATGGAATTAAGTTAATGAATGTTTATTCTTATAGAATTGAAAAGCTTAATTCATATTAATGAGAAATGATTCATGTTAATGAGCAACGATTCATATAAATGAAAAATGTATAAGAATGATTATATAACGTATGGTATGGGACATACGGGGATGGAATTATAATATGGAGACTAGAAAAGAGGAACCATTAACTAGGAGGTTAATAGGAAACGTTAAGTGGGCGCTATAGTTGAGAGGTGAGAATGGCAAGTGAGAGTTGGGTCTAACATGCACATAATAAAAGATTTATTGCACTTGTTAAATACTTGTTGTTTTAAAAACCATTTTCACAATCGGGCTCTGACCCGTTTCCTTGCATATTTTCTTTTCTATTGTATCTTCTATATCAGGTGTCCAGCAACAGGGACGCCAACTTTAGCGGATTATGACAGGCTATGGATTTATGGAGTTTTGCTTAGACGCCTATAATCATTTGATTCACAGTATTCTCTTAGTAGGGCATGTCGCCCAAAGGATTCAGTTATCTCTTTTCTATCGGGGTCAAATACTATTGTATTCGTGTCTTTTAATACATTTAACATTGTTGGGATTACTGTAATGGATTAATATTATGTGGGAATGTTTATTCCAAATGCTTTTAAATTATTTTGTGTTATCTAATTGGTTATCAGTGTTGTAGAATAAAATGTGTTGTGTTATTCTTAAACTGGAAATGGATTTTGTTAAATTAAAATTTGAAAAGTTTTTAACACCAGCTTAATTGAGTATTGGGTGAGTTGTGAATGTGTTCGACAGTGATGCTAAGAATGAGCCAACTGTATATTCTGTTTTAATTTGGTATGGGACTGGCCACCCGGTATTTAATTAGGCGGGGTGTTACATAAAACACCCTCAGGCCTTCATCCCATAACTCTTTAATTTCTTCGATTGACGGGGCTAAGAAAATATCAATATCGTCGTTGAGAACCTTTATCCCAAGTATCAACAATAATAATAATGTGAACTCTTTTCTCATGAATAGTGTTGAAGGGAAACTTAAAGGCACCATGAGAACTGACCAATAACTCTGATTAGTACATAAATTACCGAAAGGATTAATACCATCGATTGATAATACAAGAAGGACACTGCATAGTTCTTTTACAAAATTTGGGTGTCATACATTTAGAAGTTGTCCGATGAGTGAATCAACCGGATAACGCATGATATTTTCACCTATATTGGCTTGAGTGTGACATGTCATGACCTCTACTATCAAAGGTATGACGAAAAACCTTTTTAAACGTGACTCAAGGGGAAAATAATTTAATACTTTTTATGGAGCTTGCGAGGGCTTGAAAAATTTTGTTGTATAGTCTTTTCCATTCTCACAAACCATATATCTTAGCTCCTTGCATACATGAAATTAGTTCTTTAGTTCGTGTTCATTATGGTACAATATGCAATCACACTTTCATTCATAAATTGATTTGTACTTCAAATCCAAACCTTCCATCTATTTTTCATTCTCGAATAACTATATGGTAACGTGTCCTCTTTTAGCATAATGTCTTTAGACCACTTATGAATTTCAGTTAAGATATTGCCCAACAAAATAAATTGACTCTTTAAATTATGAAAACTAATCATTGCATACAATACTGAGTGATCTTCTTTGCCATTTTTATACAAATGTCTAGCCACATTGACTTTCAACAGTTCGTATTCCCGATCTTTGGGTATTTCATCATCAACTTGTTCATTGACTTAGTCATAATTCACATTATCCATATCCATAGACTGGAAGCTTTCACAGTGGTTGACTCTATAAGCATCATCAATTAGGTATGTCAAAGGATGATGTGCTGGAGAATCATTCACCGCTTCCACCCGGTAGGGTTTTGTTACATAGTCATGTACCGATAATTCTTTTAGAACACATGGTATATTGTTTTTCCCATAGAATGTCCATATCTTATAGTTTTTTTTATCATACCCCACATTAGTACATGCAATTCATCGTCTTCCAAAAACTTAAATTTTCCATTTATATAATGGTTGCATAGATGCAAAATCTTATCACTATTAAGATTTATATCTTTTATTTAATAAATTCCCGAATGCCCTTTACATGATTATCAGATACTCTATGACTCTCTTACATCCACTCTTTATATTGTGGGAAATCATTAAGTAGTCTTCAAAATTCAATTCACTAATATAAATAGATTGAAACAAATGTCATTATAGATATACGAATTCTTACTTTATAATTTAAGCAAATTCATTCAACCCAGAAAAATTCAAAGCAAATTAATTCAACTCGACCATTCAGTAAATATGACATAAAACCATACAGATGTCCCATATAATTAAAATATTACAAAATTTGTTAAAAAGAAAACATTTCCAATGCCTAATCTTATCCAACAAGTGAATTGGCCAAGTAATGAAATAATTTTGATTGTTTCTTAACATAGACCCTCCCCCATGGTCAAAGTATATAGACTCGTCTCCAAAACCATCGTATATTGAATCAAGTATTATATAATCCTCACCCATCACCAAAGGGATATTGGGTACATCCGTTCCGATATTCACAGAAATGAGAGTGCATACACCAACAACCCTGTTATTGATTGGACAATTTCCTTATATAATACGACTCATTACCATGCATGTATGACGATGATCCATCGAATGTTAGAGGAGGCATTTTGGAGGGGAATGTTCTAGGTTGAGGCATATGGGAGGGACTTGTTCCAGGAGGAGGCATTTGGGAGGGGAAACCTTGAGGAGTGGGATAGGTATGATTGAGGAGGCATCTTAGGGGGCAACCTTGTTGTTGAGTAAAGAATCTAACTAACCCATGGATTTCATTCGTCGGGAATATTATGTTATTGATAACATTGCCCACGTCCCTCTGAAGCTTTGACACCTCTCCTTTAGTCCTGGAATGGTCTTCCGCCTCTCTCGACATGTGAATCCTCACCAAAGAGATCTCCTCCAATAGAGGTTTGTTGTGATATATTTTTCTACTTGTCATATGTGAATCTGCACCTCTTGTCCTACCCATATTGTCCTTCCCAAGTACCTTGGTTGGGACATCGACTTCAATGTCACAGGGGACTACTCAACACGGATTCTATCATTTTCTGTAACATAATATTATATGTATGACTATGATTTTAATAATATTTTTATTCTAATGTGTACATATAAGATAACTAAATTCAAACTCACAAGAGTCAGAGGCAATTTGTCTGGGAATTTATTGCTCCCTTTTTCCCGTAGGTCATACAAGTACAAGTTGACTCGATTATGTTTTTTACCTTCTTCTGGAGTCTCCTTGGTCTGTTCCACCTATTCACCCTTCAGATCATCAAAACATTTTTTGACGAGTTTATTTCTCTCCCTCTTACTCAGTTTTCCCTCACTGTCCTTATTCTCCAAGAAGTTCCAATGGTAAGTGGGAATTCAAATATTTTATAAAACTCTATCTTTCAACCCCAAAATATCAAAACTCGTTGCCTCCTTGGGGAAAAAAATTCTTTCGAAGGTTCTTCCCATAGGTCTTCAATTGATTAGCTACTTAGGAAAGAACCTTTGCCTTTAAACCAAATGGGAATAAAAAAACTCTTTTTAAGTTGTTCCCACACGTCATCGTTTATAATAAGATTGACCTTCTTCCAGTTGTTTGTATCCCTAACGCCCACAGTCATCTTTCTAATAGACATACAATGGCTTTTAAAAAGATGAGGCTCAAATTTATTATTGGTTGGATGGTTCCCTACCGAGAAGAACCTAATGGGCTTCTTAGGGTTTGCTTGGTATTCCACGGTAGCAGTAGGTGGGGGTGTTGCATTAATAAGGGGGTTCTTGAGTTTAATGACTAAGAGATGTAATGGTAGATTGAAACTCTGGTGGAGTAGATTATTGATAACTTGAAGGAGATGATAATTGAGGTTGGGGTATGAGAGAGTGCCCAGTTGGCAGTGTTCCATAATTTGGATGATTATTTCCATTTCTGTTCGACATTTCCTACAATTAAAAAACAATTTAGCGATGTATGTAAGAAATTCATGTTTACGACTATATATCTGTATATACATTTTCAAAAACTTTTAGAACATGCTCCATGTGTCTGATTTCCATCCAATCAGTATTACTTTTTAAAAAACTATGAAAATTTTTACACAACTAATTGGGTAGAAGCGTATCAATGATTGACGTATAAAGGTCCGTGATATGAATTCGAAATCCTTTCTTTTTTAATCTATTTGCAAGCTCATTTTTAATATGTATATGTCACGAAACGTCACAATCTAGGTGAATGATCTCTTTATGGAGTTGTATCCACAATGGATGGATATCTTTTTCAGCCTTTTCTAACAGTGTCACCAACGTCAATGCCCTGTCGGGATTAGGCAAGCGAAATATATTCTCTACTGCCTCATCCCATAATTCTGGCAAGGAAAACAAAATACGATTGAAGATGTACTCTTTCAAGTGATCAACTCCATGATTTATAAAGTAATTAAATTGTTCAATTTTTCTACTCCCATACATGTAAATAAGAATTTTCTCAGTATGGCTCACACTACTGAAAGATGTTTTAGAGCGATCAAATTTTACCCTCTTGTACTCATTGTTGAAAGTAATTATTACAGTGATTCATTTATCTGAGAAAATATATAAAAGGGTGTGACTATGAGTCGTAGAGGTAATGAATTTAATTAATCCTAAACTAATTACGGCTTTCCATCCGATCAATCATTCACAACAAGTCTAATTTAACTTTATTTTAATTTAATTAAACCTAAAATTACTATTAATCCACCAATTTTGCAAGCCCTTCCACGAATTTGTGTTCACCCAAACAATAACCATTTAAGGATGGGGTGAACATGACCACAACAAGTTAACCAAATGACTATATTCTAAACATTTAATATATATATATATATATATATATATATATATATGTATATATGTATGTATGTATGTATATATATATATATATATATATGTGTATGTATGTGTGTGCGTGTGAGTATGTGTGCGTGCGAGTATGTGTGTATATATGTGTGTAGGGTAGTCATTAAGACAAATAATTAGTTAAAGATTTATTATGAAAAATTGATAAAGCAAGCATTTTAAGTATCAATTATGTGTATCCAAATATGATCATTTAACACAAGCCATAACAACCATCAACCCAAAAATCTAACACAAGTTCATCTCGTACTCCTTCTAACTGTCTACTGGATTAATTCCCTTAAGGAATAAAGTGCCTTGCATAATTAGTCCATTTCTCAATTCCAAGAACATAATTTAACATGAAGTTTCAAATAACTTATCAAGAGTATATCATGGGGTATTCAAACAAAAAATCTTCTCATGGCAATAATTTTACATTTTCACACTTAGAGTTTCATTAATCAAGTATTTGCTATCAAGGGTATTACTCATGGAGTTATAGGAATAACTATACCTAATACAAACTTTCTCATATTTTAATTAAACTTTTAACTATATCTGAGCTACTCAATATATATTCTAATTATCACATATATAAAGGGCTTCCCATACAAATTCTAACTATAAATAGGGCCATATGTTTATATAAAACATGTGAAAATCACACACACGCACACATACACACACACACACACACACACACACACGTGTGTGTGTGTGTGTGTGTGTGTGTGTGTGTGTGTGTGTGTGTGTGTTAAAGCCACAGTGTAGATGGGGTGGGCAAGTGCCCCACCTAGGATTTGAAAAAAATTATTATGTATATTGGTAAGTCAAATGTTTATATGATATGTTTAACTATCTTGAGGATTTTTTTTTTAAAATTATATTTATGGAATCCGGAACTTCGATTCAATTTGAGTTTATTATATTTGATGATATATTTTTAAAAATTCAAAAAAAGACCTAAAAAAATTCACCTATGGGCCAAGACTACACACCCGCAAGTTCTTTCGAGTGCCCCACTAAAATATATTTTGTGGCTCTCCCACTCTCTCTCTCTCTCTCTCTCTTTAATATGTGTATGTGTTTTAGAGTGTGTATATATATATATATATATACACACTCTAAAACACATACACATATTAAAGAGAGAGAGAGAGAGAGAGAGAGAGAGAGAGAGAGAGAGAGAGAGAGAGAGAGAGAGAGAGAGAGATGTAACCCTATGGTGGTCGTCGACGGAGAGAGAGAGAGAGAGAGAGAGGGTGAAAGTTTAGCAAGAGAGAGAGAGAGGGTGCAAGTTTAGCAAGAGAGAAAGAAAGATAAATATAAGCGGTAGATGTAATCTAAGACCATTTTATATCTTTAAAATGGTCACGGTTCAAAATCGGGACCCTTACTGTGACCAATGAATCTCTCAAACTTGGTCACGATTCTAAGCCGCTATCCATTTTATGACTAATTAAATATCGTGACATGGTCACAATTATGGATCATGATCAACTTAACATGGCTATTTTGAACTAGGATTTATGGTCATGGTTCAGAACCATGATGATAATTCACTAGTATACATCACGGGTAGGTCACACTCCTAAATCGTGACCATTATGGTGGCAATTTTAGCGAGAAATTTGCCTCTTAAAAGGTTACAATCGGGTCACAGTTCTGGAACATTATCCCTATAGTCATGGCTCTAGACCGTAATCATTTACTTATTGGTGTCACCCTTTTATTTGGTCATGTGATTGGTCATGGTACTTTTGAAAGGGTCACGATTTTATATTGTGCACGGTTCTGAACCATGACCAATTTACTGTGACAATTTTTTACATTTAGTGTAGTGACTGAAGACCCATGGGCAACCAATAATCAAATTGAAACATTCTGGAATATTGATTACTTGGAATTCCACTTGAGGGAAAATTGGACCAGCCCCAGTGTAAGGAAGATTAACCCCATAACCTCGTAATGTGTATTGTCATAAGAGTGGACAACAACTGACGTAGGACTGAATTCATTGACATGTAGCTCTAGACATCAAAGCCTTTAGATCGACTTCATATTCAGGGTGTAACCATTATCAACAAGTACCAATGGGACCATTTTTGTAGAACATCGACTAAGACATTGAGAGCATAGTTATGATCAGGGTCGAGCCTAGGGATTTCTTCGTTAGTAATAGGGATGATCCTTTTGGCATTTAGAGTTCCAATAATATGAATAGCCACTTTAGGGGGGATAAAATGAAGAACTGCATCTTGTGTGAGAAAATGCATGAGGGAATTCCTATAAAGCTGAGAGGAAATGAAAAGTCCCCATAGGCCAATATTGACCTGGGTCTTTTTTAACAACTCAAGAATCTTTCTTTCTTTAGTGGTCATCTTAGGCAACGGATTTTATTCAACAACTCTTTTTCCTTTATCAATGGGCATTGTTTCTATGGGATGAATTAGAATTTTGTAATATCAGGCATGACCTAGTTATGTGGTTCACAAATAATGGGAAGAAGAGAAATCCAATTTCTTCATCTATCTCAGGGGAGGAAGAAACTTCGTTGATTTTAAATAAAAGTTCTTTGAAGTATATTACTCCACAAAAGGAGTCAAAATCTGGGAGCTTCATTGTCAGTTTCATTGTGTGAATTATCTTAGTGGTTGGATTCATCACCCCATCATATAGAGATCATCCGATTATTTCCAGATAAGTCTATACATTAAATAACACCAACTGATTAAAAGTATAAATCTTCCCATTCCAAAGAGAAATGGTCTTAAAAAAAGGTCGTACCTAGTGCACAAGGCTCCTGCTTCACTATAGGGCTTGGGAAAGATAGATGCCAGTTAGCCTTCATGGTGACGATTAGACCAGTAGATTCACAAATCTTTCCCCTATTTATGTTTTCTACTATTAGGATCTGAATAATGTTTTCTAGGCTAAACTCTTTGGGAGGTACGAACCGATCATTCGATTGGTGAGCCCAAGTCCGGACTTTAATATAAAAATTACTTATTCTTACATATTCTTACCCTATAAGGGTTAGCTTTGATTGAATTTTAGTCTAAACTCTTTCATTTATTCAAGGACGTCAGGCAGATCCATGCTCTAAGTCTCTAACTTGGTATGAACAACCACATAAGTTCTTGTCATCACGGAGAAGGCTCAGTCATGAATAGTTTCAGGATGCAAAAGGTAGGATGGACAAATTTGTATAGGAACCAGGGATTTATCTGGGTTGATGGATGAAGTGGAACTACTTATAGGCTTAATTTTGGTTATGGAGTCAAAATTGGAATCTTCATTAATGAGTATAATGTTTACACCTATCTGATGCATTGATATAGAATTTTTGGTCGTGTTTGGCTTTGGTCTTACAGGCGAGGTAATGATACCCTTCTCAATGAATCCTTGAATAAAACTTTAAAGGTAATGGCATTATAACCTCGATCACTTACTTGCAATAATCTTTATCATCTTACTTTTCTGTGATCTATGAATCCTCGAGTCTCACCAACTTCTAAACCGTAACGAACGATGTCTACACACGAGTCAACATGACACAAGAGTACAAAACCCTATGAAAAGCTCTAAATTTATCAAAGAAAGCTCGATAGAAAATAAATCAAGCTCACACGGATCCTAAGGCTGTAAACCATGCTCTAATAACAACCGTAACACCCCAATTTTCCATGTATCAAATGGACAAACCTCAACGCTTAATATAGGGGGCATTGAACAATTTATATTATTTTAACTGTTAATAAATATGTGAGGAAAGTTAAAACCATCCCCGATAGTATGTAAAAGATTTGAATTAAAAAAGATAAAGATACAAATCTCCAATAACTCAATTAATAAAACTTAATACTGCTACATAACCGAACAAAGTAAATATCCATATTACAAATATTGAAAAAGATTCCACCATAAAAATGTCCATGAGCTATAAATTAAAATGTGCAAGGTCCGAGTGTATAATAAATACGATAGAAAGCAACTCCAGTGCTCTGACTCTAATAACTGGATAAGGATGATGCTGCAATTGGTTCTTTCATCCATGCTCCTGTAACTACTGAATACCTAAAAGATAATTTTTTGGAAATAATGTGGGTTAGATACCTCAAATAAGAAAGATAAAAATTTCCTTAAGTAATAATATTAAGTACGACTCATTTATGTCTCATATCGTCCTACCGGCATTCACATTCAAATACCTCCATCACCTGTCATAAGGTAGTCCTAGCCATACTTGAACATCCTACTCAAGGCATAAGTAACAACATAAGCCTCTAAGTCCTAAGACTAACTGTGTACCCCTTATACCACATAACTCGTAGTATATTATAATTCATTGTTAGTAATAATACACTAAGACTATGATCCACCCATAATAGCTCTTAAGCTCAACTAATCACTAGAATAACTATGGTTGTATTTTATATAATAGTACATCATACCTAGCACTAGTCTAACTCTATGCTTTATGATACCCATGCAAATTATTCCATCACTGACTTAGCTATCAAAAAATCCACTATACAAGTATCTATTAAGCTCCAAAAAATTATTCGCATGATAACAATATAAGAATGAAACATAGTACCATAACTCTAATTATAAGACAAGAGTAATAAATCGTATCTAGTAACCATTGTGGCCATCTTGTCCCCTCTCAGTGGTGGTTCACCCGCTTATGGTGTGGTGGAAAAGGGACATAGTCATCCATCATCGAATATATGAGGTGTGTGAATGTGCAAAGATCCGAGTTGCCAACCTATTTACTCAAAACAGGCACAAGAAGGAGCCAACTTCAAGAAGATATATAAAATATAACTAGTCATGGAAAGCCAAATGAGATATGGGCTCGGAGACTATATTATGGAGTGGGAAGGTGTTAGGTACCCACTCCGCCATTTTGGCCTCTCATGGTCTTAACAAAATGTTCTCATACTCCTAAAATCATGAATATTTTAATGTGTGGTTAATGTTTCGTGTGTGAGTCGCTAACAAAGTGAATAAAAGTGGATATCTACATGATTATGCAAGTGTATGTGGGTGTTTGAGAGGAGTAAATTCATCACATTCAGATAATAAGAAAGATATGTATGAATACTAGTAACATGATAAAATATGAGCCAAATCTCGAAAGCATAACATCATTATGGAAAGAGTGAGTACGATAAACGGTTTTGTTAGAAATAGTAAACTAACTAAACATGGATAATATAATAAAAGAAATGTATAAAATGACTAAAAATGTGAGCGACGCCCTGAAACTATAATCTCACTTTGGAAAGTGTGTACGCATATATGGGACCTCTAAAAGGATACTAAATGTAAGAGAACTAACTACAAGAGTAAAATATACTAGCTACATGAGTGAGATGATAATATATGGAAATATGCTAAATGAAATAGATAAAAATGTACTTAAATCCCAAAATAGTTTCGGGATTCCTACATAGCCAAAAATAGCATGAGAGTCCACATAGTTCATAATTTAAACAAGGCTGGGATCTAACCCATAATCCAAATCTAGGGTGTCTCTTTTGATTTATGAAATGGGTAAATGTGAGAGCAATCTAAATCGAGAATTATGATTTAAACCCCTTTTTGGGTTTTGGTTTATGAAAATAAATTGAAAGATACATATGATAGTTAAAAAGTAGGTTTAGTGATAGAAATTGAATATAACAACTATTAATGGAATAAGAACACCAGAATATTCAAAATGATACTCATGGCACTAGTAAAATGAGAAAGGATTTGGACCTTCAAGAACTTTTGAAATATGTTTTGAGATATTTGTTTACTGATTTTGGTGTGTGGATAATGGTGGTGAAGTGGAGGTTGAAGGTGGGGTAAGGTGATGTAAGAGAATGTATGGAAAATTATGTGTGTTGAATTCATAAATACTGGCGCTCTAAAATCAAGGTTATGTGCAAATGGAGTAATAGTTTACTTAAAAGAAAAATGACCCTTGTTCCCCATGATAAATGTTGATCGGCTATATATAGTCACAATTTTGAACCATGACTATATATTTTATAAATTTAAATGGTCACACTTGGGGGGGTCACGATTTTGGACCGTAACCAAAACCGTGATAAAAATTAAAAAAATTAATATTTGGTCATGATTCTTCACCGTGCCAAAGTATTATTTATAAAAACATTATCACAGTTTTGTCACGGTCCAAAACCATGATCAAATTAAAAAAATAAAATAAATAAATTTTAGTTTTCAGTAGAAAATAAAACCTGTACATTTTTCAAACCTTTTTACATTTCCAAAAATAAATATTTATCCATAACGCCACCCATAAATAGAAAATTAATAATACAACATAAATTAACAAGCTAAAGTCATCAAATTGTTCAATGCAAATAATAATGCAATACATACTTCCATTAATATTATAGTAACATTGCATTACCTTCATCAAAATCCAATGCATTGATTATTTCCTTCCACGAAACAAAGCTTCAAAATGTTCTTTCTGCAACTAGGCCTATAAACAAGACTTCAAAATGTTCCAAATGGTAAGTAACAAAGGACTTGAATCCCAAAATAACTTCAGGATGCCTACGTAGCCGAAAATGTCATCAAAGTCTACGTAGTTCCTAAAATGAATAAGATTGAGGTCTAACCGATAATTCGAATCTAGCGCATCTCTTTTGATTTATGAAAATATACGTGAAATGTGTTGGTAGTGTAGAAAATTTTGAGAACAATTTGAATTTGTAATTGTGGTACAGGCCCCCTTTTTAAGTTTTTTATTTACGATAATATTTGGGAATGTATATATGATAATAAAAAGAATGGGATTAGTCATAAAGCTAAAAATTGAATAATAACAAGAAACAAATTAGGATTAGTGATTGAAGAATATGAGAAAATAGAATTAGTGTTACCAATACGAGAACTAAATATATGAGTACAAGATACATAAATGTAAATAAATATAAGGGTTGTTCAAATAAACATGATACAAATAGAGTTTTCATACAAGAGTTAACTAAATAAAAATAATATAATATTTTGAAACTCAATCTTTGACTAATTCAACTAAAAGATTGGTAAAATTAGAATTGTCATCAAGATCAGATTAAAACTCTCTAATGGACTTTAATGCATCTGCTTGAGTAGTCAAACCATTCGGTGCATGCATAACAACATACCAATTGTCATCGTTTATGCACTTAGAGTACAATACATTTTGAAAGGTACTTGTCGATCAAGGGATCTTTACTCTTCATCTTAGTTAAATCTACCATTACAAGTTTTGAGACAAGACATTAGCTTTATATAAAAGTTGCATTTATGAATGGATTTGCATTAGGTCGTGTTTTACAATACATACATAAACAATTGCAACAGAAGAGGTGGGAATTATCTATTTTGATACCCATTCCCTAAAATCACGTATCTTCTGATTTATGGACATTTTGCGTCAGATTTCCTAAACAAGTTCTTGAAATTATAAAGTTTAGATAGTAATAAAGAGAATATAGGTAATCAATCAAAAGTAAGTTACATATGTAGTTAGTTACTCTCTCAAATCTTCAACTTCATCTTAGGATTCAAAAACTTAATGCGTTTCTTGCTCGTATTATAGATTGGTTAGCCTCACCTCTTTAGGGTTCCCAAAAGAAAATATATCCTCAAACTTGTCAGGTTCCTCGATCACTCGTTCTCCACGAGAATTGAACCTCCTATTCCCTTGTTCCGGTATATATTCTCGAGTGTATAGTAATGATTCTACTATAATGGATTCTTCAAAAATTGACCCCCCAATATACCGTGTATTCTTATCATAGTCTTTGATGGTTTTTACCAATTTCTCAAAAGGATAGATCCAATAATACCTGACATGTCCACATAACAAAGCCTCACGGTATAGATATACAAGTAGCTGGCCGCTGATGTCAAAGAGGTGCAAAGGAAAATTCTTCTCCAAGACATAAGTTGAACCGACTAAAGTGACTTTCACAACCTTAATGAGTGTCTTGTTTACGACTTTTACACGCAATAAGGCAAAGCACAAACTAATCTGCAAAATTTCCCTATGATGACCCGTGTTCTTAGAAAAATAATGCCTAAATAACATATGGACTACTCGAATGATGACGTGCTAGTCGTGAGACTTGCATTAATTTTAGGTCATTTTTATAATAGCTTACGACCCCGTGAAAATTACTAGAATGACCATTCAGAGTCATAAAGTTGAATAAGTGTATAGTGGGATATTTTTCTCACTAGTAGTCAAAGTGAAAGAACCCGCGGGAATAAAATATCTTCTAGTTGTAGGATTAATTTTTAATTTCAAATTTTTTTATTTTCAATTCCTTTATATCACGATGCGCCCTCTCTACATCTTTTGAATGAGATCCTAGAAGGCATATTCCTACCAGATGTTTTGTAAAATTCTTCTCCGTGTTCATCACATAAATTATATGACTTACACAATGATGTTTTCGATTCTGCAAGTCAAATAAGATTGATCGTATGGACAATGCCTTTATTTTATTAGGATCTTGTAGATCCTCCCTTGCTTTACCCTTTTGTCTTGAAAACTGAGGGTGTTTTCCTACAAACATATTCCTAGAAGTCACAATCTTCGTTGTCTCCTAAATTTAATAATCAGAAACCCTAGAAGGTTCCCCTCTACGCTCTTAACCGACAGGTAAAAAATTAGACTTGTCATTCCCAAAAGGGTGATTTCTTGACAAAAATTTATGATGATCGATATAACTCATCTTTCCACTATGATGTAGCCAAGTGGATTCGGTTTCCACCCCATAGATTGGACATTGATAATAACCATGAACATTGCAACTGAAATAGGGTCCCATAAGAAAGAAGGTCATGGGTCTCCCATAACCATTAATTTAGTGTGAGATCTTCAACACTGTGAGCGTCAAATGCCCTAATGCCTTCATCCCACAACTCTTTACCTTCTTTGCTTAACGGCGCTAGGAAAATATCAATATCATCATCGAGAGCCTTTGGCTCGAGTATCAACAATGACAATAATGTGAAATCTATTCTCATGAATAGTGTTGGAGGGAGACTTAAAGGCACTATGAGAACTGTCCATTAACTCTAACAAGTGCTTAAATTATCGAAAGGGTAAACCTGTTGATTGATAATGAATGACAAACATTGTGTGATTCTTTTGAAAATTCAAGGTTTCGTGTGTTTAAAAGCTCCCATATGAGTGAATCAACCAGATGTGGAATGAGATTTCCACCCACCCGAACTTGAGCATTCCCTATCACTCCCTCTTCTATCCACGCTACATTATAAATCTTTTTAACCGTGGACCTAGGGGAAAATAATTTAATACCTTATGTGGAACTTGTGATCACTTATAAAAATTTATTGCACCGTCTTTTCATCTCTCACAAACCATATATCTTGGCTCCTTGCATACAGGAAATTTATCCTTTTGTTCATGTTTGTTACTGTACAATATGCAATCATACTTTCATGCATGAGTAGATTTGGACTTCAAACCCAAGCCCTTCAATCTATTTTTCATGATCGGATACCTATCTGGTAACGTGTTCTCTTTCGAGAGAATGTATTTCGCCCAATTAAGAATTGTAGTTAAGCTATTGATCGACAAATAAATTAACACTTCAAATCATGAAAACTAGTGATTGCGTACAATACTGAGTGATCTTCTTCATAATTTTTATACAACGATCTAGTGGCATCAACTTTCAACTGTATATATTCCAAATCTACGAGTAATTCGGCATTAACTTGTTCATTGACTTGGTCATAATGCATATTATCCGTATCTATGGGATAGAGGTTTTTATGGTGGTGGACTATGTAAGCATTATCAATTAGGTTGGTCAAAGGATGATGTTCTGGAGAATCATTCACCACTTCAACCCGATGGGGTTCCATTATGCAGTTGTGTACCGATAATTCATTCGGAACATATGGTATATTATTTTCCCTATAAAATGTCGATATCTTATGTCTTTTATTATACTGCACGTTAGTAATGCAATTCAGTGCCTTCCAAAGACTTAAATTGGCCATTTATAGAACGGTTGCATGGACACAAAATCTTATCAATAATAAGATTTCAATCTATTTATTTAATAAACTCCTTCACTCCCTTTACATGATTATTAAATACTCTATGTCTCTTTCCCATCCATTCTTTGTATTGTGGGAAAGTCATTAAGTAGTCTTCAAAATTCAAGTCACCTATATAAATAGGTTGAAACGAAGGTCATGATGCATACAAGAACTCTCAGTTTATAATTCAAGCAAATTCATTCAACCCAAGCAAATTCATTCGACTCGATCATTTTGTAAATATGGAATAAAATAAGATAGATGTCCCATATAATTAAAATGTTATAAATTTGTTCAAAAATAAAACATTATTTAATGCCTAGTCTTCCCCAACAAATGAATTGGCCAGGTAATAAAATAATTATGATATTTTTTTAACAGGGACCTTTCCACGTAGTCAAAGTACATAGACTCATATCCGCAACCCTCCTATATTATATAAACCAAAATATATGTCTCACCCACTACCAAAGGGAGATTTTGGATAGGTGTTCCAACATTCATGGAAACGAGAGTGCATAAGCCAATGACCCTTCTATTGGATAAGTCCTTACATAATACTACTCGCCATAGTCACCGTGCATGGAAGACGATGATCCGCTAGATATTGGAGGAGGCATTTGGGAGGGGAATGTTCTAGGATGAGGCATTTGGGATAGGAAACATTACGGCGTAGGATACAGGAATGTCTGAGGAGGCATCTGAGGGTGTAACCCTATTGTTGAGTAAAGAATCAGACTAATCCCTGGATTTCAATCGTCAAGATTTCCATGTTGTTGCTAATATTTCCCACATTCCTCTGAAACTCATTCACACCTCTCATTTATTCTTGACATGGTCTTCCACCTCTCTCGACATGTGACTCCTTACTAGAAATATCTCCTCCAATAAAGGTGCACTATGATGTCTTGTTCTACTTGGCATATGTGATTACACACCCCTTGTCCTCCTCTTATTATCCTTAGCAAGTACCTTAGTTAGGGCATCTGCTTCAATGTCATAGGGGTTGCATTTAAACTGACTACTCGACATGCTTTATATCATTTTTTGTAACAGAATATTATATTTAGGACCATGATTTTAATAATATTTCATTATAGCATGTATATATATGTGGTAAGTAAATTCAAACTCATTGAATCCAATTAGTTAAGGAAATTATTGACCCTTTTTTCCCATCGAACATGCAAATGTATTGACCCGATTAAGTTTGTACCTTCTTTTGGAGTCCCCTTGGTCTATATCACCCATTCACCCTTAAAATCATCATAATATTTTTCCACAAGTTTGTGGGCATTAAATTTTTTGATGCATTCAGTTTATTTTTCTCTCGCTCAGTCAATTTTTCCTCCCCGGCCTCATTCTATAATAAGTTGTTCCATTGGTTAGTGGGCATTTAACCATTTTAGGTTACTTTGTCTTTCAACCCCGAAATAATAGAACTCGTTTCCCCTTTAGGTAAAAATTCTTTCGAAGGTTCTTCTGATATGTTTTTAATTGATCAGTTACTCAGGAAAGAAACTTCGCCTTCAATATAATTGGGAATGAAAATGTCCCATCAAATTTTTCTCACGCATCATCTTTTATGCCCACAATCATTTTTTTAGAGCCAGGCAACAGTTTTCAAAAGTCTTAACATTATGTTTATAACTAATAGGAAGATTCCCAACTAAGGAAAACCCAATGCTCTTTTTAGGGTTTGTTTGGGATTCCTCTGTAGTAAGAGATGGGGTGCCAGATTAATAGGGTTTCTTGAGTTTGATGACTCAAAAAGGAGTGGTAGATTGAATCTCTAATGGAGTAGAGAATTTATAACCTTAAAGAGATTAGAATTGAGTTTAAGGTGTGGGGAAGCGCCAAGTTGGGGGTGTTTCGCTATTTGGTTGATTATTTCCATTCCTGTTCGATATTTCCTACAAATAAAAAACTTAGCGACTTATGTACGAAAGTCATGTTTACAACTATATATATGTATAAACCATGTCAACAACTTTTAAAACATGCTCATTGTGTCTGATTTCCATCTAACCAGCATTATTTATTAAAAATCTATGAAATTTTGCACGCAAACCACTGGGTGGAAGCATATGTATGATTTATGTATAAAGATCCATGACATGAAATCAAAATCCTTTCTTCTTCATGTTATTTGAAAGCTCATTTTTAATCTTTGTATGTAGTGAGACGTCACAATCTAGGTGAATGATCTCTTTACGGAGTTGTATCTATAATAGAAGAATATTTTTCAACCTTTTCTAAGAATGTCATCAACGTCAGTGCCCTTTTAGGATTATGAAGGCGAAATATGTTCTTTATTTCCTCATCCTAGAATTCTAGAAAGGGAAATAGAATACGATCAAATAAGTACTCTTGAGAGAGATCAACTCCACGATTTGTAAGGTAATTAAATCATTTAATTTTCTATTCCCATACTTGTAAATATAATTTCCTTCTATATGACGCGCACAAATGAACAATATTTAAGTGCGGTGAAAGTTCACTCTCTCGTACTCTTATTGAATGTAATTACTACCGTGACTCATTTTTCTGAGAAAAGATATAGAAAAAGGATGTGAATATGATTTGTATAGGTAATGGCTCCAATTAATCCTAAACTAATTATGGTTTTTCATCCAATCAATCATGCATAACAAGTCCATCTTTTGAATTAAACAAAATTAAATTATTATATGCCCACAAATTGTGCAAACCCTTCCACTAATTTGTGTTCTCCCAAACAACAACCATTATAGGAAAGGATGAACATGGCCACAACAAGTTAATCAATAAGTTATATGTATTAATATTCACATACAAACAATCAACAAGTCTAATTTAAGTTCATTTTAATTAAATTAAATATAAAATTACTATTTATCCACCAAATTACAAGTCTTTTCACAAATTTTTGTTCACTCAAACAATAACCACTTAAGGAAGGGGTGAACACGACCACAAAAAGTTTGATAACTATATATAAGACTGTTACACAAAAGAAAAGATAAGTAAAATTACCTAAAAAAGAAACCACCTTAAATCAGTTGAGTTTCAATAATTGTTCTCCATTTGAATGGGTACATGGAACGAGAAGAAAACGTGATAACATATTATTCAATATAAAATTTTATTAAATGAGTCTAATCTAAGCATGTATCATTAATTGTGTGCATATATATATGTACGACTGTGTAAAAGTATATGTATGTAGGTGTTGGTGTGTATGCGTATGCGTGTTAGTATACGAGGGATTTCATGCATATACATCAATTCATTTGTTATACGTGTGCGCGTATGTGTGCATGTGTGTGAATGTGTCTGTGTGTGTGTGTGTGTGTGTGCGCGCGCATGCGTTTGAGTATGTGTGTGTGTAATATTCACATGTGAGCGTATAACCAAATATATATTTGCGCGTATATATATAGGTATATGTGTGTGTGTGTGTGTGTGTGTGTGTGTGTGTGTGTGTGTGTGCACGCATATATATTCATATTGATATACCCATATGACAAGTAAAAGAATGTTAGACTATTGTTAAATGTGTTGTGACACATGTGCCATAACCTCTAATAACTTCTTAATCCCACCTTATGGTTAAAGGTAGTTTCTTAGTAGCTACTGTCACATGTTTTAAATCTTGTTGCTGGAATGAAATAACATATCTGTAATACCCCGTATTTTTATGCTATATTAATTTGGGGATTTATTAAATTTAATGTGAGTGAATTATTTAATGAAAAATCCGAAAATTAATTATGTTATAATTATTAACGTGACGAGAGTTAGTAATTATGGGAAATTTGATGAATATTACTAATGAGCAAAGTAATATATGATATTGATTATATTGAATGTCACGAGTAAATAAAATGACAATTTTGGAAATTGAATCGGGACGCGCCCGTGTCGCGTCGGGACTAAATTTTATTAACTAAAAAGTGAATATTTTATAAGTTGTTCGTATGGTCGTTTTGAGTGCGCCAACGCGTCCGGAAGGGTCGAGATAGTCAGAAAAGTGTACCCGGGGGTGTAGTTTGGGTCTCGGAGCTTTTTTATGCCTAATTGGTACCCCGGGAGGGCATTTTAGTCATTTTACATATTTGGGTAATTAAACCCACGAATTTCAGCAACCTATATCAGCCATCTAGGTTAGTCATTTAGGGTTAGAATGTTCAGAACCCTAGAACGGCCATTGGAGAAGAGAGGAGAGAGCTCTCAAGGCAATTCAAGGCCAAAAAGTCACCGGTTTGCACCGCCGCCACCACCAACGCGTAGATCGCGAGAAGGGGAACACAACCACACCAAAATCAGCCGCAATCCAGACTTCTGAAAATCCCAGGCAAGTATTTATCTTGCGTATTTTCGTTTGTGCAATCTTCATATTAGTTAGGAATGATTAGAGATGAAAAATATGGAAGAAAACCCAATTTGTGATAGGAAAATCCATGTAGTATTGATTTATATAAAAATTCTGGAACCCTTGCCATGTAGAGGAAGATAACCCACGAAATTTTGGTATAAATAAGAAGGAAATTCTGGGATTAAATAGATTAGAATCATGAGCTAGATATTTTTAGGGTTCTTGAGTTTTAAATGAATTATGGCATAATAAATCCATGTTTAGTGATGTAAATTGATATGCTTTACATTGAATATACCTGTTATGATGATATAAGGATAGTAGTATTAATTATGGATGATTGGAACTTGAAAATATGGATTTGGTGTAAATTTGGAGATGAAACTCGTAACTGCAATTCTGCAGATTTTCGCAGACCTGCTTGATCGATCGATCGAGCCTAGAGCTTCGATCGATCGAAGGTTCGATCGATCGAGCCCAAAACCTCGATCGATCGACCCCTCTTGGCAGACTCCTATTTCCCTTTGTAAATGATTTAAAAATTGAATTGTCGTGATATAATTCTTGGGCATTCTTAGTATAATGATTTGGGAGACATAGAGGACCAGTAGGGCGTATAAATAAATGTTGGGATCATTAATATTCGACGAGAATGGTATTTATGGGATGTTTACTTTAGGGTTAGTAAATTGATATATTAAAGTGTGAGGCGCGTAAGAGAGTTACGGTGAAATGTAAATATGACACCTACTGAATTTTCTACTTGGAAGAATAGAGTCCACGAGTGTCACGAAATAAGTGAGAAAACCCTTCAAGTTAAGGTCAGAGATGAAACCTTATACATTATACTAATAATGTGAATTTAAGGATAAATGTTGAAATTATGGGTGACGAGAGGAACCTATATTAATATGATAAAAGTGGTATATTTATATGATTGTGTGTACATATATTATATACATGTGAAAAACATACCACGCTACTTGCTATCCTTGAGGTTACCGCGCTGGGACAGTCTTATCTCGATGGGACCTTTATGGGGGATATTGACTTGTACCCTAGAAGATAGATATACTTGGTACAGGCTATCGAATTGATAGTTCAGACGGTCCTAAGAGACGCGAGTATGTGCCATCCTCTTAGAGACTTAGAATCTATGCTTCACCTCGATATTGTTTGCGTATGTGTTGATACAGTTCGAGAGTGATTCCGAATTTGTATTCCCCTTGATATGAGTGGTATGGGGTTTGGATAGTGGAAGTATGCACGCACCATAGTTTTATTTGGGGTGCTGTTATTATATATATTATACGAGTAGATAATATATGTATATGAGATTTGGAAACTTGAAACTGCCTACTGTGATTTGATAAGTAGGGCATGGTTGATGACTCAAATAGTAAATACTTGTTTTGTGAGAGTATAATATGACACTGGGAAACTTTATAAATTAATAAAGCTAAAACGAGAGTTGTGCTGCTAATTGGAAGTATTCTTTAAAAAAAATGATATTGTTCGATTTTGAAATCTTATGAGTAAGTTAAGATAAGCTAAATTATTGGGAAGGTTAGTATGATAATATGATAAGATAACCCGTTGGGAAGGTTAGTACGATAGGCGTGCACATTATAAGAGAGGTGAGAATTTCTCAAGAGAGTGTCGCTCTAATATGTTGTTGCATTGGCCTGTATCAATTTAAATACTTGCTAAACGTATTTTAATTCAAACAAACTTTCGGGCTCTAACCCGTTTTTCTCTCTCTCTCTTGTATATATATGTATGTATTACAGGTGCCCAGCCACAGGGGCGTCTTACTTAGGATCTCTTGGAAGGAACGCGCTGCAACTTAGGTGGGAGTTGCAGGTCTCTTGATTAGACGACTTCGTTCATTCGGATCCACTCTTAGTACTTTCATTTTGTTGAGCATGTGTAGCTCTTTCCATTATTCCGTTGTTATTGGACATTTGTATTTCAGTTATTTCCAGTATTGTTACTATGGGTTTTATTCAGTTTGATTGTGTTACTTTATATTTCGCATGTTGACATTCGATTGACGAATGTTTTAAATTTATTGGACTATGTTGCAGATATTTAATGTGGTGTGATTCTTACTTATTGAATGTTGTTAATAAAATAAATGTTTTTTGTTAAATAAAATTTGGAAAGTATGTATGAAAATGGTTTTGACACTTAGCTTAATTATTTAGGGTGTTAAATTGGAAAAATTTATTTTTATCGACAGTGATGCTGAGAATGAACCAATTGTTTACCTTGATTTAATTTAATAAAGGAGTGATCGCCTGGTATTTAATTAGGCGGGGTGTCACAGGTGGTATCAGAGCATCAAGTTCTAGTGTCCATAGGATCTGTACGGCTTATTTCGCTTTCAGCTTGACGTTATTGCTATAGAGCCCTATTTTTAGGATTGTTGTACTCTTGCTTTTACGTTTAAGTCTTCAGTTATTTGAGATTTGATAATAACTGTAGACTAATAAACTTGTTCACGTTTCAGATGCCTCTGAGACGTGCTCCGAAAGATAGCCGTGCCCAGGCCGAGCAACCAGCAGCTCCGGCACCAGGCACAATGAATGCAAATGAAGTAGCCGCCATTGTTGCTCAAGCGGTGAATGCCGCGATAGCAGTGATTCAGCAGGCTCCACCCCAAGTTCAGGCAGTGGCGCCAGTACCAGCACAGCTTCCATCTGCATAGGAGAGGGTTCGGGATGCTTTTCAGAAAGCGCATCCCCCTGAGTTTTCGGGTAGCTCCGATATTGTCACAGTTAGCCAATGGAAGAAAGACATCCAGCGGCACCTCTGTATGTATGAGTGCACTGACGTGCAAAAACAGTTATTGGCTTCCTTTAAGCTGGTGGGATACGCCTTGCAGTGGTGGGAGTCCACTACCACATTGGAGGAGAGGGACACGATCCCTATTCAGTTATTCTGGGAGCGGTTTGACTGCAAATATTTTCCACCCGCCGTGCAGACTGAGATAAGGCGGAGATTGCTAAATCTGAAGCAGGAGAGTCTTACCGTAGCGGAATATGAAGAGGAGTTCACGAGACTTCTCACCATTGTGCCAGATGAGGCACCTACTGAGAATAAGAGGATTATGTTGTTTGTCGACGGGTAGCTTGGAGGATCCGTCAGCACCTTATTGGGAATTTATCTCTGAGTACTTTCACTGATGTACTCAATGTAGCGTTACTACATTGCCAGGATCACCGCTTCCATCTTCAGGGAAGCAAGAGATCAAGAGAGTCCAGCCAGCAGGGCAGAACCGGGGGTAATAGTGCCAGTGGGGCACCATCTCAAGGACAGACTCGTCAGTGCGAGCAGAGTTCCCATCAAGGGGACCCTGCTAAGTGATTCCGTTCAGGTGATTTTAGGCAGGGATTCGGGGGTTTTAGGCAGGGCCAGCCTAATCAGCAGGGCCAACACCGACAGCAGGGACAGCAGCAGGGCCAGCAGCGTGCTAATCAGGGCCAACAGGGTCAGTGGCGGGGAGGTAACGGCCAGCAGGGCCGTGGTCAGCAGGGACAGAGGGGAGGAAACTTCAAAGGCCGATGTTTTGGGTGCGATAAACATGGCCATAGGCGTCAGGATTGCCCAGAGGGCGATAGGGCCCCACAGCAGCAGGGAGCCCGTAATGAGCCACAGAGACCACTTTTTCCACCTGCCCTCCCAACTCCAGCCCAGGTGCCAGCCCTACCAGCCATTCTAGCAGCTCCAGTGCAGCAGGGGAAATTACAGTATGGACATGTCTATAACGTCCACCAGGCAGCAGCTCCACAGGCACCACCGGCGATTGAGGGTATGTTTCCTATCCATGCTACTATGGGTCGGGTTTTGTTTGATACGGGGGCAACACATTATTTTATAGCTATGCATTTTGCAAAGGCCTTAGGGTTGTTAGCCACAGCAGAGAGCACAGTGACGTGTGTGGACTCACCACTGGGGAGTGGGTCACTTATTTTCTTTATATGCCGAGGAGTGGGGGTAGAGATTGGTAGCTTGGTATTACCTGCAGACATGTTAGTCTTAGACATGCATGAGCATGATGTGATTATTGGTATGGATTGGCTCGCAGCTTATAGAGCCATGATTGATTGCTTCGGTGGGAGCATTATTTTTGCCATTCCGGGGCAAGATATGTTTGTAGTGGCGATGCCTCTCCCAGAGGGAGGCTCGACCGCTCATTTGTATTACATAGAGGAGGATACCTCTAAGGAGGTTGTGATTCCCTTAAATTCGATCCCAGTTGTCAGGGAGTATTCTGATGTGTTTCAGGAAATACCAGGCCTACCCCCAAGTCGAGAGATAGACTTTGTTATAGATTTATTGCCAGATACGAGACCTATAGCATGCGCACTGTACCGTATGGTTCCGACAGAGATGCGAGAGCTACGAGATCAGATAGAGCAGCTGTTAGGTCAGGGCTTCATTCGTAGGAGTACCTCACCTTGGGGCGCTCCAGTTTTGTTTGTGAAGAAGAAAGACGGTTCACTAAGATTGTGTGTGGACTACAGGGAGCTGAACAAGGTCACGATACGGAATAAATATCCGTTACCTCGAATCGATGATCTGTTCGACCAGCTGAGGGGAGCAACTTTCTTTTCAAAAATAGACCTGAGGTCGGGGTACCATCAGCTACGTATTAGGGAGCAGGATGTTTCGAAGACTGCTTTCTTGACGAGATATGGGTCTTATGAGTTTCGGGTGATGCCGTTCGGACTCACAAATGCTCCAGCCGTTTTCATGGACTTGATGAACCGAGTATTCAGAGAGTTCTTGGATCAGTTTGTCATCGTTTTCATAGATGACATTTTGATATATTCACACTCCGAGGAGGAGCATGCCGAGCACTTGAGGCAGGTTCTTCAGACTCTACGAGAGCATCAGTTGTATGCTAAGTACGAGAAGTGCGGATTCTGGTTGCGAGAGGTACAGTTCTTGGGGCATGTTGTTTCTGAGCAGGGGATAGCAGTTGACCCGAGTAAAGTATCTGCGGTGAGGGAGTGGGGACAGCCCACGACACCTACGAAAGTGCATAGTTTCCTGGGGTTAGCTGGTTACTATAGGAGATTCATTCGGGGATTCTCCAAAATAGCGAGACCATTGACCAATCTGACTCGTAAGGGAGTACCATATGTTTGGGATGATGCTTGTCAGTTGGCTTTCGACGAGCTGAAAGACAAGCTTACTTCAGCGCCAGTCCTTGTGTTATCGCAGTCGGGTATGGAGTACCTGGTTTACACTGATGCGTCCTTACGGGGACTTGGGGGAGTACTTCAGCAGGAAGAGAAGGCTATAGCTTTTGACTCCCGCAAGCTTAAGCCGCATGAGAATAATTACCCCACCCATCACCTGGAGTTAGCAGCGGTCGTCTTTGCATTGAGGATATGGAGGCACTATTTGTTGGGAGAGAAATTTCGTTTGTTCACAGACCATAAGTCGTTGCAGTACCTGTTCACTCAGCGAGGGCTGAATATGCGTCAGCGCAGATGGCTAGAGTTTGTGAAGGACTACCAGTTCGACATACAGTATCATCCGGGAAAGGCCAACGTAGTTGCTGATGCGTTGAGTCGTAAATCGGTAGAAGAGGTAGCAGATGTCTGGAAAGCAAAGTGGAAGGAGTTAGGTCAC
The DNA here is from genome assembly GCA_949130495.1 of Sambucus nigra. Taxonomy (NCBI): domain Eukaryota; kingdom Viridiplantae; phylum Streptophyta; class Magnoliopsida; order Dipsacales; family Adoxaceae; genus Sambucus; species Sambucus nigra. Next base: position 301,652,012 of record OX422208.1, read on the forward strand.
CAGGACGGAGTAGCACGTTCTTTCATATCCGTGATGTCAGTCACACCCGAGATTGTTACGAGGGTGATACAGGCACAGACCACAGATCCGTTTTTCCAGGAGCAGATTGTGCGACTTCTAGCCGAGGGTGCTGAGTCTTATTCAGTTAGTTCTGATGGAGGTTTGCGGTTTAATGGGAGATTGGTGGTTCCAGAAGAAGTAAAATTACGTCATGCAGTGATGACTCATTCTCATGGGTCCCGATTTGCAGTACATCCGGGAGGTGATAAGATGTACCACGATATGAGGAGGCAATACTGGTGGAGTGGGATGAAGAAGAACATTGCTGAGTTCGTGTCCAAGTGTTCTACCTGCCAGCTGGTGAAGGTGGACCATCAGAAGCCGTCAGGATTGCTTCAGCCATTGGAAGTACCGGCGTGGAAGTGGGAGAGTATTTCCATGGATTTTATTATAGGGTTGCCTACATCACAGCAGGGCCACGATTCTATCTGGGTGATTGTAGACCGTTTGACCAAGGTGGCTCATTTTCTGCCGGTGCGGACAGATTACACCACGGGTCAGTATGCTCAGTTTTTCATCGCTGAGATTGTCAGACTACACGGGGTGCCCCTGAATATTGTGTCAGATAGAGACAAGATTTTCGTGTCACGTTTTTGGGAAAGCTTTCAGGAGGCTATGGGTATTGAGTTGAGGCTGAGTTCATCTTACCACCCACAGACAGATGGACAGACAGAGCGTACTAATCAGATGTTAGAGGATATGCTACGCATGTGTGTTCTCGATTTTAGAGGAGGTTGGGAGCCACATCTTCCACTGGTAGAGTTTGCTTATAATAACTCTTATCAGTTCATGATTGGGATGGCTCCATTTGAGGCTTTGTATGGCAGGCCTTATCGTTCTCCAACTTGTAGGCTCAAAGTGGGGGATAACAAGTTGCTAGGACCATAGGTAATTCAGGAGACCTCCGCGAGGATTGAGATAATCAGGAGTCGCATTCGGATAGCCCAGGACAGGCAGAAGAGCTACACCGATGCGAAACGGTTCTTCCGAGAGTTTAGCGTGGGGGACCAAGTGTTATTGCATGTATCTCCTATGAAGGGAGTGATGAGGTTCTGGAAGAAGGGGAAGTTGGCTCCGAGGTACGTGGGACCATTTCCAATCATCGAAAGGATTGGGTCAGTTGCATACAGGTTGGGACTTCCAGAACATTTACATCGCATCCATGATGTATTCCACATCTCGTCGTTGAGACGATATCTTCGGGATGATATGGCCCATACTCACATTGCGATAGATGAGATCGACTTACAGCCTGACAGCTCTTACGAGGAGAGATCGGTGGCTATCCTAGACTATAGTGAGAGGAGATTGAGGTCGAAGATAGTTCCACTTGTGCGGGTCCAGTGGGAGCATCATAATGTGGAGGAATCCACTTGGGAGCGCGAGGCAGATATACGCGAGAGATATCCAGAGTTGTTTTTATCAAGTATGACTTATTTTTCAAATTTCGGGACGAAATTCCGTTATTAGGGGGAAGTATGTAATACCCCGTATTTTATGCTATATTAATTTGGGGATTTATTAAATTTAATGTGACTGAATTATTTAATAAAAATTCGAAAATTAATTATGTTATAATTATTAACGTGACGAGAGTTAGTAATTATGGGAAATTTATTGAATATTACTAATGAGCAAAGTAATATATGATATTGATTATATTGAATGTCACGAGTGAATAAAATGACAATTTTGGAAAATGAATCGGGGCGCGCCCGTGTCGCGTCGGGACTAAATTTTATTAAATAAAAAGTGAATATTTTATAAGTTGTTCGTATGGTCATTTTGAGTGCGCCGACGCGTCCGAAAGGGTCGAGATAGTCAGAAAAGTGTACCCGGGGGTGTAGTTTGGGTCTCGGGGCGTTTTTAGGACTAATTGGTACCCCGGGAGGGCATTTTAGTCATTTTACATATTTGGGTAATTAAACCCACGAATTTCAGCAACCTATATCAGCCATCTAGGTTAGTCATTTAGGTTTAGAATATTCAGAACCTAGAACGGCCATTGGAGAAGAGAGGAGAGAGCTCTCAAGGCAATTCAAGGCCAAAAAGTCACCGGTTTGCACCGCCGCCACCACCAACGCGTAGATCGCGAGAAGGGGAACACAACCACACCAAAATCAACAGCAATCCAAACTTCTGAAAATCCCAGGAAAGTATTTATCTTGCGTATTTTCATTGGTGCAATCTTCATATTAATTAGGAATGATTAGAGATGAAAAATATGGAAGAAAACCCAATTTGTGATAGGAAAATCCATGTAGTATTCATTTATATAAAAATTCTGGAACCCTTGCCATGTAGAGGAAGATAACCCACGAAATTTTGGTATAAATAAGAAGGAAATTCTAGGATTAAACATATTAGAATCATGAGTTAGAGATTTTTAGGGTTCTTGAGTTTTAAATAAATTATGGCATAATAAATCCATGTTTAGTGATGTAAATTGATATGTTTTACGTTGAATATACCTGTTATGATGATATAAGGTTATTAGTATTAATTCTGGATGATTGGAACTTGAAAATATGGATTTGGTGTAAATTTGGAGATGAAACCCGTAACTGCAATTCTGCAAATTTTCGCAGACCTGCTTGATCGATCGATCGAGCCTAGAGCTTCGATCGATCGAAGGTTCGATCGATCGAGCCCCAAACCTCGATCGATCGACCCCTCCTGGCAGACTCCTATTTCCCTTTGTAAATGATTTAAAAATCGAATTGTCGTGATATAATTCTTGGGCATTCTTAGTATAATGATTTGGGAGACATAGAGGACCAGTAGGGCGTATAAATAAATGTTGGGATCATTAATATTCGACGAGAATGGTATTTATGGGATGTTTACTTTAGGGTTAGTAAATTGATATATTAAAGTGTGAGGCGCGTAAGAGAGTTACGGTGAAATGTAAATATGACACCTACTGAATTTTCTACTTGGAAGAACAGAGTCCACGAGTGTCACGAAATAAGTGAGAAAACCCTTCGACTTAACGTTAAAGATGAAACCTTATAAGTTATACTAATAATGTGAATTTAAGGATAAATGTTGAAATTATGGGTGACGAGAGGAACCTATATTAATATGATAAAAGTGGTATATTTATATGATTGTGTGTACATATATTATATACATGTGAAAAACATATCGCGCTACATGCTATCCTTGAGGTTACCGCGCTGGGGCAGTCTTATCTCGATGGGACCTTTATGGAGGATATTGGCTTGTACCCTAGAAGATAGATATACTTGGTACAGGCTATCGAATTGATAGTTCAGACGGTCCTAAGAGATGCGAGTATGTGCCATCCTCTTAGAGACTTGGAATCTATGCTTCGCCTCGATATTGTTTGTGTATGTGTTAATACAGTTCGAGAGTGATTTCGAATTTGTATTCCCCTTGATATGAGTGGTATGAGGTTTGGATAGTGGAAGTATGCACGCACCATAGTTTTATTTGGGGTGCTGTTATTATATATATATTATACGAGTAGATAATATATATATATGAGATTTGGAAACTTGAAACTGCCTACTGTGATTTGATAAGTAGGGCATGGTTGATGACTCAAATAGTAAATACTTGTTTTGTGAGAGTATAATATGACACTGGGAAACTTTATAAATTAATAAAGCTAAAACGAGAGTTGTGCTGCTAATTGGAAGTATTCTTTAAAAAAAATGATATTGTTCGGTTTTGAAATCTTATGAGTAAGTTAAGATAAGCTAAATTATTGGGAAGGTTAGTATGATAATATGATAAGATAACCCGTTGGGAAGGTTAGTACGATAGGCGTGCACAATAGAAGAGATGTAAGAATTTCTCAAGAGAGTGTCGCTCTAATATGTTGTTGCATTGGCCTGTATCAATTTAAATACTTGCTAAACGTATTTTAAATCAAACACACTTTCGGGCTCTGACCCGTTTCTCTCTCTCTCTCTCTCTCTCTCTCTCTCTCTCTCTCTCTCTCTCTCTCTCTCTCTCTTGTATATATATGTATGTATTACAGGTGCCTAGCCACAGGGTCGTCTTACTTAGGATCTCTTGGAAGGAACGCGCTGCAGCTTAGGTGGGAGTTGCAGGTCTCTTGATTAGACGACTTCGTTCATTCGGATCCACTCTTAGTACTTTCATTTTGTTGAGCATGTGTAGCTCTTTTCATTATTCCGTTGTTATTGGACATTTGTATTTCAGTTATTTCCAGTATTGTTACTATGGGGTTTATTCAGTTTGATTGTGTTACTTTATATTTCGCATGTTGACATTCGATTGACGAATGTTTTAAATTTATTGGACTATGTTGCAGATATTTAATGTGGTGTGATTCTTACTTATTGAATGTTATTAATAAAATAAATGTTTTTCTTTAAATAAAATTTGGAAAGTATGTATGAAAATGGTTTTGACACTTAGCTTAATTATTTAGGGTGTTAAATTGGAAAAATTTTATTTTTATCGACAGTGATGCTGAGAATGAACCAACTGTTTACCTTGATTTAATTTAATAAAGGAGTGATCGCACGATATTTAATTAGGTGGGGTGTCACAATATCAAGGTTTCTATTTTGAACATTTAAGAGTCTTGTGTTATATTGTAACACCCCGCCTAATTAAATACCGGGTGATCAATCATTTATTAAATTAAATTGGAATGTCTAGTTGGTTCATTCTCAGCATCACTGTCGAAAAATAATTTCTTTATTAATCACCTAATATATCACTATCGAAAAATAAAACTTTTTAACATTTAATAAAACCATTACATACAACAGAATAACAATGAAGTACTAACACATTACAACTGAACAATATATCACAAGAATAAATCAGACTAGGAAACTCTCCAGTTAAAATGTCTTATTGCCACTAAACAAAATTGATGTTAACAGTATTGACATAAGTATTTACAATTCTCTAGAATATAAATAGAATTAACTAGAATCCTAGGTGACATGCCCTAAATGAAAATAGACACTACAGATATGTGAATCAACAGAATGGAAGCGTTTAAACAAAATTTTCATCTCTGATAGCAGCTATAAGCCATAGATACGTTCATAATATATGTTGGGCATCCCTGCTGCTGGATACCTAATGCCAAGGATACAATAGAGAAGAGAATATGTAAGGAAACGGGTCATAGCCCGAGTGTAAAATATTTTGTTAAAATAGCAAGTGCTTAATCAGTACAATTAAGCATTTATTATGTACGTATTAGTTCCATGGCTCTCACTTGATATTCTCACCTCTCATCTAGAGTGCACACCTAACGTATACCCTTAGCCCAATCTAGTTACGCCATTACCTAACTAGTTTGTACCAATACTGTCTATATGGTCTTCTTTAAGATGCCCACCCTTATTACCCAAATAAGTAATACTTACCTCTAACATTTTCATTAATTAAATCACTTGTCTCAAGTGTTAGTTAAGTTCTCACATTCTTAAACCATTTGAGTATCTTAGTCATTCTCATCTATTAGGCAACAGATACTCTGCTACCAAATCCCGATACATCACGCACGTAAGGATTTACAAGTTTCGAATCACTCAAGAACCGTATTAATACAAATCACACATATTGGAGGAGAACATAGTTCACATACCTATGGGTCGCGCAAATACCTACGCTCCCATAGTCAGCTGACTTATCAACTCACAAAGAAGTCTTCACAGTCCTATGTTCTTGAGGTACCAAATCTAAATCCCCCCGAAGGCACACAAGTAAGGTGGGTATGTCATACACACAATAAATAATAATATAGGTATACAATCCACCTATATAAATATAACATCAATAAGGTATTCACACAACCATACTCTAACAATAGGTATTCATCTCACCTATATATATAATAACAACAGGTATTCATCTCACCTATATATAATCACCATAGGTATTCATCTAACCTATATATATAATAACAACAGGGCGTACGCATAACCCATATAATAAATCCCATACGTAGTATATTTATATCCCTAATATCCTACGTATTTTTTTATTATGACTAATCTCCAATATATTATTTTTGAACTTTTCTTACCACAAGATGGTTATCATTTAATCCTCAAATTAATTCAGTAGGTAAACATTACGCCATACTAATCCATGTCATCACAACTCCCGAATCTCTATGAATTAAAAATTCTTCAATTAGGTTTATTTCTCAAAAACACCTAATTCAATCTTAACCCTTAATTTCATATCTTAAGATAAATCCCAAATACACCTAAGGTTATGCTGATAATTTATGACTCTTTTACTACGGGTCCTAACCTTAAACTATCTTTCATTCGATTTAAACCCCAAGTTATATAATTCTCCAAAATAACTCGTTTAACTAATCACTCGAGAAATTTCCCCCATTCAAAATACCAAAATACTATTTTTCGGGTCTTAAGTATATCCTACTCCCCTTACCTAAGTCCCATTAGGTTCATTTAATCATCATCAAATATTCCTCAAAGTTTGGTATTTAATCAACAATTAAAAAGGAAAAATAGATCACATTTACAAGGGAGTCGATCGATCGACTATTTTTGATCGATCGATCGATCGACCATATTTGCATGTTTCGCCTACGGGCTTCATACCTTTTTCATCATCAAAATCAATATTAAATGATCCCAAATCATATACCAAGGTATATACATGATTTCTAACATCTAAATCATATCAATCATCAAGGGTTTCAATTAATCATGCTAATCTTCATTTTAAATTCATAAATTCTGCAATAGATAATTCTTCCTCAAGAATGCATTTAAATCTCAGAATTCTTCATCAATTATAACTCAAATTTTGTAAAGATGATTGTCTAATAAAAAAGGCTTTAATCTAATCATGGTTATCATCACAGGGATCAATCTTAAATCATCAAAATTCATCTTTTGATTTGTAAAACAGTCCAGAATTTTATTCTATTTTAATATGAACATTATACATGCTAGATTTACAGTAATTAATCACTTGCCTTGAGATTTTAGGTCTGAACCATTGGGGATGGTACTCTACCGGTGGTCCTCCCTTTTTTGGCTAAGTTTCGATAGTGGTGGTGGTGGCTCTTGGTGGTGCAAGGTGGTTGTCCCTTGGTTTTCTCCAAAAACCTCTTCCTCTCCTTGAAAAGCCTCCCACTCTCCTCAAAGACCGTTCCTCTGCTTTTGGGTGAATGAACCTAAGTTCTTTAATCTCCTCACTACTATAATAAAACCCAATTTCCGTGTTTACTATCCACCTACATATTAAAATTACCAAAATACCCCTCTGGGCGTCTTTTCGGTTCTAAAGTGCCCCGAGACCCAAATCAAACACCTAAGTAATTTTTTTTGACTATTTGGACAATTTGGCGCAGTCAAAACAAACATGTGGATGATATATAAATAATTCACTTCTATTCCCTTTAAATATAGTCTCGACACGACATATACACACGTCCCGACTTAATTACTGAAATTGTCGTACACATAATTCGCGATAATTTATAAATTCGTGATCATATATATTACTTTTAATCACTAAGTAATATTCAACATGAATCACATATTACTTTATTCTCGAGTAATATTTAAATCCAGATAAATTTCCAATTATAACACAATTAATTCTAATTAATCCCATTTTAAAAGTCATAAAAATACGGGGTATTACATATATGTGCGATTGTGTAAAAATTATACGTTTATGTGTGTAGGTGTATATGTGAATGTGTGAGTATACGAGGGGCTTCATGTATATATATATATGAATTCATGTGTTATACGTGTTTGCATAAGTGTATATATATGTGCACGTGTGAGTATGTGTATGTGTATATGTGTGCGCGTGTGAGTATGTGAGCATATACCCAATTTCATATGTGCGCGTATGTCGTATATATACGTTCATATGTGATTGTGTGTGCTCATATATATATATATATATATATATGTGTGTGTGTGTGTGTGTGTGTGTGTGTGTGTGTGTGTGTGTTCACATTCATATACCCATATGAAAAGTAAAAAATATTGGATAGTTGTTGAATGGGTTATAGCACATGTGCCATAACCTCCAATAACTTCATACCCCCTGGGTTGTGGGTAGTTTTTCAATAGCTACTATAACATGTTTTAATTCCAATGCAAGACTGAAATAATATCTCAAGTTTTCTATTATGAACATTTAAGAGTTTTGTGAAGTATACCTTTTATATAGCACTAGCAACTACTGTAGACATTAATACTTGGAAATCAAGTGAAATCCGAATAAGTATAAATTGTATTCTACATTACACATTTATAATTTCAAAACAAATTTATATTATAAATTATGCAATTTCAATTATTCGGGGAAATGGGCAAATTTAAGTTTTTTAATGAATCAATATGAACCGATTTATGGACTAATCCTCAGGTTCCACCTGTGTCAGTTCCAACACTGACTCCCCTGCTAGTAACGACACCCCACTTCCAGGTTCCTTTTTCCCCGAATGGTTACTTTGAACCTTACCATCAGTACCCCAAGTACCCTACCTTTCAAGAACCCCCACGAGATGAGTCCGTAGGTCCTCCACCGGGCGATGAGGCTGATAATAATTGATAATGCAAGTTCAATCTGAATTGTTTTTCCTCCAAGAAGCCATAAGCAATATTCAAATTAAGTACTCTATCCTGACGCCCGATTATCAAAAAATTTAATATGCATATCTTTAAGACAAACAATGGAACTAGTAGGATGACTCACATTGCGAGTTCCATCAGGGACTCAGTCACGTCACAAATAACTATTAGGTAGTATGATATGCCATTAAAGACCTCATTGATGCTGGGAGTCTCATCCTGGGAAATCCCAATGTTACTAACAACACTTCGCCATATCAACCCAACCCTCGCACCAATGCCTTCTCTAACACTCCTGAACCAAACACTGACTCGTCCACCTTAATAATACCCATTCATTACAAATCAAGGATGAAGACACACACACACACACACACTTTTAAACATCTACCCCTTGGGGCGTACCATTGCTCACCATAAAATAATCATTGAAACAAAGCCCACCATTGACCATATGACAATCTTTATCGTGGACATACACTTCCTGCAAACTAATCATTTCATATCGGACTTACTCTTGGTATATAATTCATACTCTTAAAAGATCAAAGGCTTCTTACTCCTTTCGTGAAAGAAATATATCACTCATCCGAGTGGTAATAAATTTACGATGAGGTCTTCCAAGCAACCAAACATATCACATTCATAGTACTAATCCAAACTCTAAGACAGATTTATTCTCCCTCATAGATTTGGGAACCAATAGTAGTGCCCACTCGCCCACTACTTCAAACATGTTATCGATAAAATCTTAAAAAAATAGTGGGAACTTCACCTCTGTAATCCTCTAGATAGAAGAACCCATAGTTTGCACACCCCGATATCTTATCCCCAAGTATAGATGAGTGAAAGGGGTTAATAACTCATATGCTCATATTACCTAGAAGTATCGAGTTCATCACCAACGAATAGGAAGAAAGAATGAGGTACCACATTGCTCAAAGAGACACCATTTAGGAAGTTGAACTGAGAGTTAAACTCGACCCAATAACTTATGTTAAACACAAAAGTTAAGGAAATCAAAGGGTTATGGTTTCCTAGATAATATTTCAGACTGAGTACGATGGGTAATGAGGGATGGGTACTGACCCCTCCCCAAGGACCCGAAGCATAGGTCTTCACTCTTGCCACCATCCCTATGTGACAGACAGACTCCAGGGACAAAATCAGTCCTTCTTAACCGATAGGTCTGAAACCTAAGCTAAACCTAACCATGGAAATACGGCCTCCAACAAACCGAGTCTTATCCCAAGACCTTCAGCCTCCAATCCTAAAAAGGTCTACTATGCTCATCGGCTAGAACAAGGTATTATGAATTACTTTTACCATCTCTTGATCATATATGCTCATCGGCTAGAACAAGGTATTATGAATTACTTTTACCATCTCTTGATCATAGAGGGGAAAAGCCTCAAATCTACGTTTTATATTTCTGGGCAGAATGTTATTGAAATAAAAGTGCTAATGTTTTTCTTGTTTTTGGTAATATAATTATGGTGTTGTGCTTAATCTTATAACTTTATCATATACCTATCATTATTAGGGATATATAACCTTAAAATGATTTTGATGTTTAATTAGTATATTGATGATGTAAATTCTGTTAAAATATAAATAATGATTGTTGTATAACTCAAGTAACCGAGTTGATAAGATTATATACATAAATATGTGTGAAATTATTTTACATGTATATTGTCAAGTACATTCTAGACTAGTCCTCCGGTTGACCTAGGCACATATTGAATGCGGTTTGTTCTAATTTATCTGGCTAGGTTCCGCTTGAGTGCCTTGTTGGACATAAATCGCCTGAATCGGACACGTGATTATAATACAAATCAATTAGAAGGCCTTGGAATGCCATGTGAGTTATGACTTAGTATGATTTCCCTTACCACGTATTATTGGGGAATATTCGAATGTAGGCCTAGAGTTATAACTTGTCTCCCCGAGTAACGATAGTGGCCATATATGATGTGTTTTGTGAGATATTATGCTTGTATTTTAAAGTGAATACCCTGAATCGATGCACTTGATATTATACTTAAAGGAAATATTACGATACGTCAAATACTGAAATGAGATTAATAATGATTAATCATGATACGATATGAGACTACATGTTACTTGAGTTCGTGTTAGGTAGTAACAATGTAGGAGCATTGGTTGGGTAATTCAAATAATGAATTACTAGAGATAAGTTGTGTTGAGTATGCATTCAGCATATGTACATCATATAACTATATAGATTTTCTTGTTATTGATGCTCGTTTCTATGTCTCCTTTCCCCTCTCTAATATATATGTATTATACTGGTCCTTGCTCCTCTAGATATTAGATTGTGAAGATAGACGACCTCGCATCTATTCTTATGATCATATAGTGGTGACGCTGGTCCTTATCTTATTTTTGTCACTCTTCCTTAGAGTGTGCTATCAGAGATTTTTCCATTTTTAAGGATTTGAGAGTGTTGAGAGGTTCACATTATACACTTTACCCAGTTTATTTTTAGGCCCGTATGTTTGGGAATTTTATGTTCAACATAGATATTACTTATGGATCATATAATTAATATGGAGTGTTTTGGTTACACGTATGGGAGTGTACATCTTTACTGCGTTAATATTTTTCCCTATTTCTAGCATCAACATATTGACAACTTAGCCTAAAGTTTAATTGTATGTAACTAACCGAATTAGATTTTAAAGGAGGGGTTACCACATTTAGTATCAGAGCACCCAAGTTTTAGAGACTTTAGGGATCTGAGGGCGTCCGTTACGTTTTTCGCACCAGGTTTCTTTGATACTTAGAGCTCTATGACTAGGTTTTGTATTCTACGATTTTAGGGATTATTCAAGCCACTGAACCAAAATGACAGACTGTGAGTGCCCGAGTAGGTGGGAGGGGTTCCTTGTTTGGATTTCACTTAAGAGATGCTCCACACATGAGGGTTTAATTTTATCGTGAGCTAAAACTTTTAGCATGATATATATCCATCACTTTAAACCGTTGCACATGATTACATATGTGATATATGATTTGAACTTTTTCTTTTAGTTCTCCTACTTTATGCTTACTCTCTTCAGATAAGGAGACACAACAGTAGACTCGCAGGAGCAGCAAGACAGACGGGGGCCCGGGAATAATAGCCCCCACCTGCATAGGGCATAATTGGAGGTTTGTCAAAAGTTGACTTGACGACCATAGCGCATATTGTAGCTGCAATAATAGTAGTAGCATTTTCAGCACATCAAGTGCCCGCGCCAGTTCCATCACCAGCCTCAATACCACCTGTCGTCATCGCACCACCTGTAGTGTCTCAGCTGGAGCCACAGGTGTCAGTTGTTGTACAGACAACCTAAACATCTATTATGAGTGGGTTTTAAGAATAGGCATCCGCCTTTGTTCACCGATTATGTGGGTTCGTTGGAGACACTTCAGTGAAATTAAGATATATATGCAGACATTCAAGATTGGTTGACATCACAGAGGTGTAAAAATAGATTTTAGCAACCTTCCGTCTAATTGGGAAGGCACTGTACGGGTGGGAGTCCATTATATTCACAGCTCAGCAGTATGTTATGCCTATTGCTGAATTTTGGACGCATTTCGAGGCGAAGTTTGTGCCTTTCGCATAGCGTGTGGCTTTGAGGAGGAGGTTAGATACCTTGAAGTAGATTGGTTCAGTTCTTGAGTATGAGCAAGATTTTATCTCATCGATAGAGTTTTCTCCCGAGGTGCAGTCAGATGAGGATTTGAAGACTCGGAGGTTCTTTGAGGGGATACCTTGTCCAATTCAGGGGGTTCTTGCTGGAAAATCCATCTTTCAATAATTATGAGCTAGTAGTGAATGTAGCATTATATCACTCAAATGATCATTCTGAGCATGTGGTAGGTAATCAAGGCGAGACATGCCAGCATGGTAGGCCTTAAGATGTCATAATTACGAGCCACCAAGGCCTACAGGGGCGCCGACAGTTAGGAGGCCATCAGGCCAAGAGATTCAGAGGCTATCACCATGGGTAGTAGGGTCAGGCAATTCAGGCTCAGTCGGTCCAAACCATTCCAGGTTAGAGTCAATCGTAATATGTCCAACAACTCCAGGGCCAGTAGGGCTTAGGGTGAAAGAGATCAACATCTGGCTAATCGGCCCAACATCGGAGCTTTGGTGAAGCAGGCATGAGATGAGGGTCCCATTGTATGCTTCCAGTGCGGCGAGACTGGAAAATTGTCCACGGGGATAGTCACAGGGAGATAGAACACATGAGTAGCACGTGCTCCTACCACAACCACTATTTCTGGCATTGTTAGCAACCCCAGCAATGCTAGTTTAGCTAAAGTTTTACCATAGGGGTGTATATGACGTTTAGCCTGTTCAGTCGTAGGTGCGACCACCTGCAATTTAGGGCATGATTTTTGTCTATAGTTCTCATGTTATAGTATTGTTTGACACTGGTGCATCACACTCATTTTCTAGTTATGGGTTTGGTAGGGCATCGGGGATAATAGACGTTGCAAAGGTGATAGTCTCCTATGTGAGTTCACCTTTGGGTGGTATATATGTTTGCCACGTTTGTAGAGGAGTCACGATTGAGATTAAAAGACTTCACTTATTGGTCAACGTTATTTTGATTGAGATGCATACCTATGATGTGATTTAGGGTTTGATTAGTTGGGTACATATCAGGTCCAGATTTATTGTTATGGAGTGCGATCACGTTTTCCATTCCTGGTCAGAAGATGTAACTGATAGCATTGCCTGGTCTTGAGGGTGGAGCCAACTCACACATGTTTTACATTGAGGCAGATTCTCCTGATGGACTGTCCATTTCTTTGAATCCAATTCCTATAGTGACGGAGTTTGTAGACATATTTATTGATGTTCCTAGTTTACCTCTAGCTCGTGAGATATAGTTTGGCATAGAGTTAGTGCCGGGCACGAGACCGATTGCCATAGCCCCGTACCCTATGACACCCTTAGAGATGAGGGAGCTTAGGGAGAAAATTAAATAGATGTTGGGCCAAGGTTTCATTCGTATGAGTACATCTCATTAGGGAGATCCAGTGATTTTTGTGAAGAAAAGGGATGGTTCCCTTCGATTGTGCGTCGATTATCGGGGGTTGAACAACATGACGGTTTGGAATAAGTATATGTTACCTCGGATTGATGATATATGCAATTAGCTAAAGGATGCTTAATTATTTTCAAAGAATGATCTGCATTTTGGTTATCACCAGTTGAGGATTTAGGAGGAGGATGTCCCGAAGACAGCATTCCTGACTTGGTATGGTTCGTACGAGTTTCGGGTCTTACCATTTGTCTTGACCAATGCGCCTATTCATGGATTTGATGAACTGTGTATTCAGGCCATTCTTGGATCAGTTTATTATCGTGTGCATTGATAATATCTTGATATATTCACAATCCGAGGAGGAGCATGTTGGACATTTATGATTGGATCTTCAAACCTTAAGGGAGCATTAGCCTTACGCTAAGCTCTCCAAGTGAGGGTTTTTGTTATGAGAGGTGCAGCTTCTGGGCCACATTATGACGAAGGCTGTAATTTCCATCGATCCTAGCAAGGTTACGAAGATTATTGAGTGGGGGAAACCCACTTCGTCGATAGAGATTAGGAGTTTTTAGGGTCTAGAAGGTTACTATCGAACGTTTATCCAGGGATTCTTGAAGATTGCTAGTTCGCTTACACATTTGACAAAGAAGGGTGTTATTTTCTTCTAGTGTTCAGAATGTTAAGAGGATTTTGACACTTTAAAGGAGAAGCTTACGTCAGTTGCGTTGCCGCAAGCTGGGGCTGAGTATTGTGTGTACACTGATGCGTCATTACAGGGGTTAGGAGCTATTCTGATACAGGAGGAGAGGCCGATTTCCTATATTTTGAGGAAATTAGGGCCTCATGAGGGCCACTACCCGACTCATAACTTAGAGTTGGCGGAAATTTTTTTGCGTTGTATTCATGGAGATACTACTTGCTTGGGGAGATGTTTACGGTCTTCACCGACCATAAGAGTCTTTAGTACTTGTTCTCACAAAAGAACTTAAACATTTGGTAGAGTAAATGGGTGGAATATGTGAATGACTACCTGTTTGCCATATAGTACCACCTGGGCATAAAAAATGTGGTTATCGATGCATTGGGCCAGAGAGATGCAGCATCATCGTCCGCCTTGGAGGTAGAGGAGAGTGTTGCATTGTCAGATGTTTGGAAAGCTCAGTGGGAGGAGTTGGGTATCTTTGACATTGGCAGAGCATTTATGGGGGTTGTTTCTATATCAGTTTCTATAGTTAAGCGAGTTGTGAAGGCCTAGTCTTCTGATGACTTTTGTGAGGAGAAGGTGAAGTCATTTATGTATGGGGGTATTTGAGATTTCTCAATTATTTCTGACAGGGGACTTCGTTATCAGGGACAAATTATTATGCTGAGTGATTCCAAATTATGGAAGGCCTTATTACCTGAGGCGCATGGATCTAAATTCACTGTTCACCCCGGAGGTGATAAGGTGTATTAGGACATACACCACATATATTGGTGGGTTGGATTGAAGTATGATGTAGCCGAGTTTGTCTTGAAGTGTGACACTTGCCATCTTGTATAGCTGGAGCATTAAAGACCTAGAGGGGAGTTGTAGCCGTTGCCCATTCTTTAGTGGAAATGGGAAAGCATCTCCATAGATTTCATTATTGGGTTGCAAAGATCGCAGCGTCATGATTCGATTTGGGTCATCGTTGACTAAATGACAAAAGTGGCTCATTTCCTTCTAATGAGGACAGATTATATGGCATAACAGTATGCCAGGCTATTTATTACCAAGATTATGAAGATGCATTGGCTATCGCATGACATCGTGTCTGACCGTGGTAGTGTCTTTATCTCGCACTTTTAGGGTGGTCTTCAGGAGGCGATGGGATTTCAGTTGAGCTTGAGTACCGCATTCCACCCTCAATCTAATTTTAAGACGAAGTGGGTGAACCAAATTTTGGAGGACATGTTGCGAGTTTGTGTGTTGGACTTCAAAGGTTGTTAGGATACACATTTTCCCCTGGTGGAGTTCGCATATAATAATAGTTATCAGCAGATTATTAGCATGGCACCATATGAAGCTTTATATGGAAGGTCTTATCGATTTTTTACGTGTTGGTTGGAGTACGGAGCACCGGATGCTAGGTCCAGATATTGTTAGGGATGCCTCGAAGAAAGTTGACTTGATTCGTAACTGGATGAAGACTGAGTAGGATCATCAGAAAACTTATGCTAACACAAGGTGGAGAAAGTTAAAGTTTTCCATTGGGGACCATGTGTTGTTAAGGGTCTCACCCATGAGAAGTGTTGCTCTCTTTGGTGACAAAGGGAATCTTTCGTCGCTATACGTGGGTTCGTTTATAGTTTTGGATAGGGTGGGGACGATTGCCTGCCATTTATCCCCACCCGACCATCTCCAGCATATGCACGATATTTTTCATGTATCCATGTTTAGAAATTTCTTGCGTCTCGAGGACTCACACCTACACGTCGATTTATATGGGGTTGAGATGTATCCCGACGGGAGCTATGAGGAGGGGTTGATTAAGATAGTAGATTTTCGTGAGCAACAATTAAGGTCAAAATTTATTCCTCTTCTTCGTGTTCGCTGGAGTCATCATGATGATTCTGAGGCCATTTGGGAGAGAGAGGATGACTTGCGAATTAGTCACCCGTATCTCTTCACGAAAGGTACTTTCGAAACTACCTTAATCGGTGGAGTCATCATAATTTGTTTTATTTTGGATTTTGAGGATGAAATCCTATTTGTAGAGGGGGAGAATGTAATACCCCACATTTTTTACTGAATTAAACTTGAATTAATTGAATAAAATTCCGTTTTTATAATAATACATTACGATAAAATATTATTAAGCGAATAATTAATGAATGCGAAAATTATATCCGTATATATCTTTAAAATATTTGGAAATGAAAAGTTAAATTGAGTACATTGAGATCTGAATACGCGACTTCAATATTGGAAGAGAATTATCGCGTAAAAGGATGCAGAGGGTTAAATTGTGTCGATCAATTTTTGTAATTGAACTAATCCTAGGTATAATTAGAAAAGTTAGAGGTGACCTCTTCATTTGTCATTAAACACAAAAATGGCTAGGGCTTCGGTAGAGAGATAAAGACAATAGAGAGCTTTCAAAGAGAAGAAGGAAAAGAAGAAGGTTGCATCATGGAACTCTTGAAAGTAGGTCATATTCTTCACCAACACCTCCCTACACAAAACAAAGGCAAGTTAATCTAGATAGTTAAATCTTGATTGTTTAATGAAAAAGTGTATGAACATGATTTGATTTCCTAAATCTTGAAATTGATGAGATGGACTTAATACGTAAATGATTTAGGATACATCCAACTAGAAACGAATTTAACTTATACAAATAAAAAAAAGGGGTGAACATTGTATGTTGGTTTTGGGACTATTTTAAACAGAAAATGGTAGTGTGCACACGAATTCCTGTATAAAATCGTGTTCTGAACAACTATGTGGTTTAAAGTTTCTTCAAAAATTGATCAGAAAAGCCTCAAATCTTCGTTTTATATTTCTGGGCAGAACGCTGTTGAAATAGTAGTGCTAACGTTTTTCATGTTTTTAGTAAGATAATTGTGGTGTTGTGCTTAATCTTCCAACTTGACCATATACCTATGAATATCTGGGATATATAACCTTGAAATGATTTTGATGTTTAATTAGTAAATTAATGATGTAAATTATATTATTGACATTGTATAACTCGAGTAAGCGACTTGATACGATTGTATATATAAATATGTGTGAAATTATTTTACTTGTATATTACCGAGTACACACTGGACTAGTCATATGAACGACATAGGAACATGTTGAATGCGATTTGTTATGATTGATCTGGTTAGGTTCCCCTCGAATGCCATGTCGGAGATAAACCGCGGGAACCGGACACGTAGTTATAATGTCGGTCGGTTAGGAAGGCTTTGGAACACCATGTGAGTTAGAAATTAGTATAATTACCCTTGACACCTAATATAGGGGAATATTCAAGTGTAGGATTAGAGGTATGACTTGTTTCCTCAAGTAATGTTAGTGACCAGATATGATTTGTTGTATGAGATATTATGCTTGTGATTTAAAGTTAATATCCGAATCGATGCGCTTGGTATTATACTTGAAGGAAATATTCCAATATGTTAAATAAAATAATGAGATTAATAATGATTAATCACGATACTATATGAGACTACATATTACTTGATTTCGGGTTGGGTAGTCACGATATAGGAGCATTGGTTGGGTAATTCAACGACTTAATTACTAGAGACAAGGTATATTGAGTATGCGTTCATTATACGTACATCTTATAACTATATAGATAGTCTTTCTCTTAACACACGTTTCCATGTCTCCCCTCCCCTCTTCTATTTATATTTATTATACAGGTCCTCTCCCCATTGGATAGTATACGGTGGAGCTGGACGACATCGCATCTATTATTAGGATCCTCTAGTGGTGGACGTTGGTCCTTATCTTGTTTTTGTCACTCTTCCTAAGAGTGTAATATCAAAAAAAATTCTCATTGTTAGGGATTTAAAAGTGTTGAGAGGTTCACATTCTATACTTTAGCCAGTTTATTTTTGGGCCCGTATATTTGGGAATTTTATATTCAGTATTGATATTACTTGTAGATCTTGTGGAATTTTCTGTTACACATATGGGAGTGTACATGTTTACTTTACTGCAATTATTTTGTTTTTGTTTCTAGTATCAACATATTAAAAACCTAGGCTAAAGTTTAATTGGGCTTAGCTAACCAAATTAGATTTAAAAGGAGGGGTTGTCACACTTTGTTCTTAGAGTATCAACTTAGACCCATCACTACATTAGCATAAAACACAATTATGGGAACACTTATCTTGATACAGCCCACATATTTGGCATAATCAAACTTCAGGATGAGATGACCTTACCAGGCCATCTCCCACCAGAAGGTCCCCTTATCGAAGATACTCATATACTGCTGAGATAGAACTAGTTAATCTTATTCCCCATGACCATTCATATAAAAAGTTTGGCACCCTACAGTACGCAGTATCGGCATCACACCCCTGGGGCCAGGATACACTAAATACTGATACTATTATGGGGACATATATTATAAAGCTTCCATTATCGTGCAAAAATAAGCCTTATAGAGTATGAAACCTTGCACGAAAATGAAGATCTATAAGAAATATCCTCTTATAATGACATCTGGTCAAGATCGTCCATGTTTAAGGTATCATCGCCTGATGTGACCGACTAAAAATATGAACAAGTTTTATCCACGGTGGTAGAAATCCTCACCCCTCCCCTGAACTCTGGCATAGCCATACGGTAGGTGGATGAATCAATATCTCAAACTCTTTGCAAAACTCGAGACACATCTCCTAATAGACTAATACTCATTCCATGTCTTGATTGGATCGAAGTGATGGCCCTAAAACTAACACTGCCTACCTTCGACCCCACATCCTTAACTAACCTTCGACTCCATTTGGAAAAAGGCTAAACAAGAGGACTGAGCAGGACCCATACTCTCTGTAGAGAAAGAGGTCGACTTCTTCACTAGGTCTGGATGACATTCCACTCCATCAAACCCACCTAGCAAAGGGAAAGGTTCCTCAGAAGAAGCTGTCATCCCCCTCTTTGAGAAAATAACGAAATTAAGGAGTAACTCCATTGGGCGTTTGCTAATTTCTCCATCTAAGAGTTGTTAGATACATCACGAGAACATCAGGCCACCCTATTTCATCTATTGTCTCAAGATTTTGTGTCCCAATATATGCTTCGACAGATATATCAACCACGATTGGGTCCATTATCATACTTTAACACATTAGTTTCTCTAATGAGGATCTCCCGATGGAAGGCTATAATCATCAGTTTGCACTACCCATTACCACTGAGGCCTGTGGACGGATTTTACCCTTAGTGATGATAGATAATGGGTCCACTATCATGTATTCCCCCTCTACACAACCACCGGTCTAGAATACACTGCCTCTGAGTTTACACCATCTTCTACGGCCATCAGAGCCTATGCTTAGAGGTCCTAGGGGATATCACCCTCACTCTCATAGTGGGGCCTATCAAATGTGATGTGGATTTTGAGGTACTTAATATGACCAAAAACTTCAACCTCCGTTTAAGCAGGGCTTGAATACACCCCATAGGGGCACTACCCTTATCACTTCACATGAAAGTCAGGTTCCTATTCAATACGGAGGTCATCACAATCCAAAGGGATGCTAGTTGGGCCATAGTTACCAACATTTGTACTATTACTTTTTTGTATACCCATTATGACAGTAGCGACATGTGCCTTAGATAATTTCGAGTCATTTCCAAGGAGAGGGCTTCCCCTATCACGAACTCCCCAAACCATGGTTATATAAAGTAAAGAAATACTTACAACCCAAGATGGATATCCTCTATGAGGAGAGATTATATGTGGATTAAGGTAAAATTCACAAGGCTGCTAACAATGAGCACAACGTATCATGGTTTACTGAGGAAGACATAAAAATCCCTGAGCCAAAATCTGAATGGGATTACCCACCCTAATTTCTAATGAATTTTTCCTTGTAAACATGTAAGGATTCTCATACTTAACCCCCACAAAATACTTCCATAGCCGGTATACTATCTTTACCTTTCGCGGTAACATGATCGAGAAAGTAATATTAGTCATCATCTCAGAGCACAATCTCTGCATCTGCATTTAGATTCGACATCCTGACCAGCTCTCGTGGGACTATCAATGGAGTGAAGAATTCCACCAAGACTTACTGTAAGCCATCTCTAAAGCCTACCCCTACAATGACCATGTTAAATATCCAATTGGTAATCTAGTGCAAACCCCTAAGGAAAAGATAGCCTAACTCAAAGAAGACAGCCTGCCTCAGCTTGCAGTCCACACCAAGGTTCCAGAGCTCCTAAAAATTACTCCTAAGGTCCTCCAAATTAATAAATTCCACCTCATAACCAACATCATGGGAACTATTGTACTTAGTAACTGGACCTCTGTCAGATGCATCACAATGACCATCATTCAGATACCCTTTGAGTATGTACTGTTAATAAATAAGTCCCCCTCGTCCTCTATTCTAGTATATCCCTCTATAAAGCAGACTTTTTTTTTTGCTATTATCAATGATGTCCTTCATCATTTTATGGAATAATTGACAGTGATTTCCATTATTTTTCTATGTATGTTAAATGTGATTATCATGAATCCAATGATGGATTACTCCTTACTCCTAATAGGTATGACTCTGCAGATCTAAAATACTTAAAACACTTAAAAAAAAACTTAACCAAAGTCAAAATAGATGTACGTATCCCAACAAGGATGACACAATAACCATAAACTTAGGCACTCCTCAAAGCCCCAAATAATTACAAATAGGGTCCTCCCTAAATGTTAACGAGCAAAAGAAGGTCACAAATCTCCTCGCCGGCTTTGTAGATGTATTCGCTTGGTCGTACGCCGATATGCCCAAAATCGACCCAACTATTGTTGTGCACGAGATACCCATTATCCCAAATGCAAAGACTAACAAATAAAGGATTTATAAGCTAATACTTGAATGGTCTTTGAAATTTAATGAGGAAGTGGAGAATAAACTCAACATCGGGTTCATATGAGTGGTAGAATCCTCCACATGGCTAGCCAAAATCATACCCGTACCTAAAACTAAAATTAAAGCCTGAATATTCTTAGATTACAAAGATACCAATCGGTCATGTCCAAAGAATGATTTACCTCCACCATATATCAATGTATTGGTAGATAGTATGACCAACAACTAACTCCAGTTCGAAAATAAGTATATAAAAATGCACTCTGATCAATAGGGAAAAAACACATTTATTACCCCATGGGGAACGTACTGATCTACAGTTATTCTATTAGGTCTCAAGAATGTCTATGCAACCTACTAAAGAGAAGCCACAACCATCCTACATAACCTCATACACAAGGAAGTGGAAGTCTATGTGGATGAGATGATTATTAAATCCAAAGACCACGAAGGAAACATTTCGGCACCCTGGAAATTCTTTCAAAGCTTAAACCTTTTCAAAATGAGGCTAAATCCTCATAAATGTGTCTTTGGAGTTACTAATATGAAAATACTCAGGTTCATTTTCATAAACTATAAAATCAAGGTAAACCCTACCAAGGTGAAAGCCATATGAGATATGCCACCACCCAAGCAGAGAAATAGGTAAGAGGGTTCTTAGGTTAAATATAATTATAAGTCGATTAATCAACCAACTTACCTCCATTTATGAACCCACCTTTCGAATACTCAAGACATACTCGCCTAAGGATTGCAACATTTAATTTCAGTAAACATTTCAAAAAGAAATAAGAGTAACTCACTCACCTACCTGTATTAGTACCTTCCCAACGAGAATATCCTCTCCTACTTTACCTGACCATCATAGACCGACTTTCGGAGCCATGTTGGCCCAATGCATACAAAGTTCTCAAAAGTAAAGTGTCATCTACTATGTTAACAAAATGTTATTATCATATGAGATCAAATATAATGCCATGAAAAAGTCTTGTGTGTCCCTTATATGGATCATGCTCAATATCCTCCATTACATGATGT
Source organism: Sambucus nigra (assembly GCA_949130495.1). Lineage (NCBI taxonomy): Eukaryota > Viridiplantae > Streptophyta > Magnoliopsida > Dipsacales > Adoxaceae > Sambucus > Sambucus nigra. The sequence continues at coordinate 301,674,360 of OX422208.1, forward strand.
TATTCAACATATGACTCATCTTCAGGATAGACCTCCAAAATTACATGATTGATAAACCCTCTATCTATAGTCGAATGACCAAAAGGCTACTGATTCTGTCCAAATTGAAAATTACATATATCACATAGAAATCCACCAAAGGACGGGCCTTCTACGACCTTCTCTCGGGGAAAACCCTGTCAAATGAGTAAGAAAATGAGGCAAAATTCCCCGATGAGGGACTCTTTTCGCTAGACAATAGAGAAACATAGGAACTCTACTTTAATAGGTCCTCTAACAAAAGGGGATTCAGTATCAAAATTATCCTGATAAATCCTGATTCATGTCGACTCCTTACGACTATCAAACTCACTTACGAATGAACCAACAACATCGTTGAATATAAGTCTTACATCACGGGTCTCGAAATATCCTTGGAAATGGTAATTAGCAACCCAAAAGCCTACAAAGACTTAAGCCTAGTCATCAACTAAATATTAGTAAAATGGAGAATTGGGGATAACAAACTTTAACCTTACCATGCCTACTTAGAAGAGGTAGCTTCTCGATTCAAGCATCTCAAATTTGACTTCCTACCCAGGGCTAAAAAAAACTTCACAAATGCAATTTCCACCATAGCCTCTGTAATAGAAATATCGAAAGGAGCCACCGAAGTCACGTTTAGTGTGATGATTCGGAGCACCCCTTATTACAACTTTGATACAGTAATCATTAGAAAGGGTGGAAGAGTGTCCTGAAAGGAGTTATCTGACTATATAAGGTATGTCTAGCGTGAGGGAGTGTTCGGTTGTCATTTCAACTGAATAAAACAACTGATGTGTCGAGAACTTTGAGGCTTTGGGCCTTGAAGGAATTGGTTAGAGTAATTGCTAGGTCAGGAGCATTAAGGCTTCGATCCTTAAATGAATTAGTTATAGTAAATGTTGCATCAGGACATTAAGGATTTGGATTTTGAATGAATTTGGAAGATCTAATTCTACATTGGGAGCATTAAGGCTTAGGTCCTTGAATGAATTGTGCAGAGTAATTACTATGTCGAGCGCGTTAAGGGTTCGAGCCTTCAATGAATTGGCAAGATTAACTGTTATGTTAGGAGCATTAAAGTTTTAGGTCTTGAATGAATTGGGAAGAGTAACTTTCATGTCTATAGACTTAGGGCTTTGATCCTTGAATGCGTATAGCATGTCTTCGACTTTCTTTGGCATCAAAAAGAGGCTTTATAAGGATAAGAAAATGTTAATATGCTTGTTGTCATTGCTTCCATGAGAAGAATAAATAGTGGAGTTATGGATTCTAATGAGGTTCCATGCTTAGTAGAAGTTAGAAGGAGGGAGATATCTCATCATATCTTATTTATTCCTATGAATGCACTAATGGATCCTTTATTTATACGGAAAGAGAGTTATTAAAAAGATGGGAGATTACTTCGGTAGTGTGGCATATGAAATCCACCTATGTCGTATGGCATGGATAGTGTTGATGTAAAAAATTATATTACTCTAATAATTCAATCACAGATAAATAAATGAGACAAAGAATTTTAAAGTGGTTCAGCCTTATAAGAATGGCCTATGTCCACTGTTGCTTTATTGCTGAGGGTTTGGGAATTCTCGATTATAAGTTCTATCAAGAAATTCCCTTCTGAATTCGAAGTTGGATTCGGATCCAGGTCCCCTTTACAATGAGGATTGTACAATGTATTTATAGCCCTAAGGCTGTAGTGTGAAAGGGTAATACATTAAATGATATACATATGAAAGGGTAATACATTTAATGCCCTCTTTGAGTGTGCGTCTGAATGATAAGCATTTAATGAATCAGTTGAACTGTTGGTTATCCAGCTATTAATGCTTTGTTCGAGATGCAGCTCGGACCGTCTGAGATGCTCGGACTGCCTAAGCTTATCGGTACTCAAGAGTTCCTTAGAGAGGCATTATTTCTTGGAGCGTGTGAGTTCCTCGGGGAACTAGTCTTCCTCGTTGTAGTCTTATTCCTCGGAGCGCGTGGGTTCCTAGGAAGTGTTGGTTATTTCCACGTAGATAGCCACATGTCTTCATATGATTGTTCCCTGTCAACAGATTAAATTTGGTATCAACAGAAGCCCCCAATGTTTCATAGTTCAAAATTTGAGGAGTATGGAACATTCTTTCTCGGAATATGGCAGCTTTAAATAGTCTTCCTGATTTTTAGGAGAGTTTCCCCTGTATTTATTTCTCCTTCCTAATTCGTAGAATCATGCTTTTTTGGACTTTTCTGCGTGCTTCGATTCCCGCATCACTTTTCATCTTTTTAGCCGCTGTTGCCCGCTTTGATTCCCGCGCCACTTTTCATCTTTTTAGCCGCTGTTGTCCACTTTGATTCCCGCGCCACTTTTCATCTTTTTTTGTAATCATTAATTCACTATTTCCCAAGGCAAGGTATTTAAACTTCACAGACACTCCCATCGTCTTCTACCTTTTCAAATTGTTATCTTCGAGTTTTACGTCGTCTCTTCCTACTCTCTTGTGCGTTCATCTTTTCCGTCATTTATTGTCAGTAGATCCATTTTTTTCCTGTAAGATCTTCTTCCTTCTTCTTCATTTTTTTATTCACCATGGTTTACCCTGTTGAGTCTCTTGAGAAGTTTCGTTCTGATTTCTCCATTCCCTCATGGGTTGTTTTGGAAGAGCTTTCTGAGCCTTCTAATTACTTCCATTTGACTGAGGGACATTGGTTCCCCAGTCTCTTTTTTGCTCAGTGTGGATTTTCTTTTCCACCAAATCCCTTGTGTCTGGAATTTTGTCAGTACTTTGACGTTGTTCCTGCACGAATAGCCCCCAACACATGGAGAATAGTTAATGGGGTGCATAGGTTAAATCAAATTCATGGAACTCGAATAGGAATTCCAGAAATTATGTACTGCTATAGATGGGCAGTTAATGATAATATTTTTTATTTAAAAACTAGATATTTAAAGAGAGCCTTAGTAGTCAATCTCCCTGATGCCAATAGGAATTATTTTGAACATGGGGTTGTCATAAAAAATTGGCAACACCCTCCATTAGCTGGAGATGAGGTTTACCAAGGTCCTAGATGCCCTCCTTATGACAATGGGATAGGTTATTTTTATTTTATTTTATTTATTTTGAAATCATGTTTCTTTTATGTTTGATAAAATGCGCCACTGATAATAATGTTTATTTATTTGCAGTTGATAGCAAGAGAAAGTGCCCAAAAGATGCAGATGTCAATATAAGGCATTTGAAACTTATTTGGAGTCTGCATCAAAGTGTTGCCGACGAGCACATTAGATCAGCTTCGTATCTGTTGCAGTACAAGAGCTACACCACTTCTTTCACTGCTCGTCCAGTGATATGTGAATCAAAGCCAGTACCAGCTTCCACAAGCTCATCGCCTGAATCCCATACTCCTTTAAGTGAAAGGATGAAGAAGAGAAGACTTCCTACCCTGTTTGAGAAAACTGCCTCCGGTTCTGGGGAGTTAAAAAGGAGTAGGATTGATGTCCCAAGGGAGGAGACGAAGAAGAATGATGCACCTTCCTCAACTACTACAGTTGTGAAGGTTACTGAGAAGCCCGCAGTGGCTCTAAGCAGGTCTGCTGCTCCTGGAGAGGTGATTGTGATATCACCGACCAAGGGTTCTTCCTTAGTTGAATCCGTTCCTGTTCACCCGAGGAGGCTGAAGAAAAGCTCCTCGGTCAATTTGGCTGATACCATCACTCAGCCCCCAATTGCTGGAACTGGGGTTCCAACTTTTGTTCCCCCGAGCTCTGCCATGAGCTCGATAAAGTCCTCGATCATTCCCGAGGTACAAGGTACTGAAGAAAACCTTACTCGGGACATGGTCACCTCACTAGCTGCTCGTCACCTTGCTTTTGTAAGTCATCTTACTTTCAATTTTTCATATTTCCTTTGTCATTTATGTTTCTAACTTTCTTTCTTTTTCTATTCACATTTGACGAGCTTCTTTAACATAATCCTGAAGAAGGATGAAGCGATTAAGGCTTCTTGCTCCTCGTCCAGTGTGGAGGGAGCTCTGGAAGAAGCTACCAAGTCTCTGGCAGATTCTCGCCAGAAATATGCTGATGACAAAGCTTTCTGGGAGAAGAAGTTTGCCTCCTCTGAGTAAGAAAAAGCTCGGGCTGTTGATGCCTCCAAGGAGTTGGAGAAGAGAATAAATGCCCAAGATAAGGGAAATAAGGAGCTTGAGGAGAAGCTCAAAACTGCAGGAGAGTTTCAAGATAAACTCAAGGCTGCCGAGGAGGAGTTGGTTCAACTTTGGGAAGTAGGTCGGCAGAAGGAGGAAGCTGAGAAAAAATTGAAAGCTGCTGATGACTTGCTGTCCGAAAAGCTTGCCTTGGAGAAGACTAAGAGGAAGATGGATGTGAAAAAGTCCTTCACCTCTGGCTGGGACAAGGGGTGGAACAAGGGGTTGGCTTCCATGGTGTCGCAAGTGGACTATGGGAGTCTCAAATACTTTAGGGATGGATGGGTTACTGCCCTTCAGGAGATGAAGGTCGATGAGTCTTCCGAGCTCTTCCAGAGACATATCCCTGGTCCCCCTCCAACTCCAAAAGAGTTAGAAGAGGAAGAAGCTACCTCCGAAGAGTCTTTGATGGTGATGGGAGATCATGCCCTAGCCATCCAGCCTGCTGCCGAGGAAAATCAACAAATCGTTTCATCCTCCGAGCAACTGCCTATTCTCTCCGAGCAACTATCCCTTCCTTCCGAGCAACCTACCTCTTCATCCCAACCTCCCGAGAAGGTTTTGGGAGATAAGGAAAAGGTTTAGTGTTGTTCAGGTTTCTCTTTGTTTTGTTTCTCTTTATCAAATGTAACCCAGAAGATGTAACTCTGAACTATGATCTAATAAAACTTGAACTTTTTTGCATATTGTTGTCTATCTTTCATTCATACTATGCTTATTCTTTTTATTGATGATTGCTCTTCTTCCTCTGCTAGTTTCTGGCTAGGATGGAACTGCTATCTGCCCATGATACAAAGTTACTGCGATAATGTAATGAGTACTTTAAGGCTGGTCACACAGACCTGAGTACTGCACAAGTTGTCGACATACTTGGTCATGATGCTTTAGAACAGGCAGTGGAAGCATATCAATATCTGAAGTGTCTTCTTGATAGGTTGTAGCCAATAACGTTGCCTATTATAAAATGATTGAGGATCTTCAAAGAACCCTCGAGGACCTTCAGTTTCAATACAAAGAATCCACTGCTTTGTTGCATGAGGGGTACGAGAATAACTACCACCAGATCATTGCCGACAAGGTCTACGAGAAGCTTTTTGTTGGGTACGATGTAAGGGAGAGAACCTTGAGAGGTGAGGTCGAAGAATGCAGACAGATTGCTGAGTTGCTGGAAAAGGAAAATAACAACCTGCAGAAGGAGCTGTCACAATTGAGGTCTGCAGTTTCCACTTCTAGTGCCTTGATCCTAGTGACCGATGAGGGATTTTCGTTCTTAGAGGTTGAGAACGCTAAGTTAAAGGAAGAGTTGGACACCTTGAAGAGGTCGAGCCCTTCCACATCTTCTCGGGGACGAGCAAGAGCAGCTCGGGTTCTTGTTGAGGAACAGAGGACTCAGTCTGCCTTAGAGAACCAGGCTTTCCAATTAATGGAAAAAAACCAGGCGTTGTCTGATATGTCAAAGAAGATTAGGGACTTGGAAAAATAGCTCTCTGCGCAGAAGTCAGTCTTGGAGAATAAGGAGCTTTTCATCAAGAATCTCCACGAGCAGCTAGAAAGGCTAACATATCAATTCCATAAACAGCCCAGGGAGTTCTGGATGGCTGGATACAACGAAGCATTATTCCACTTGAACGATCGTATCCAGAATGCCAACAATGAGGGCTACAAGCAAGGCTGGCTGAATTCCTTAGGTGTGCTGAAGCTCGAACAAGGTCATTATCTGTGGGACTACCATGATCCTGGGTTGCTCGACTTGCCTGTTCCACCATAAAATTTGGACATGGATTGGATCCCTGCTCAGACCATTCCTCGGAGCTTAATTTCAAAGTATCTCGGTGACTACAATTTACATTCTCAAATCGAGGTATCTCGTCCCGAGCATCTCTTAGATCGACCATCTGTGATGAATGTCAGGATGTTGAAGGATCTCAACTTCATCAATTCTCCTCTGTCTTTAAATGATCCGCCTGCTGGCGAGGAACCTGTGTCAAAAGCAGAGGGGAAGAGACCAGTAGAATAGGAATTTTTGATGTAATAGTTAGTATACATGTCAATGTAACTGTAATTTCATTATCAATGTAATTTATTTTGAATTCAATGAAAGTCTTTCATTTTTGTTTGCAAATCTTGATTGTTACTGTCTTGTAATTATCAAACACTTTATATTTATGCATATCTGTTAAAAAGATAACAATATTGTGTTGTTTGTCGACCAACTCAGTAATAATTAAAAAGTGGACGTAGGCCATTCTTATAAGGTTGAACCACTTTAAAATTCTTTGTCTCATTTATTTATCTGTGATTGAATTATTAGAGTAATCTAATTTTTTACATCAACAGATTGGCGCCGTCTGTGGGAAACGACTGATAATATCGTTTTTCATCAAAAACAATCCATTACCAATGGCGGATATTCCTGAATCCAGCAATCGAAATGATGGAACCCCTCCAAATCCATCGGCTCCACCAATTATTCAAGATCTGATTGGAATAATGGTAAATCTGGCTCAGAGCCAGACCGTCATGCAAGAAACAATGCGACAACTCATCCAAACCCTCCATGGCGGTGCATCAGCCCATTCCGGACCACGAAGCATTCAAAGAAATACCCGTGAGCCTTCTTCGCTTACTAGGCGTACTAATTCATATCGCAATGAGGAATCTGAATATTTTTCTTATCAACCTGGATGAACTTCGTCAGTGCGGGCCACAGATACTGAACAACGTGTCACCCTCTCCCCCGAAAGGACCAGTGCATTAGAAAGATTAAGTAGGGTTTCTCCTTTCGACCGATTAGGCCCTAGGAGGAACAAAAGTACTCTTAATGCAGCGTCGAGGAGCTTTCGACGACTATCAGATTTAAGGGAAGGATCTGGCCAGTCGCGACCAGTTACTCGTCAAGATAGATCCTATGACCGACCAACTGCTCGTCAAGATAAATCCAAGGAAGCCACTTCAACGCGATCAGTTACTCGAACCAATAGGCCAGAGGAAGGAAATGATGCATGGAAAAGATATATTCAGAGGCTGGATGATAGATTAGGGGAAATAGCTAAGGCCAAGAACCCTCTACAACGAACCTTTGTTCGAGTAACGCCTTTTGTCCAGGACATTGTTGATTTTCCAACATCATCAAAGTTCAAAGCACCTGTTGTGACTCCCAAGTATGATGGAAAGACTGACCCTGTCCTTAATATAGAACAATACCAAGCTGCAGCCGACATCTATACTGTCCCAGATGAGATGAGATGCAGAGAATTCTCAGGAACACTTAACGGATCTGCTCAAATATGGTATAATAGTCTTCCTCGGGGTAAGATTTCAACTTTCCTTCAACTGGCTGAGTTATTCATTGGGAATTTCTGCTTTGGAGCAAAGCCAGTTAAACGAGTAGCACATTTGTTAAGTGTTAGAAAAAAAACTGGTGAGAGTACCAGAGATTATATAACTCGTTTTAATAACGAGAAACTGGAAGTCATTGATTATGAGGAGAAGACAACGATTACTGCTTTGATGAGTGGACTACTGCCAAACAAGTTGTACTACACTTTGGCCAAAGATCCACCTCGAACCATGTAGGACCTGATGGGAAAAGCGTCAAAGATTATGAATGTCGAGGAGGCTATGTCTGCGAAGAAGAATATGGACGCCAAAGAAACTAAGGTGGAAGGTGATAAAGCTAAGAAGAAAGAACATAAGAACAATGGTGGTGACAAACAATCCAAAAATAGGTCATCATGGGAGGTCTTGAGGAAAGTTGATAATTACACACCTTTGAAGGCAAATATCAACCACGTCCTGGAAGAAATCAAGAACAGCGAGGAGTTAAACTGGCCAAAGAAAATGAAGGCAGACCCTGACACAAGGAATAGGGAAAAATATTGCGAGTTCCACAAGGATCATGGCCATATGACCAAAAATTACATAGCTCTTCAGAATGAGATTGAAATAATCATTCGACAAGGAAAGCTAGCAAAGTATGTTGATCGGGGAGGCGAAAGAAGAAACAACGACCAAAATAGAGAGATATCTAGATCTCCTCGTCGAGCAGAGGAGAACAAGAAGAGAAACCATGAAGTTGATCCAGAGGATGACCCCGATCTTCCCAAGAAACCAAGGCATCCAGAACGAGAGGTATTTTCAATACGCTTTGGGTCATTTGATTATAATGCTATTACAGGAGGAGATGCAGGAGGAGGAGACCTTAGTACAGAAAGAAAAGCTTACCTCGGTGAGGCCCAAGCTTGCTCGTACATTCAGCGAATAAATCTAACTGAGGAAGATCACCCGAGAAAGGTGAACAAGGAGAAATTGGTCATCGGTTTTTCAAAAAATGAACTTGCAGGTGTTTTATATCCTCATGATGACCCGCTGGTTATCAAAATGAGAATGAAGGAGGTCATGATTTCAAGAATACTGGTCGATAATGGTAGCTCGGCAGACATCATGTTCTACTGGTGCTTCGATAGTTTAAATCTAAAGCTATCTCAACTGGAGCCTTCCCACAGACTCCTCATTGGTTTTGCTGGCGAGAAAGTATTTCCACTTGGGACGATCAAGTTGGATATATTCATTGGTACGTGGCCTGCTTGTCGGACAGAAAGAATATGTTTCTTCGTGATGGATAAGAATGTCCAATCATCGTACAATATCATCATGGTAACAGTAGGATTGAAGAAGTTCGAGGTTGTACCATCTATAGTGCATCAGTGCCTAAAATTTCCAACAAACTTTGGAGTAGGAGTTGTGAAAGGTGATCAGAAAGTAGCTCGGGAATGCTATTATTCATCCGCCGAGCAAGAAGAACTGGAAGAATCAAAGAAAAAGACTACTACCTATCAAGTGGATGAAGGTGTAGAAATTGAAACATTGGATCCTCGAGATGAGTCGCAACTCGTGAAGGGTCAAGTGGTGGAAACTACTGAAAACATCATTCTGGATGACGAACACCCTGAGCGAACTACTCAATTAGGTTCATCATTGGAAGCCTCATTAAAACAGGAATTGATAACTTTCCTTAGAAGCAGAAGACAAACTTTTGCGTGGAGTCATGAAGATATGCCCGGGATAGACCCAAACTTCTTATATCACGAGCTCAATGTGAATAAGGAGATCAAGCCTGTGAAGCAGAGAAGAAGAGTATTCAGTCCCGAGAAGAATCAAGCTATACAGGAGGAAGTCAAGAAGCTCTAGAAAGCTTGTTTCATTGAAGATGTTAAATATCCAGATTGGTTAGCTAATGTGGTGATGGTAAAGAAGAAGAACAGCAAGTGGAGGATGTGTGTAGACTTCACTGACCTCAATAAAGCATGCCCAAAGGATCACTTTCCATTACCCCGAATTGATCAACTGGTGGATGCTACCTCGGGACACGAGTTGCTAAGCTTCATGGATGCTTATTTTGGTTACAATCAGATAAAAATGAAACCTGAAGATAGGGATAGTACATCTTTCATTACCCCTAGGGGAACTTATTGTTATAATGTTATGCCTTTTGGTTTGAAAAATGAAGGTGCGACATATCAGAGGCTGATGAACAAGGTCTTTGCTGAACAAATCAGTGACAATATGGAAGTCTATGTTGACGATATGCTGACGAAAAGCAAGAAAGCTGCCAATCATCCAGTTGACTTAAGTCAGACTTTTGATCAACTAGATAAATATCAAATGAAGCTGAACCCGACGAAGTGCATCTTTGGAGTACGATAAGGCATGTTTCTCGGGTACATTGTCAATTAACGAGGCATTGAAGCAAATCCTAAAAAGATCAAAGATCTATTAGGGCTACGATCTCCAATGACGAAGAAGGAAGTACAGAGTCTCACAGGACGAGTAGCGGCACTCAACAGATTTGTGTCACGAGCAACTGATAGATGTCTCCCATTCTTCAAGACACTCAAAAAGACTTTTGAGTGGAATGATGAATGCGAGAAGGCTTTTCAAGACTTGAAGAGATACTTGGGAGCACCTCCACTGTTGTCCAGGCCAGTGATGGGAGAAAAATTATACTTGTACCTTGCATTGTCCGAGAATGCAGTTAGCTCGGCGTTGATCAGAGTAGAGAATGGAGTACAAAAGCCAATTTACTATACAAGTAAGGCCTTCCGAGGAGCAGAGATCAGATATCCAAGGCTGGAAAAATTGGCGCTGGCGCTGATTGAGGCAAGTAGGAGAATGAGGCCATACTTCCAGGCTCATACTATAGTAGTATATACTGATATGCCATTGAGTCAAGCCCTGCATAAGCCAAAAAAATCAGGAAGATTGATGTAATGGGCAATAGATCTCGGTGAATGATATAGTCTATGAACCCAGATCATCGCTTAAAGGACAGGCTGTAGCAGATTTTATAGCGGAGTTCACCTATCCTGATACCGATGAGGAGAAAAAGTTGCTCGCTGATCAACCTGAGGATGTTACAGGATCAACAAACACAGGCTCACACCAATTTCGATTGGTAAAAGGGCGTGTGGATGTTACAGGATGTGACGCAGAGATAGTTGTGAGGACTCCGGACGAGAAATAAGAGTTGCTCGCTGATCAACCTGTGGATGTTACAAGATCAACAAACACTAGCTCAGACCAACTCCAGTTGGTAAAAGGGAAAGTGGATGTTACGAGATCATTGACTTCGGGCTCAGACCAACTCCGGTTGGTAAAAGGGCAAGAAGAAATGATCGACGAAGAATAAGAAAAATCCAAGGAGGAAAGGAAGCAATAAATATTTCACCGAGGAACTCTGACTGATCATAAATTCGAAGACGAGTTACCTATATGGAGGCTATATGTAGATGGCTCATCTTGTACTACAGGATGTGGCACGGGGATAGTTTTGAGCACTCCAGATGAGGTCGATATGGAATACACTTTGCGTTTCCAATTCAAAGCTTCCAACAATGAGGCTGAGTATGAGGCCATGATTGCAGGACTTAGTTTGGCAAAAATTATGGAGGCGCAACAGGTCATTGTTTTCAATGATTCTCAATTGATCATAAACCAAATGATGGGAGTATATGCAGTTAGAGGAGAATTAATGATCAGATATCATGAAAAGGCAAAGGAGCTGGTGTCAGAATTTACCGCTATTCAGCTGGTCAGAATACCAAGAATAGAGAATGCGAGAGCAGACGCCCTAGCTCGACTAGCATCAGCTACTCGCACCGAGCTACGACGAACGATCCCAATTGAAGTGCTAACTGGTCGGAGTATAGATGAAGATCTGACGATGAACTTTATCACCCTTGATTTAGGACCATCTTGGATGGATCCCATTAGGGCATATATTGAAGAAGGATAATTGCCAATTGACAAGCTCACTGCCAAAAAATTGAAGTTTAAAGTTGCTCGGTATGTATTAACTAATGGTGTTTTATATAGACGAGGAATTATGGAAGGTTTGCAGAGATGTGTACACCCCTCCGAGGTGAAAGAATTAATTGAAGAGATCCACGAAGGGTCTTGTGGAGCACATGTAGCAGGTCGGACGTTTTTACAAAGGGTGATGACGCAAGGATACTACTAGCCGACGATGAGGGCTAATTGCCTAGCCTACGCCAAGAAGTGTGATAAGTTCCAGTGCTTTTCCTCCATCCGAAGAACTCCACAAGAATTATTGACACCCATAAATTCCCCTTAGCCATTTGCCATGTGGGGAATTAACTTGGTTGGGCCACTACCAATGACCCGAGGAAGGTTCAAGTACCTCGTTGTCGCAGTGGATTATTTTACTAAATGGGTAGAAGCTGAGCCACTCATTTACATGACGTACGAGAAGGTGTACCAGTTTGTTTAGAAGAACATCATTTGTCGATATGGTCTACCTCATGCCTTCATCACAGACCATGGAACACAATTTGATAACGAGGAGTTTTCCGCCTATTGTCATCAATCAAATATTTTGAAGGTCCACTCAGCACCAGGCCATCCTCAAAGCAATGGACAAACTGAGGTGATAAATAAAATGCTGCTAAATGGATTGAAGAAAAGATTGGATGATGCAAAAGCAAATTGGATCAACGAGTTACAATCAGTACTTTGGGCTTACCGAACTACTCCCCGAGTAGCAACTGGAGAATCACCATACATGCTGGTGTTTGGAAGTGAAGCTGTCATACCTGCCGAGTTGGGCCTTCCAACACACAGGGTACTGAATTTTAATTCTCCTGTCAGCGACTTAATGAGAAGACTAAATTTAGACATGCTCGAGGAAGTTAGAGAAGAAGCAGCCATTAGAAATGCTGCTTACCAGCAGCGAACAGCTTTGTTCTACAACAAATGGGTGAAGAAGTGCGACCTGAAAGAAGGAGACTATGTACTGAAGAAAGTAATTCAAAAGTACAATAAGCTGGAAGCAAATTGGCATGGACCATACCGAGTTACAGAAGTTGTTCGACCAGGAACTTATCGAATAGAAACTCTATAGGGGGAGGAGTTCAAGAATGCATGGAACGCAGAGCACCTAAGCAAGTATTATCAGTGATGTATATGTAACACAGTTCCATCAGTATGAATAAAGTGAAGATATTCTGCTAAAGTCTCTCCTTTTATTGAGAATTTTTCGGGGAATACTAGTGCTACACACTACTCAGCAAAACTCGGCAAAGCTCAGACTGCTCAGCAGTAAAATATTCCTAAAAATGCCAACCTCGGTTGGTTAGGAAACAAAATATTCCTAAAAATGCCAACCTCGGTTGGTTAGGAAACAAAATATTCCTAAAAATGCCAACTTCGGTTGGTTAGGAAACAAAATATTCCTAAAAATGCCAACCTGTTTGGCTAGGAAACGAAATATTCCTAAAAATGCCAACCTATTTGGCTAGGAAACAAAATATTCCTAAAAAGCTAGGAAACAAAATATTCTCGCAAATGCCAACTTATGTTGGTCGGGAGGTAAGATTATTCCAGAAAGTGCAAAAGTTGCTAACTATGGTTGGTCGGGGATAAAAACCCACCAACTGTAGTTGGTCGACAAAGAAAATTTATCGACCTTGGTTGGTCGGAAACATTTAAGAGAAAAGTCTACCAACTATGGCTGGTCAGGGATAAAAACCCACCAACTGTAGTTGGTCAACAAAGAAAATTTATCGACCTTGGTTAGTCGGAAACATTAAAGAGAAAAGTCTACCAACTATGGGTGGTCGGGGATAAAAACCCACTAACTTTAGTTGGTCGACAAGCATAATTTAACGACCTCAATTGGTTGGAAAAATTTTAAACATTTTCATACTCGTGACTTTATTATTAAGTGATCGAGCAATATTATTGAAACTTGAACCTTTTTAATTATTACTGAGTTCCATGAATTTGATTTAACCTATGCACCCCATTAACTATTCTCCATGTGTTGGGGGCTATTCGTGCAGGAACAACGTCAAAGTACTGACAAAATTCCAGACACAAGGTATTTAGTGGAAAAGAAAATCCACACTCAGCAAAAAAGAGACTGGGGAACCAATGTCCCTCAGCCAAATGGAAGTAATTAGAAGGCTCAGAAAGCTCTTCCAAAACAACCCATGAGGGAATGGAGAAATCAGAACGAAACTTCTCAAGAGACTCAACAGGGTAAACCGTGGTGAATAAAGAAATGAAGAAGAAGGAACAAGATCTTACAGGAAAAAAATGGATCTGCTGACAACAAACGATGGAAAAGATGAACGCACAAGAGAGTAGGAAGAGACGACGTAAAACTCGAAGATAACGATTTGAAAAGGTAGAAGACGATGGGAGTGTCTGTGAAGTTTAAATACCTTACCTTGGGAAATGGTGAAGTAATGATTACAAAAAAAGATGAAAAGTGGCGCGGGAATCAAAGTGGACAACAGCGGCTAAAAAGATGAAAAGTGGCGCGGGAATCAAAGCGGACAACAGCTGCTAAAAAGACGAAAAGTGACGCGGGAATCGAAGCACGCAGAAAAGTCCAAAAAACATGATTCTACGAATTAGGAAGGAGAAATAAATACAAGGGAAACGCTCCTAAAAATCAGGAAGACTATTTAAAGCTGCCATATTCCGAGAAAGAATGTTCCATACTCCTCAAATTTTGAACTATGAAACATTGGGGGCTTCTGTTGATACCAAATTTAATCTGCTGACATGGACCAATCATATGAAGACACGTGGCTATTTACGTGGTGACAACCAACACTTTCGAGGAACCCACGCGCTCCAAGGAACAAGACTACAACGAGGAAGACTAGTTCCCCGAGGAACTCACGCGCTTCGAGGAACAATGCCTCTCCGAGGAACTCTTGAGTACCGATAAGCTTAGGCGGTCCGAGCAACTCAGACGGCCCGAGCTGCATCTCGAACAAAGCATTAATAGATGGATAACCAACAGTTCAACTGATTCATTAAATGCTTATCATTCAGACGCAAACGCAAAGAGGGCCTTAAATGTATTACCCTTTCACACTACAGCCTCAGGGCTATAAATACATTGTACAATCCTCATTGTAAAGGGGACCTGGATCCGAATCCAACTTCGAATTCAGAAGGGAATTTCTTGATAGAACTTATAATCGAGAATTCCCAAACACTCAGTAATAAAGCAATAGTGGACGTAGGCCATTCTTATAAGGCTGAACCACTTTAAAATTCTTTGTCTCATTTATTTATCTGTGATTGAATTATTAGAGTAATCTAATTTTTTACATCAACAGATAGTGTAGTTTTACCTTTTGACTTAGGGGGATTTTAAGACATTGAGATGACCTTTTTGGCGGTCTTAGTGTGGCATGGGATTTAAAAAATATGTGTTGTACGACATGAGTTTTGTGTCATGCCGCGTTGTGTGACTACATTGTGACACTTTCGTATTTTTGACATAAGTTTTGACTCAAAACCCAAATTGATGCATAGTTAGAAAGAAAATTAAAAGATATACAACTTTGTGGGATTATAAACTTTCAAACTCAGAAATATTCATTGTCTAAATCACCCTTGAAGTTGAGTGTAGTTCCCAATGCTAAAATTTAGTCTAGGCATATCCCATGCAACTATAAAAATAGGGGGTTTATTATTTTAGAACACCGGGCTCAACCATGTGATTGAATAATTATAGTTAAGATGATTGTGATGGTCTGGAATGAGTACTCCATAGTGTTGTGTCTTACGTCACTTTTGGGTGCGAAATAGTTGTACGAAGCTTACGGGAGGTGTCGGATCTAATTGATGTTCATGATTGGTTCCAGGTATAACCTTGAACCTTTTATGGATTATGGGAGAGGTCCCAAAGAAGATTTAATTAATATGAAACATGTAAGGTGAAGAATCGGCCAGCTAGCCTATCATCATGACATGGGGAGATAAGGTGTGTCTAGTGGAGTGATCTTAAGAAAGAGTGTGATGCTGATAGACACCCAGTACCATGGATATTTAAATATTTAGTGAGGTTCAAATATTGATGTCATGGAGGACGATGATATCAGACGATTGTTTTAATATTGAAGCTACGATTTATTATGAATGAAGACAATACGGTGTGGGGATATTCCCTAATGCTTGGTTTCAAAGTTGCTAGTGATAATACAGTCT
Organism: Sambucus nigra; assembly: GCA_949130495.1. Taxonomy (NCBI): domain Eukaryota; kingdom Viridiplantae; phylum Streptophyta; class Magnoliopsida; order Dipsacales; family Adoxaceae; genus Sambucus; species Sambucus nigra. The sequence continues at coordinate 301,690,095 of OX422208.1, forward strand.
CTCAATTTGATTCAGATGATCCAAAATTTCATGAGGCAAAAGGATGGTGTGGTCTCTCGATCCAATTTAGATGACGTCCTTAATTTTAAAGGGACGAAAGAAAATGATGCAGTCTCTTGAGCCTATTTTGGGTTCTTCTTTAGACCCGATAAGGTGAAAAATTAATGTTGCTATTTATTGAGCCTGATGCACGAGCTTCTTCAGATTTAGTGAGATGGAAAGAGAATGTTACGATCTCTTAATCCTGACTCAGGTACTTTTTAACACTCAGCAAGATGGAAAAAGAATGTTGTAATATCTTAAGCCTGATTTAGGTGCTTCTTAAGACTCTACAACACAGAATTAGAATGTTGTGATTTCTTGATGCTGATTCAGGTGCTTCTAAAGAATCAATGAGATGGGAAAAAAGTGTTATGTTATCTTAATCATATTTTAGGTGCTTCTTGAGACTTGGAGAGACTAAAAGATAATGATACATTATACTCACATCTAGGTTTGATATACATTACTACTGAATTTTATTTTAGGATGGCATGTCATCAATCAAATAAAGGTAAATAGATGAGAGGAAAGGATCAATGATGGTCCAATATGAGGATGGTGACAAGGTATGTAGAATGGTGTGGCCTTGGTCCTAATGAGTGTTGGATGGGACTCAAGATGATTATATTGACATGATAAGATATTGTGCATTATTTGGGTGGATATATTAACTTGGGGAAGTTCAAAAAGTAATTACGGTGAAGGATGCTAAGGTATAATGATTTCGATAACACACAGGTCATAATGATGTGGTGACACTGGGGTCATGAGGACGTGGTGACATTGCGATCACATAGATATGATGACAGTGAGGTCACAGCATTGCGGTGATGCTAGGGTCATAAGGATATGTTGTAACATAGGGTTACAAAGATGCTATTACAGAACTCAAACATGTGTAAGAGTAGGAAACACGAATTATGATAGGACTCTAACCTATGTAAGATGATGAGAAACAGTCAATGATAGGAATCTAAATCGTATAAGACAAAAGAAGAAGTCTATGATATGATTATAGTCTCTATAAGATAAGTAGAATATATCTATAACAAGACTCTAACCTATGTAAGACAAGGATAAAAAGTCTATGATAGGACTCTAACTTGTTTAATATCCGAAGACACAGTTTATGACAATATTCTAACTTGTGTAAGATGAGAAAAAGTAGTCTATGATAAGACTCTAACTTGTGTAATATAAAGGAATCTATTTTTCTAGGACTATGTCATTTATAAGATATGGGAAGCGGTTTATGAAAGGACTTTCACCTATGTAATAAATATGAGATGAGATTTATGACAGGGCTCTAACCTCTGTAAGACAAAGAATATGTGGTATATACGGGGACTTTAATTTGTGTAAGAAGAAGGAGATGTGGTCACTTCTAGGACACTAACCCATGTAAGATAAAAGATAGTTTGTAACATGATTTAACCTATGTAAAAAATGGGAAGAATTAATTTATTATACTCGCTTCTAGGAGAGATAAGTGGATGAAAGGAGAGTATTAATAATGGTCCAACGTGAGGACATTTAACTGAGCATGTAGTACGTTATGGACTTGGTTATGAAGAGTTATAAATGGCTATTTTATCATCACAAAGGTATAGTGACACTAGGGTCACAAGGAAGTGGTGACACTGTGGTCCTCAGGAATATCGTAATGATGAGGTCATAAGAATGTGGTGATATTGATTCTAATATCATGAGGTTGTAGTGACGTTGAGTTCATGAGGATGTAGTGATGTTGAGGTCTTAATATTATGGTAATAGTGACGTCACGAGGATATGAAGACGATAGGGTCACGAGGATATGTTGACGATGAGGTCACGAGGATATGGTGACATTGGGGTCACAAGGTATGTGGTGATACGAATGTAAAAATGATGTTATGATACTGAGACCAAAAGAATGAGGTGTAGCTAGGGTCACACAATGTAGTGACATTGGGGTCACGAGGACATGGTGATGCTGGGGTCGCGAGGATATGGTGGCGTTAGATTCATAATGTTAGGGTGAAGTTGGAGTCACAAGGTATACAGTGACACGAAGATCACATTGATGAGGTGACTCTAAGACCACAAGAATGTGGTGATGCTAAGGCAATAAGAATATAGTGACACTCTGGGTCATAAATTTTTAATGATGTTTGTGTCAAAAAATATGTTATGACACGAAGGTCACAATTATGAAGGCTGTAAGGATGAGATAATTATAATTTAATAAGAATATATTGATTTTGGGGTCGCGAGGTTATGGTGATGCTAAGGTTATGATGATGTGGTGGCGTTAGAGTCATAAGGTTATGGTGATGTTGGGTTCACAAAGAATGTGGTGACATAAAGGTCACAATGATACGATGACATTGAGTCCACAAGGATACAGTAATAATGAGGTCACATGAATGTGGTGACACTGAGGTAACAAGGTATATGGTGACACTAAGGTCATGAGGATGTGGTGATTCCTTGATCATAAGTTTGAGGTGATGCTAGGATTATAAGGTATGCGATTATGTAAAGGTTACGTTAATGAGGTGATGTTGAGGCCACAATGATGTAGTTACACTCACATCATAAGAATCTAGTGATATGGGGGGCATGGGGATGTGGTGATGTTGAGGTCATGAGGTATGTAATGACACTGAAGTCATGAGGATGTGGTGACAATGTAATTACGAGTATGTGGCAACGTTAGGGTCAAGAGGTAGTGGTGTTGCTAGGGTCACAAGGTATGCTAAGATTTGAAGATCACAATAATGAATTGACATTGAGGCCATAAGGATGAAGTTATGCTGAGGTCATAAGAATGTAGTGACACTGGAGTCACGAGGATTTGGTGATGCCTAAGTCATAAGGATATGATGACGTGAAGGTCACAATGATATGATGATGTTGAGTCCACAAGTATATGGTGGTGCTGAGGTCAATTGAATATGGTGAAATTAGGGTAAAATGTGTATAATGAAATTAGGGTCGCGAGTATACAGTGAAACTATGGTCATGAGGATGCAGTGATGCTAGGGTTACAAGGTTGCGTTGACGTCGAGATCATAAGGATTGAAGAATAAGACTAAGATTTGAATATTTGTGATTCATAATAGGTTCACCAATTTGGAAAGGTTTGCAGTTTATAAGAAAATTTTAACATGTGTTAAAGATGAAATTTTGTGATCCATAACAGAGTTTAACCTATGCGAAGAACGGGAGAAATGTTGTCTATAACATGATTTAAGATGTGTCCAAGACAAAAAGTTTGAAGTTTGTAACATGGTTTAACTTATGCTAACGAGGGGATAAATATTTTTCGCAATAGGATATAACCTGCGTGAAGGATGAAAGGATTGTTATCCATAAAATGATTCAACCTATGTCAAGGATGAAAGGATTTATGTTGAGGCACAAATAGTGATGTTTACTGTAGTGGTAAAAAAGTGTTTTTTCCCATGATTTGGGAGACGAGGGTGTCGTATCTATCCATATATGAAGTTTATGGGACTGAAGGTTGGACATATAACCCTACTTTTAGAGAAATGATTATCTCTACAAATTCTATGAGAGGACATGATTAGGTGCAATGCTAAGATGTCTAAGGAAGAAAATGGGAGTGAGCCCCATCATAAGTGTATTCTTCTAAATACATAATGTATTATTATATTAGATGGATACTTGAGGAGAAAAGATCTTTCATTTTGAAAAGGACATTAACATATTTGTTTGTTTAAGAAAAGAAAATTGGTCATTGAATTCTTTTTGAATTGAGTAAGAAATCAAATCTCTAAATATAAATGTTATAAGCGGCTGCTGGCAAGCTTGGTAATAGGGGAAGGTGTTGTTTTAGGGGACATGGAATCCATAATGCTTGATTTTCGGCAATGGATATGAGAACTATATTGATCACTATGGGGTGACATAAATTAAATAGTTTGCTACAGGTTGATGAATGTGAGAACCGTATGGTTTACTGCGGGATGTGGTTGCGAGAATCATATAATCCACATATGATGCTTTCGCAAGGGTCAATGGTGTAATTTTGAAAATAATGTGCTCTTGGGTTGAGAAGATGAACAATGTTCTCACAACCCTTTGAATGAGTTTTATGGTAGTCCATAAAACCTCAAGAGAGTATAATATTCTAACAAGACCTGTTTGAGTGAACATGGTCTTACGAGGGTCAAATCGAGGAATACGGGGGCTTAATCCCCATAATTGAGTCTGGTGGTAGGCTATAAAGACCTAAGAGAATTAACTAGACCATGAAGGCATTTGAAGACCCAAGTGGTCTTACAAACCCATGAAATGATAGATGGGCTTTAAGCTCCATAAAGGAATCTGATAATGGAATATCATGAACCAAAAGATTTAATGGGATTTAGCAAGCACTTTTGACGTGTAATACACCATATTTTTTTATAACTAGAGTAATTAATTATGTCTTCCAATTAATTAAAGAGATTATTTTGTTAAAATTTGGATCAAACAATAAAGGATTTAATTTAAATTTAATTGGGTAGTTTTTGGTCATTAAATAAATTTTTAGTAATTTAATTCATAATTGGGTGATTTGGTAATTTGGTAATTTAGTAGAAACCTAAGGGTTAATTTGCATTTTGTAATTTTCTTGAACCCCAAGTTTTTTGTTTTGAAAACTGAATTTAGGGGGGGCTTTGAGGATGTGTTTTACTTATGTAAGTTAAAACCTAGAGGGGGTGGATATGTGTTGAATGCATTTCATGACTAATTTTTTAAACTCAATGATTTGTTTTGCAAATTCAAATTCCATAACACATGTTTTAACAAAGTGATTTTTCAACTGTCTTGATCAATTCACACAATAATATAATTAGGATAATGTAGATAAGAAAACTAGCTATAACACAGCTGATTTAATTTTAAGTCAATTCACTTGGTATATATGCGATCTAAGTGACGTGTGTGATCAAATGTGTGTGTATGAATAGAAAGCAGTCACAATAATCCACAAGACATGATTTATCAGAAAAAAACACACCAATGGGTAAAAAACCTCGATGCACTCCATAATTCCCTAGATAAAAGTGTGGTCTAAGTGTTGCGTGTGATCAAATGTGTACATATGAATAGAAAGCAATTTTAATTATCACAAGATAACGGCTATTCGAAAAAACTCCACTAAGGAGTAGAAAACCTCGATGCACTCCAATATGCATTTCTACTTGAAAAAAAGTTTTACACAATATAAGAAGATACCTCTCACACAAGATCTCTCGTGTAGTTACTTATGGACCATGCAACTTTCTCCCGTTGATGATGAAAATCCATATCGAGCTTCAAAATGTGAATGAGGAACTCCAGTCTCGTCCTTGTAATCAACGCCACACTTCAACTCCTTCAATGAATCAAAATGTGTCCTTTTTAGATCTAGGAGTATGTGATCGTAGAAATTCATAGTAGAATTGTCAGTTGTAATAGTCTAATCATGATCTTATATCAAATTCACTCACAAAATACTAAATTGAGATATAAATCTAAGTTTGAAATATTTTTTGAGGAACAAGTGAATTTTAAAAAAGAGACAAGCTAAAAGATCTTTCAAGTTTGAAAAAATGCTCAGAGAGGTTATCCAATTGTGAAAAATTCAAATCTTATGAAATAGGAGGAAAATTAACCCTTTTATAGGAGATTATCAAAATTTGGCTCCCTAGTGTGCATGATTGGCCTTTTCTCTTGTGTATGAAGTCATGCAGTAAAGACTTCAAGCCATCAATGTGCTCATGGTCATGCGGTAAAGACTTCAAGCCATCATAGTGCGCACGGTGCCAAGTCAAGGTCGTGCGAATGGGGTCGTGTGTCGAGGCATAAAACATAGCTATGTGAACGATTAAAGGCACAACATATACATAAATTCCATTAACTTTCCAAAATAGAATAATCAACTCCAAAAAACATTTTTGTAAACCACCGAGTCAGTTTATCATTTGTCCATCAAAACTTTAAATAATAACCACACATTTTGAAAAATCGTGCAACTCATACATTTTGAAAAATTATGTACATGTGTGTTAGCCATAAACAATACACAAACGCTACAAAAAGGAAATAGCCTTTAGTTAAGTGTGGCTAGCAACGAAAGTCTTTTACTGAGCAGCTTACAAGGTCTTCAATCCTCAAAGGTCCATCTATTACAAACGGTTGTGCGTCACTCAATCATATCAAGTCTATATGACTGAAAAGACTCAAAAACTCAATTTTTTTGTCAAGGAATGCAGCCAATTAATATTAATTATAAAATTACATTTTAAATCTTCCCCTTTTGTTGTTTCATGGAAAAAACTTCAAAACGCAAAATACTTTATTATCTTTACAAAACTTACACCTCGCTAGCTATAGCTATATCATGGGAACATGGAATGATCATATACATATGTAACATGAATCTCAAAAGCAACAACTAAAAGATGAATTATATTTATTAGTAAGCGTAAAAATAAAATGTGAGGGATAGAGTCAATCTAACTAGAAAATTAGATCATATAACATGCATGGATATAACAATGTGGATAAAAACATGAATAAAACGATAAAGTAAAAGTGATATGGATAATAGAAAATAATCCCATAAGGCACACTAAAGATATCCATACAACTACCAAGAGTATCCAAAATATACACCAAAATTATCCGAGTACCAAAACAAAAGGTACGAATATCCATACATAGACCAAAAAGTACTAAATACCAAAGATGGTACTATCAAATGAATAATATGTAAATATAGATAAAATAGAATCTTTAATCATCCGACATGTCATCATACTCTACATCTCCATTATCATCATCGGTATCCTCCTTATCATCGCCATCCTTGTCCTCATTATCAACATCCACTAGAATAATAAGAACATGTGGAGGTGGAAGAGATGCAAACGACTATGGAACAAAAGGAAACAAATTTGGTATAAGTTAGGATCGACTCAGGTACTTCACAATAAATGCAACTTCATTGCATAGGCTAGCCCGTTGTTTCTAAAAATGATGATGAAAACCTTCCATACCATCTATCATCTCCCAAAATTATCCCCACATATAAGCAAACTGAGTCCATCAGGCTTGGGTGTCCGTATCAATAAACTATCATGTTGGATGACGAACAAAGTGACATATCGATCGTAAAGAATTCACACTTGAAATACCTCTAATAATATTCACCTTATCATCATAAAGTAATCGAGGAAACTCAAACGAACGTAGATAATCGATGATCAGCCTCCCATGGGTTAGCGGAACATCTATGGAATAAGTGCATTCCCTCCTCATAACCTGAATTATGAGCCCATGATAATCTATTATCTGGTCATGATCTAATGCTTACATCAATGGTGTGACGACGAGGCATGAGGTTGTAAACAACCAAAAAATGAAGCAATGAACAATGTCTATCCATATCAGACTGAAGAAACATATAATGAATTTAAGTAGCCTGATAACCCACTAGAAAAGATGAAAGAGCATTATATGTAACCTCATCCTCACAAAATAACTTGTAATTATAATCAAGATAAGTCTCTAGACCTAAGAAAATAGCAAGGACAACATCGGTAAGCTCAATAAAAACACCATGAATAAAAAATGCACAACTTGTGTGGTATCAGGGATAAGGTCAAGTTCACATAGAACTCACGAACTAAGGTATCATTGTCTGAACCATGGGGTCAAACTAAATGAGAATCTTGAATAGCACCAACTAAGGACATAAGATATTGTCCATACTCACTCGTCTCTAAATACTCTAAATAAACATCTATCTCAGTGGTAATCGAACGATACATAAAAGTCACAAAAAAGGTGAACCATCTCTAGTAAAAACTATTATAGAGGCATCAGCTTGGGCAGTTAGAACATATATTGAGGCATGCGGGGCCTGTCTATATAGCCTAGAAGGATGAGGGGTCAAAGGAGACTCACGCGCTCTAAAATTCTCACGAGGACCACTACGAACTTCAACTCTCTTCCTAGACCGAGTCTAACCTCTTACAATAGCGCAAAATATCGTAAGTAACTCAAATAAATAAAAAGCCTAGGGATAAAATATCAAAAAGTCTAAAACTCCAAAATGTGCTACCCCAAATCTTTAAATAATCAACCAAAACTCATAATCAAGAACCTAAAGCAATATATCTAACCCAAAAGCACTGTAGAATTAGTAAATAAATCATAATTAATAATATTTTATGACTTAACAAAATGAAATCTAGAGAAAAATATGAATCTAAAACTGGGGATGAATACTAACTATTGGCAAAGGATCTCTCAAACATCATTCAAACAAACATGAAAGATTAAAAAAATCCTCCATGGAATATTTTGGATAGGATTTATGGTTTGTAGGAGGTTTGGAAATGAAATGACTAAATGAAACACAAAAACCCTTCAAGTGCTGTCGAAGGCTATTCGAATAGCTTAGCATATCCGTGCGCACGATTTTCGTGTGAATGATCCTGAAACACCTTTGTCGAACGAAATAAAGGAATTCACATAGAAAACCAATAAATCCATAAACATATAGGGACAACCCCTGAATTCCAACGCTCCTATCTCCAGTAACATTAATGAATGAAAATGCATGAGAAATCATTTATTTTAACTTGAATATCACAAAATATGGGACATAATGCAACACAGTGCACAAAATCAACAACTTACACATACATACATAAAAATGCAAACACAAAGTATGCAAAGTATGATAGTGATTAGGAAACCTATGAAAATTTAATTTGAATCAAGGATTCATTTAAATCTTCATTAAAACATGAACTGGAAACACATATAATTCAAATCTTAATTAATTCAACATATAAGGCTCAAAATTATTATTAAATAATAATTTTGTGTAAGGAAAATTTTCCAATTGTGTCAATTTGTAGTGTTGGCTTAATTTTGGACAAAACTACTTGAGTCATAGGATAGATGTTTTTGTCCTTCAAGCCTATGACGTTTGTGTTGAAGACGTAGCGACCAAGCCTAAATTAAAGATATCATTGTTGCCAGTTTTTATGCCATGTTCCCCATCATCAACATTTGAATTGTTCCAAGATCACTAAAGTTATGAATGCACTAATATATATAGGGACTTGAATTTTATTTTTGGGTGTGATATTTTTATTAAAGATATACTGAAAATGCGTTTATATTAAAGAAAAAATATTTTTTTTTCTGCAATGTCGTTAGAAGTTTCGTTCAAACATATATGTTTAAACGACCATGTTCAAATGAGGGAAATTTCGCAAACGAATTTCTTTGCGTATTGTTCAGAATTCTCATTAGAAGTTTCGTTCAAACAAAGATATTCGAATGACCATGTTTGAACGACCTGAGCGATTTTGCAAATGAACTTCTTCACGTATTATTTGTTTGTTTAAAAAATTGAAAAGAAAAACTCAAAAAGATTTTTTTTTGTGCATTTTAGTTTTACACATTTTATGTGGCATATATTTGTGTTTGAATCCAGTATCATTCCCGCTTCCATGTGGATGAACTTTTGGTTAAGATTTTTAATCTAAAGTGTTCTTTATCATCCTTGCCTGGAGTAGTTTGACTTTGACTACTTAATGGATTCTCTTTTTATATGCCTCGATTCACACATGCACGAGCTCTTTTGAACTTTTACTTCACATCTACAATTGAGCTAAGTGAGATGATATCCTATAAATTTTTTTGTCTACATGTTTTTATGACTATGAAGTATTTGCGCATGTAAGAACCATTGCCTGAATTTAAAAAAATAGACAAATATTTATCCGGTGTAATTATTTATCAATGGAATCGGGCTGCGAAAGACAAAATTACTGTGTGAATAGCCACCATTGAAATTTGGCCTAAAAATATGGCGTTGTTAAAATTAGTCAAGGAAAAAGTAGTTGAGTTTGATATGAACATTTAAAAGTAAAAAATAATCATTATTATCGAGGAAGTTTGGATGGATATATCAACGGGCTTGCATAATGACAATGTATCCTAGTTATTCTTATTTTGTCATGACTCTATTGGTTTGTAGAATCATCAAAATTCTAGGCTTGCGTGCATTGTTCTTGTTTGTTCCTTAAGTTCAATTTATCTTATCACACGAGGCTATATTTAAGTTTGATAAAGTTTTTCAATTATATAAGAACTCTGTGAACATGTTTAAGTGATTGGGTCATCATTCTTTAGTATCTAGTTCACACCCCTTCACTACCATTTACCACATATTATTTAGATACATTTACGCCATATGAGTGTGGAAAGCTTAATTTATTTTGTGTCGTGCGTGGGGTTTATATATATATATATATATATATACAGTATTTCCTTTATTTTTGAGTCTTTTCCTTGCTATCTAGTCCATGCATGATTCATGTTGAAGTAGATATTCATCTTGTTGCGATTGATATCTCATGCTTATATTAGTTTATTCTTTTTGGTATCCTTTTTATATCGCATCGTAGTTGGTATTCATTAGTCTTTGTGTTGGATTAGTTTCTTCTCATGCCATGTGCTTTATTGAACTTGTCACTTTATTCACCATTGCATAATATACTTTTTTCCCACTATTCCTATCACTTGTTACATTTAGGGGGAGTATTTGATTTTAATTGGGGAGAAATGATTTATATATGCATTTTAATCTTTGCCTATTCCTGAACAAAAAGGGGAAGACATGGTATCTAAACCTTTAAATTTGCGGCGATCTAACTTAGTTGGAGACGTCTTTCTTAGGTAGATCATTTTAAATAAAGGGGGAGATTTTATTAATGGGCTTTATGTTGTTATATTACCTATGTGTTTGATGGTGTGTTTATGCGTGTAGGCTTTCATCCTTAGTGGCAACCTTTTAAAGCAGCAAAGTATTCCATCCATATGTCTAGTCAAGCATCTGTAATTTTTTATTTTGGGAGGGTTGTGTCCTTTTAGAAGAGCTTAACGGCCCATAGGATATTTTATTTTTGGATTTTGTCCTAGAAAAGCATCTGTAATTTTTTTTTTTTTTTTTTTGGGGGGGGGGGGTGTGTCCTTTTAGAAGAGCTTGACAGCCCATAAGATTTTTTATTTTTGGGTTTTGTCCCGGAATAGCCATGTTGATACCATATTTAGTTTGCTGACATGGCTCAATCGAATGAAGACACGTGGCAATCTACGTGGCAACAACAAACACTTCCGAGGAACTCAGATGCTCCGAGGAACCATACTACAACGAGGAACACTGCTTCCCCGGGGAACTCAGACGCTCCGAGGAACAGGAATTCTACGAGGAACTCTTGAGTACCGAGCAACTCTTGAGTACCAAGCATTTTTGGGCGGTCCGAGATGCACCTCGAACAAAGCATTAATAGCAGGATAACCAACAGTTTGACTGCTCATTAAATGCTCATCATTCAGATGTATACACTTAAGGGGCATTAAATGTATTACCCTTTCACATTACAGCCTTAGGGCTATAAATACGTTGCATTACCCTCATTGTAAGGGGACCGGAATTTCTTGATTGAACTTGTAATCGAGAATTCCCAAACAGTCATCAATAACAAAAACAGTGGACGTAGGCCATTCTTATAAGGCTGAACCACTTTAAAAGTTCTTTGTCTCATTTTATTTATCTGTGATTAAAAAATTAGATCTAATCTAATTTTTTACATCAACAGATTGGCGACGTCTGTGGGAAACGACTGGTAATATCGTTTTTCATCAAAAATAATTCATCACAAATGGCTGATATTCCAGAATCCAGTAATTGAAATGCTGGAAGCCCTCCAAATCCATCTGCTCTGCCAAATATTCCAGATCTGACTGGAATAATGATAAATCTGGCTCAGGGCCACACAGTCATGCAAGAAACTATGAGACAACTCATACAAACCCTCCATGGCGGTGCACCAACCCATTCAGGACTGCGAAGTATTCAAAGAAATACCCGTTTACCTTCTTCACATACTAGGCGTACTGATTCATATCGTACTGAGGAATCTGAAGATTTTTCTTATCAACCTGGACGAACTTCGTCAGTGCGGGCCACAGATACTGAACAACGTATCACTCTCTCTCCAGAAAGGACTAGTGCGGTAGAGAGGTTAAGCAGGGTATCACCTTTTGATCGATTAGGACCTAGAAGGAGTATAAGTCCTCCTAAAGTTGTATCGAGGAGTTTTCGACGACCATCAGATTTAAGGGAAGGATCTGCCCAGTCGCGACCAGCTGCTCATCAAGATAGATGCTAGGAAGCCACATCAACTCGATCAGTTGCTCGAACCAACAGGCCCAAGGAAGGAAATGATACATAGAAAGGCTCTATTCAGAAGCTGGAGGATAGATTAGGGGAAATGGCTAAATCTAAGAACCCTCTACAATGAACTTTTGTTCGAGGAACACCTTTTGTCCAGGCCATTGTAGATTTTCCAACACCATCAAAGTTTAAAGCACCTGTTGTGACCCCCAAATATGATGGAAAGACCGACCCTGCCCTTCATATAGAATAATACCAAGATGCAGCCGACATCTATATTGTTCCAGATGAGATGAGATGCAGAGCATTCTCAGGAACTCTTACCGGATCTTCTCAAATATGGTATAATAATCTTCCTCGGGGTAAGATATCAACTTTCCTTCAACTGGCCGAGTTATTCATTGGGAATTTCTATTTTGGGGCAAAGCCAGTTAAACGAGTAGCGCATTTGTTAAGTGTTAGACAAAAAGCTAGTGAAAGTACCAGAGATTATATAACTCGTTTTAATAACGAGAAGCTCGAAGTCATTGATTATGAGGAAAAGACAGCGATTGCCGCCTTGATGAGTGGACTCCTGCCCAACAACTTGTACTACACTTTTGCCAAAGATCCACCTAGAACCATGTCACATTTGATGGGAAAAGTGGCCAAGATCATGAATGTCGAAGAGGCTATGGCTGAGAAGAAGAATATGGATGCCAAAGAAACTAAGGTGGAAGGTGATAAAGCTAAGAAGAAAGAGCATAAGAATAATGGTAATGACAAACATTCAAGAACAAGGTCGTCATGGGAAGTATTGAAGAAATTTGATAATTATACTCCTTTGAAGAAAGACATCAACCATGTTCTAGAAGAAATCAAGAACAACGAGGAATTAAATTGGCTAGAGAAAATGGAGGCGAACCTCGAAAGGAGAAATAAGGCAAAATATTGTGAGTTTCACAAAGATCATGGCCATATGACTAAAGATTTCATAGCTCTTCAGAATGAGATGGAAACACTCATCAGACGAGGAAAACTGGAAAAGTATGTTGATCGGAGGAATGATAGAAGAAACAACGACCGAGCAAGAGAGAGGTCTAGATCTCCTCGTCGAGCAGAGAAGAACAAGAAGAGAGACTATGAAGTTGATCCAGAAGACGACCCCGATATTACCAAGAGACCAACGCAGCCAGAACGTGAGGTATTTTCAATACGCTTTGGGTCATTTGATTGTAATGTTATTACAGGTGGAGATACAAGAGGAGGAGACCTTACTGCAGAAAGAAAAGCTTATCTCTGTGAAGCTCAAGCTTGCTCATACATTCAACGAATAAATTTACCTGAAGAGGATCGCCCGAGAAAGGTAAATAAAGAGAAATTGGTCATTGGCTTCTCAAAGAACGACCTCGCAGGTGTTCTATATCCTCATGATGACCCATTGGTGATCAAAATGAGGATGAAGGAAGTAATGATTTCAAGAGTACTGGTCGATAATGGTAGCTTGGCAGACATCATGTTATACTCGTGCTTCGAAAGTTTAAATCTAAAGCTATCTCAACTGGCGCCTTATCATAGACCCCTACTCGGTTTTGCTGGAGAGAAAGTATTTCCACTTGGGACGATCAAATTGGATATATTCATTGGTACGTGGCCTGCTTGTCGAACAGAAAGAATACGCTTTTTCGTGATGGATAAGAATGTTCAATCATCATACAATATCATCATGGGAAGAGTAGGATTGAAGAAGTTCGAGGTTGTACCATCTACGGTACATCAATGCCTGAAATTTCCAATAAATTTTGGAGTAGGAGTTGTGAAAGGTGATCAGAAAGTAGCTCAGGAATGCTATTATTCATCCTCCGAGCAAGAGGAACTGGAGGAATAAAAAAAAAAGACCATCACCTATAAAGTCGATGAAGGTGCAGAAATTAAAACATTGGATCCTAGAGATGAGTCGCAACTCGTGAAGGGTCAAGTGGTGGAAGTTACTGAAAACATCATTCCGGACGACGAGCACCCTGAACGAACTACTCAAGTAGGTTCATCATTGGAAGCCTCACTAAAACAGGAATTGATAACTTTCCTAAGAAGCAGAAAGCAAACTTTTGCGTGGAGTCATGAGGATATGCCTGGGATAGACCCAAATTTCTTATGTCACGAACTCAATGTGAATAAGGAGATCAAGCCTGTGAAGCAGAGAAGAAGAGTATTAAGTCCCGAGAAGAATCAAGATATACAGGAGGAAGTCGAGAAGCTCCAGAAAGACTGCTTTATTGAAGATGTTAAATATCCTGACTGGTTATCAAATGTGGTGATGATGAAAAAGAAGAACAACAAATGGAGGATGTGTGTAGACTTCACTGACCTCAACAAAGCATGCCCAAAGGATCACTTTCCACTGCCCGAATTGATAAACTAGTGGATGCTACCTCGGGACACGAGCTGCTAAGCTTCATGGATGCTTATTCTGGTTACAATCAGATTAAAATGAAACCTGAAGACAGGGAGAGTACTTCTTTCATTACCCCTAGGGGAACTTATTGTTATAATGTTATGTCTTTTGGTTTGAAAAATGCAGGTGCGATATATCAGCGGCTGATGAACAAGGTCTTTGTTGATCAAATTAATTGCAATATGGAAGTCTATGTTGACGATATGCTGACAAAGAGCAAGAAATTTGTCGATCATCTAGTTGACTTAAGTCAGACTTTTGATCAACTGGATAAATATCAAATGAAGCTAAACCCGACGAAGTGCATATTTGGAGTACGAGAAGGCATGTTTCTCGGGTACATTGTCAATCAGCGAGGCATTGAAGCTAACCCTGAAAAGATCAAAGCTCTGTTAGGGCTGCGATCCCCAACGACGAAGAAAGAGGTGCAAAGTCTTACAGGATGAGTAGAAGCACTCAAAAGATTTGTATCGCGAGAAACTGATCGATGTCTCCCATTCTTCAAAACGCTCCGAAAGACTTTTGAGTGGAATGATGAATGTGAGAAGTCTTTCCAAGACTTGAAGAAATATTTGGGGGAACCTCCACTGTTATCCAGGCCAGTGATGGGAGAAAAATTATACTTGTATCTGGCAGTGTCTGAGAATGCAGTCAGTCCGGCATTGATAAGAGTGGAGAATGGAGTACAAAAACTGATCTACTACACAAGTAAGGCCTTTCGAGGAGCAGAGATTAGATATACAAGGCTGGAAAAATTAGCACTAGCATTGATCGAGGCAAGTAGAAGAATGAAGCCATACTTTCAAGCCCATACCATAGTAGTATATACTGATATGCCATTGAGGCAAGCCCTTCATAAACCAGAAAAGTCAGGAAGATTAATGTGTTGGGCAATAGAACTTGGTGAATATGATATAGTTTATGAACCAAGATCATCGCTAAAAGGGCAAGAAGTAGCAAATTTTATAACAGAATTCACCTATCCTGATACCCCCGAGGAACAAAATTTGCTCGCTGATCAACCTATGAATGTTACAGGATCACGAAATGCAAGCCCAAACCAACTTAGCTTGGTAAAAGGGCAAGTAGATGTTACAGGATCATCAAATTCAAGCTCAGACCAGCTTAGGTTGGTAAAAGGGCAAGAAAAGATGATCGACGAACAGCAAGAAAAATCAGGAGATGGTGAAAAGAAGCAACAAATTTTCCACCGAGGAACTCTGTCAGGTCAGAAATTTGAAGACGAGTTACCTATATGGAGTCTGTATGTGGATGGTTCATCTTACACTACAGGATGTGGCGCAGGGATAGTTTTGAGCAGTTCGGATGAGGTCGACATGGAGTACACCCTATGTTTCCAATTCAAAGCTTCGAATAATGAGTCTGAATATGAAGCCATGATTGCAGGTCTTAGTTTGGCAAAAACCATGGGGGCGGAACAAGTTATTGTCTTCAGTGATTCGCAACTGGTCATAAATCAAATTATGGGAGTATATGCAGCCAAAGGAGAATTAATGATCAGATATCATGCAAAGGCAAAGGAACTGGTGTCGGAATTTGCTGTTATTCAGCTGGTCAGAATACCAAGAATGGAGAATGCGAGAGAAGATGCCCTAGCTCGATTAGCATCAGCTACTCGTACCGAGCTACGAAGAACAATCCCAATTGAAGTTTTAGCTGGTCGGAGTAGAGATGAAGATCTGACGATGAACTTTATTACCCTCGATTTAGGATCATCATGGATGGATCCCATCAGGGCATATATTGAGAAAGGGGAATTACCAACTGACAAACTTACAGCCAAGAAACTAAAGTTTAAGGCCGCTCGTTATGTACTGACCAACGGTATTCTATACAGACGAGGAGTTATAACATGTTTGCAGAGATGTGTGCATCCCGCAGAGGTGAAAGATTTAATTGAAGAGGTCCATGAAGGGTCCTGTGGAGCCCATGTAGCAGGTCGGACGCTTTTACAAAGGGTGATGACGCTGGGATACTTCTGGCCGACGATGAGGGATGATTGTATAGCCTATGCCAAGGAATGTGACAAGTGCCAGCGCTTTTCCTCCATCCGAAGAACTCCACAAGCATTGTTGACACCCATAACTTCTCCTTGGCCATTTGTCATGTGGGGAATAGATTTAGTCGGGCCACTTCCAACGACCAGAGGAAGGTTCAAATACCTCGTCGTCGCAGTGGATTATTTTACTAAATGGGTTGAAGCTGAGCCTCTCATTGATATGACGTACGACAAGGTGTACCAATTTATTTGAAAGACCATCATTTGTCGATATGGTCTTCCTCATGCCTTCATCACAGACCATGGAACATAATTTGACAATGAGGAGTTCACTACCTATTGTCATCAGTCAAATATTTTGAAGATCCACTCAGCACCAGGCCATCCTCAAAGCAATGGACAAACTGAAGTGACAAATAGAACCCTGCTGAATGGCTTGAAGAAAATACTGGATGATGCAAAAGAAAATTGGATCAACGAGCTACAATTAGTACTATGGGCTTATCGTACTAGTCCCCGAGAAGCAACTGGAGAATCACCATATATGTTGGCGTTTGGAAGTGAAGCTGTTATACCTGTCGAGTTGGGCCTCCCAACACACAGGGTACTGAATTTCAATTCCCCTGTCAGCGACTTAATGAGAAGATTGGATTTAGACATGCTCGAGGAAGTTAGAGAAGAAGCAGCCATCAGGAATGCTTCATACCAACAACGAACAACTTTGTTCTACAATAAAAGGGTGAAGAAGTGGGACCTGAAAGAAGGAGACTATGTGCTAAACATCGTGATTTAAAAGCACAACAAACTGGAGGCAAACTGACATGGACCATACTGAGTTACAGAAGTTATTCGATCAGGAACTTACCGAATAGCAACTTTAGAGGGGGAGGAGTTTAAGAATGCATGGAACGCAGAGCACCTGCGCAAGTATTATCAGTAATTTATATTCTCATGTAACGCAGTTCCATCAGTATGAATAAAATGAAGATATTATGCCAAATTCTCTCCTTTTATTGAAAGTTTTTCGGGGAATACTAGTGCTACACACTACTCGGCAAAACTCGGACTACTCAAATTTATTCTCGAAAATGCTAACTTATGTTGGTTAGGAAGTAAATGTATTCCTACGGGAAGTAAAACTATGTATTCATAAAAATTCCAACTGATGTTGGTTAGGAAGTAAATGTATTCCTACGGGAAGTAAAACTATGTATTCCTAAAAATGCCAACTTATGTTGGTTAGGAAGTAAATGTATTCCTATGGGAAGTAAAACTATGTATTCCTAAAAATACCAACTTATGTTGGTTAGGAAGTAAATGTATTCCCCGGGAAGTAAAAGTATTCCTAACAATGCCAACTTATGTTGGTTAGGAAGTAAATATATTCTCAAAAACGCCAACTAAGGTTGGTCGGGAGGTAAAGTTATTCCAGAAAGTGCCAAAAATGCTCGCAGAGGAAAAATACACTAACTATGGCTAGTCGGGAATAAAAACCCACTAACTGTAGTTGGTCAAAAAGGAAAATTTATCGACCTTGGTTGGTCGGAAACATTTTATGAATACGAGAAAGTGATCGAGTAAAATTTTTGATACCCGTAACTTTTTAAATTATTATTAAGTTGGTCAAGAAACAAAACATCATTTTTGCCAAATGATTACCACAAATTCAAACTACTCGACAATAAGTCGATCGACAAATAACACAATATTGTTATCTTTTTAACAGATACACATGCACAAATGTAAAGTGTTACAAAACAATAGCAGTCAAGATTTGCAAACAAAATTATTTCATTAAATGTAGAACAAAATACATCAGGAATGAAATACAAATTTATTACATCAATATTCCTACTCTATTGGGTTTTTCCCCTCTGCTTTTGAAACAGGTTCCTCTCTAGCAAGCGGATCATTTAAAGCAAGAGGAGAATTTATGAAGTTAAGATATTTTAACATCCTGATATTCATCACAGAGGGTCGATCTAGTAGATGCTCTGGACGAGATATCTCGACATTTGAACGGATATTATAATCGCCGAGGTATTTTAAAATCAGACATTGAGGGATGGCCCGAGCAGGGATCCAACTCAGATCAAGCTTGAATGGGGGCACTGGTAGGTCGAGCAGCCCAGGATTATGGTAATTCCACAGGTAATGACCCTGTTCGAGTTGCAGTACACCCAAGGCATTCAGCCATCCCTGTTTATAGCCCTCATTATTTGCATTCTGGATACGATCGTCCAAGTGGTAGAGATCCTCGTTGTAGCCAGCCATCCAGAACTCCCTGGTCTGCTTGTGGAATTGATATGTCAATCTTTCTAGCTGCTCGTGGAGATTTTTGATAAAAAAGTTCTTTATTCTCCAAGACAGACTTTTGCACAGAAAACTGCTCTTCCAGGTCCCTGATTTTCTTAGACATCTCAGCCAATGCCTGGTTCTTCGCCATCAGTTGGAAGGCCTGGTTCTCTAAAGTAGATTGAATCCTTTGTTCCTCGACAAGAATCCAAGCAGCTCTTGCTCGTCCCCGAGGAGCTCTTGCTCATCCACGAGAAGAAGTAGAAGGGACAACTCTCTTCAAGGTCTCCAATTCATCCCTCGAGTTGGCGTTCTCGACCTCCAAGAACGGGAATCCCTCGTTAGTCACTGGGACCAAAGCATTGGAGGTGGAGGCAACAGATTTTAATTGAGATACTTCTCTTTGCAAGTTATTATTTTCTTGCTCCAACAACTCGGCTATTTGCCTGTGCTCCTCGACCTCGGCTTTCAACGTTCTCTCCCGTACGTCGTAAGCAGCAAAACGCTTCTCGTATCCCTTATCGGCAATGATTTGCTGATACTTCTTCTCGTACCCCTCGTGCAATAGGGCAGTGGATTCCTTATATTATTGTTGGAGGTCTTCAAGAGTGCCTTGGAGATCCTCAATCATATCATAATAAGCTACATTATTGGCCACCGCACGATCAAGCAGACACTTCAAATATTGGTAAGCTTCAACTGCCTGTTCCGAAGCATCTTGACCGAGGATGTCAATGATTTGTGCTGCACTCAGATCTGTGTGACCAGCCTTAAAGTATTCATTGCATTACCGTAACAGCTTTGTATCATGAGCAGACAATAATTTAATCCTGGCCAGAAACTAGTAGAGGAAGAAAAATCAATAATCAATAAGAGTATAAACAGAGCATGAAGAAGAGAAACAACAGTATGCATAAACAAAAGTTCAAATTTTATTACATTACAAAGGTCAGAAGTACAAGGTTCAGAGTTACATGTTCAGAAGTTACATTTGACCAAGAAAAATAAAATAGAGAGAAACCCGAACAACTCTACACCTTTTTCTTGTCTCCCAAAACTTTCTCGGGAGGCTGGGACGAGGAGGTAGGTTGCTCGAAGGGAACAGAGAGTTGCTCGGGGAGTGCTGACATTTGCTCGGATGAAGTAACGAGTTGCTAAAGTTCCTCGTTAGAAGGCTGGATGGCTGGGGGATGAGAAACTTGATCTCCCATCACCATGGAAGACTCCTCAGAGGCAGCTTCGTCCTCTTCTTCGTCTTCAGGAGTTAGAGGGGAACCAGGGATGTGTCGCTGGAAGAGTTCAAAAGTTTCATCAACCTTCATCTCCTGAAGAGCTGCGACCCACCCATCTCTAAAGTATTTTTGGCTGCCATATTCGACTTGCGACATCATGGCAGCCAAGCCTTTGTTCCACCCCTTATCCCAGCCAGCGCTAAAAGATTTCTTCACAGCCAACTTCCTCTTTGTCTTCTCCGAGGAAAGCTTCTCGGAAAGAAGGTTATCAGCAGCTTTCAATCTATTCTCAACCTCCTCCTTCTGACGACTTATTTCCCGAAGTCGACTTAACTCCTCCTCAGCAACCTTGAGTTTATCTTCAAACTCCTCAGCATTCTTGAGCTTCCCTTCAAGCTCTTTATTCTTCTCCTTCAGACTATTTAATTTTTTCTCCAATTCCTTGGAGACCTCAATAACCTGAGCTTTTTCCTGCTCGATCAAAGCAAGCTTCTTTTCCCAAGTTGCCTTATCATCAGCATATTTCTGGCGAGAATCTTTCAGAGACTACCCCAAGCCCATCAAAGCTTCCTCTACACCAGACGAGGATCTTGAAGCTTTAATAGCTTCATCTTTCTTCAAAATTGTGTTAAAACAGCTCACCAACTGTGAGAAGAAAACGAAAGCAAGTCAGAGATAGATATAACAAGGGAAAGATGAAAAGTTCAAAATAATAAGACTTATAGAAGCAATATGGCGAGCAGCCAATGAGGTAACCATGTCCTGAGAAAGGTTTTCTTCAATAACTTGGATCTCGGGAATGATCCAAGTTTTCATCGAGCTCATGGCAGAGCTCGGGGGAACAAAAGTAGGAACACCAGTTCCAGTAGTTGGGGGTTGAGAGATGGTTTCAGCCAAATTGACCGAGGAGCTCTTCTTCAGCTTCCTCGGGGGAACAGGAATAGTTTCGACCAAGGAGGAACTCTTGGTCGGTGATATGACAATCACTTCGCCTGGAGCAGTAGCCTTACTCGGGGCCACTGGAGGCTTCTCGGCAACCTACACAGGAGCAACCGGAAGGGGGTGCATCAATTTTCGTTGTCCCCTCTCCTGGGATGTCAATCTTACTTCTTTTTGCCTCTCCAGCACCAGAGGCAGGTTTCTCAAAAAGGGTGGGAGGTCTTCTTTTCTTCATCCTTTCACTCAAAAGAATATGTGATTCAGGCGAAGAACTTGTAGAGGCTGGTATTGGTTCTGCGTCGCTTATCACCGGACGAGTAGTAAAAAAAGTTGTGTAACTCTTGTACTGAAGCATATATGAAGCTGACCTAATATGCTCGTCGGCAACAGTCTGATGCAAACTCCAGATAAGTTTTAAGTGCCTTATATTAACGTCTGCCTCTTTTGGACACTTTATTTTATTGTCAACTGCAAATAAATCAAAATTAAAATATCAGTGGCACATTTTATCAAATATAAAGGAAGCATAATCTCAAAATAAATAATATGAAATAAAAATAACCTATCCCATTTCCATAGGGAGGGCATCTGGGACCCTGATACACTTCATCTCCAGATAAAGGAGCATGTTGCCAATTTTGTATAACAACCCCGTGCTCAAAATAATCCCTATTGCCATCCGGGAGATTGACCACTAAAGCCCTATTTAAAAATCTAGTTATTAAATAAAAAGTATTATCGCCTACAGCCCATCTATAACAAAACATGATTTCTGTAATTCCTATGCAAGTTCCATGAATTTGATTTAGTCTATGAACCCCATTAACTATTCTCCATGTATTGGGGGCTATTCTTGCAGGAACAACATTAAAATATTGACAGAATTCCAGACATAAAGGATAGGCGGAAAAGAAAAGCCACATTCAGCAATAAAGAGACTGGGGAACCAATGTCCCTCAGCCAAACGAAAATAATCGAAAGGTTCAGAAAGTTCCTCCAGAACAACCCATGAAGGAATAGAAAAATTAGAACGAAATTAATCAAGAGATTCAACAAGGTAAACCATGATGAATAAAGGAAATGAAGAAGAAGAAAGAAGATCTTACAGAAAAAGAGTGAATCTGTTGACAACGAACGATGAAAAGGATGAAGGCACAAGAGAGTAAGACAATGGAAAACTCAAAGATATAAATTTGAAAAAGTAGAAGACGATGGGATTGTCTGTGATGCTTAAATACCTTATCTTGGGAAACGGTAAAGTTACTGATTACAAAAAGAAACGATTACGCTACCGGCGGCTAGAAGGACAAAAAGTACGTGGAGATCGAGGCGGTTATAAAAATTCAAAAAAGCCTGATTCTACGAATTTGGAAGGAAAAATAAATACAAAGGAAACACTCCTAAAAATCAGGAGGACCATTTAAAACTACCATATTCCGAGAAAGAATGTTCCACAATCCTCAAATTTCGAACTATGAAACATTGGGGGCTTCTGTTGATACCAAATTTAGTCTGCTGACATGGCTCAATCGAATGAAGACACGTGGCAATCTACGTGTCAGTAGCAAATACTTCTGAGAAACCCAGACGCTCCGAGGAACCATACTACAACGAGGAACACTGCTTCCCCGAGGAACTCAGACGCTCTGAGGAACAGGAATTCTACGAGGAACTCTTGAGTACCGAGCAACTCTAGAGTACCAAGCATTTTAAGCGGTCCGAGTTGCACCTCGAACAAAGCATTAAAAGTAGGATAACCAACAGTTTGACTGTTCATTAAATGCTCATCATTCAGATTTATACACTTAAGGGGCATTGAATGTATTACCCTTTCACATGTACAGCATTGAATGTATTACCCTTTCACATTACAGCCTTAGGGCTATAAATACGTTGTATTACCCTCATTGTAAGGGGACCCGAATTTCCTGATTGAACTTGTAATCGAGAATTCCCAAACAGTCATCAATAACCAAAACAGTGGATGCAGGCCATTCTTATAAGGCTGAACCACTTTAAAAGTTCTTTGTCTCATTTTATTTATCTGTGATTAAAAAATTAGATCTATCTAATTTTTTACATCAACAAGCCAAATGGGGAGATTTATAAGGACAAATTTCCAATTGAATCAACTTGTAATACTGGCTTAATTCCGGACAAAACTACTTGAGTCATAGGATAGACGTTTGTGTCCTTTAAACCTATGACGTTTGTGTTGAAGACGTAGCGGCCAAGCCTAAATTGAAGATATCATTGTTGCTGATTTTTGTGCCATGTTCCACGTCATCAATATTTGAATTGTTCCAAGATCTCAATAGGTATGAATGCATTAATATATATATAGGGACTTCGAATTTTATTTTTGGGTGTTATATTTGTTTAATAAATATTAAAAATGGGTTTATATTTTTTAAAGAAAAAAAAATTCCTGAAATGTCATTAGAAATTTCGTTCAAACATAGATGTTCGAACGACCACGTTCGAACGAGGGAGGATTTTTCAAACGAACTTCTTCACATAGTGTTCTGAATTCCCGTTAGAACCTGAACGATTTTATAAATGAACTTCTTTACATATTGTTTTGAATTCTCATTAGAAGTTTCGTTCAAATATAGATGTTCGAAGTACCATGTTGAAAAGACTTTCCAGTAGTTTTTCGACAGTTTTATTTTTTAACTCCCCACTTCCCACTTTCTTTTCACCACCTTATAATAGTGCGGGAACACAATTTTTTACAAGACTTTTTAAGAGTGTCTAAGAACTTTTGAGAGAAAAAATCCTATCACCAAAAAGTCCCAATTTATGTGTTAATTTTCAATGGTTTAATTTCTTCTAAAACACAAAGTTTACACCCGTAGTTTGTTTTGATCCAAGGTCCAATATATATTATGTTTTGAGATCATCCATTTGGCATCGGGTATTTTTCTCATCCCAAAAGAGTTTATTGGTTCATGGTGTGCATACGGAGGAGAGACTTTCGTAAGTTTGACGGTCGATTCGCCTCATCAGTGGATTTTGAGACGACAGTGGATTCCAGAGTTATCGACTAGGCCGAGGTGGAAGAATGGAGAAGCTCCAAGGCTTGAAGGAGTTGAGTCATTGAGGTAAGTCTTATGTCGGGTCTTTGTAAAACTGTACTTAGTGGATTATGGTTGGGTCGTCCAAGGTTTTTCCCGTTGTGAGTTTTCCTCGTATATCGCGGCGTTATATGTTGTGTTTTAATTTATCTTGAAAAAATCACTTGGATGCATGTGTAGGATTCAAATGATAAAAATTGGTTTAATCACAATAATGATGTAATTTTGGTCTTAATTAAGTTTGGGTAATTTTAGTTTAATTCAAGTCAAGGAATTTAATTTGAAAATATTAATGCTTAGTTTGTTTGGCATATGTAGAACTTGAATTGAGTTTAATTAATTTTGTTTAAATGGAAATTTAATTATTTGTCTAGTTTAATTTTAATTTCATTTTAATTTTGAAAGAAATTAAAATTTTGTTTAGAATTTAAAATTTGGGATATTTCTGGGACCATCAGCCCTAACATTTTGCAACTCTGTAATATTAATCAAGGTATGATTCATGAGACAAATATGGGTACAAAATCAATATGAGTGCACATAATGAACTCATGTAAGCATTACAAATGATGATTAAAAATAATCATTCCATTAATATCCTTTGATCTCAAATACGGTAGTTTCTTGCCATTTATGCCCTTAAGCATATCTTGTTCAAATTATTTTAAATGTCAACTAACGAACAAATTTCATTTTTGGAAAGCTATGACTTATCTTGTTTTTAATGCCAATTCAAGCTCTTGGCTTATGGCACTTTTTCAACATATTTGGATTTTGTCATTTATTGGCTTTTCAATCACCTAGATGACACCTACCTAAAAATATTTGAATTTCCAAAATGGGTGTAATCACTTTAGTGGTAGCTCTTATCAATGTTTTTGAAAACAGTCTTTTAAACTCCTTCATTGTATAAAACACTCAAAATCTCACACGTGGACCAATAAAACTTTTGAAAACCAATAAGATCTAAGGATTTGATCATAATCAAGTTGAGCACTAAAAGCAATATCTACATAAATGTAATCATATGTAACAAGTGATATTAATGTTCTCAAGTAGTGTGAAATAAATGCCATAGACTTCAAAATTTTGAAAATCATGACTTATCAAATGAATTTAAACCTAACAATTAAATTAATCAAAATTTTCAGTCACGTGCTTTAAAACTCACTTTTAATCATTAATAAGAATGGAAGAATTGAACACATATCTCAAGAAGAATAAACATACAATATTTTTAAAATTTTTGAATAATAATGATGCATGTATTTATAAAATCATGTTTAGTAGATAACATAGCATAGAAATCAAATGCATGAAAAATTAACATATGCATGAAAATCTCACCAACCCATGAAAAATAAAATCAAAAGGAATTCTATCACCCATAAAGATTTATTTCCCCTGCAAATAAAGAATGAATTAGGAATGGGAACCTACTAGAACCTAGTCATACTACCAAACTATCTATCTAGATAGTGATGGGTGTTCCATCCCCGGGAAAATGGGATGAACATAATTCACATCATTCATTTCCTCTTCCCTTTTAGATGTATCAATCTCAACCTTTTTTTTAGGTACATTTCTTGGCAAACCACTAACTACCATCGGTATCCATCTCTCATCCCTCCTAAGATTCTTATGCCTAGTCCTTGTAACTTGAGTGTAGTGTCTCGATCTAGTTCTAGGAATGTTACATTTAGCCTCACCCCTATTTTGCACTAGAAATTTTATCATTCTCATAAAATTTCCATATTTACCTCTTAGTTCATTACTAGAAACTCTTCGGTACATGTTTCTCCTATTTTCAATGAACTTTATATTTCTTTTCTTCAAGAACCAACATGTTTTATTTGTGTGACCATGTACTTAACAAAACGTACAAAATGACACATTTCTTCTTATAAACTTTCTTTCATTCCTTCTCACCTTTCTCTTCTCATATTTTGCTTTTTGGCCAATTCTTTCAAGTATTTTTCTTTTAAAGCAAAAATGCACAACATGATTCATCTTAACACAAAAGAATAACCAACACCATTTTTAGCAAACTCGAATTTAGGATCAACCTACTTCTTTTTCAATATAGGAGTTTTTTCCTTATCTTTATTTTGAGAATTTGAACTTTCAATTTCAATTTTTTCCAAACCTTTTCTCAACTTTTGAATCATTGAAACCAATTCCATTATTGTTAGGTTTCAATTAAGCATGACGTAAAAAAAATTATCAAGAACACTTGTTCTATTATGTATTTAATTTTTTAAATCCTTAGCATGCTCAAGTTCAAGTTTCAACTTTCCAAAATTGAATTTTAAATTTATATTTCTTATTTATCTTTCAAAATGGTTGCATTTTTTTATTTCAAAGGCTCATCCTTCGTCAAAACATCATCAACTATTTCACATTCAAAACACTTCAATTGGACATTTTCAAAATTTTCTTCTTTCTCATCACGTTCATTCTGAAAAACTTTTATTTTTATCTATAGTTTGAAGTTATAATTTTTTAGTTTTAGTGACTCTTCAAATAGTTCATCAAAATCCTCTTAAATGTCATTCTTATTCTTATTCTTGTTCTTCTTATTCTTCTTTTTCTTCTTTATACACATCACTAGAGGAACCCTCATCACTCTCACTTATGATACACATCACTAGAGTAACTCTCATCACTCTCACTTTTGAACTCTCAGCACTCTCACTTTTTGAGTCGCTTAAAATTGTGAATTTCTTCTTCTTCTTCTTCTTCTTCTTCTTCTTCTTCTTCTTCTTCTTATTATTATTATTATTATTATTATTATTATTATTATTATTATTATTATTATTATTATTATTATTATTATTATTATTATTATTATTATTATTATTCCTATTATTATTATTATTATTTTATTATTATTATTACCTTACTTTTTTTATAAAGTTTTCTCAAATGTGCTGGGCACACGTTGATATGATGACCAACTCTACCACAATCAAAACATTGGCCTTCATCATTGGACTTATTCTACTTATAATCACCCAAGTTAACAAAAGAGTTATGTTAATTATTCTTGTATGACTTTTGTTCCAAATTTCTTCCATTTTTAAAGGTTTTTTTTTTGTTATTTTTACAAAATTTAACGTTTAACAAAAATTGCCATGCATACTTCAATTTATCGTTGTGTTTCTAAACACCCTTCATAGACGTCTTCTCACTTGACTCAAAAAAAATGCCAAGTCCTTCGTTAGTTTAGAAACAACCACACTTTCTTCTTGATCATAAATTTGTAAGGATATTTCTATCTCCTCAAGGCTATAAGTATTTGTATATTTTACTTCATTCAAAATTTCAACGTTAGTGGCAAACCTAGAAGCAAGAGTTTTAAGTATATTTTTCACATTTTTTTCTCAAGAATCTTCTCACCAAGATTTAAAGATGTGTTAATAACTTACGTCAACCTCGTGTAGTAGTCATTAAAAGACTCACTCTCCTCCATTCTCATCATTTCCAATTTTATTGCAATGTGTTGCAACTTCAAAGATTTCACACTTAATGTTTCTTAATGAGTTACTCGAAGGATATCCCATGACTTTTTCACTTTCTCGCAATTAAGAATGCGATTACACTCTTGTGTGCTCATAGAAGAAAATAAGGCATTCAATGCAATCGAGTTGTGATTTCAATTGATGAGATCCACATTTGTCCAAAGAACTCCTGATTTCTTCACCCTAACTCTATATTCCTCAATAGTAAAGTAAACACGTCCTTCCTTTACACTCACCCACACACATTCATGTTTTTACTCCAAATGTTTTCATATCTTAACTTTCTAATCGCCATAGTTTGATATATTAAAATATGATGGATGATTAGTATAACTCGAATCACAATATTGCTCCTTCATAAAAAAAGAAGCATAAAATCTCAAACAAACAATATCAGAGCAAAAACAAAATTAACACATAAACAAAATGATATCAACTCAAGGACATTGATCCAACAAATATGAACACATCTCTCCGATACCAATTGAGGATGCATATTATTTACACAAGAGTTTAATTCAACAACAAACCTAGAGCATGGTGAATATGTTTGAATGCATCTCATAACTAATTTTTAAAATTCAATGATTTTCTTGCAAATTCAAATTACTTAACACATGTTTTAACAAATTGATTTTTCATTTGTCTTGATTAAATCACACAACAATGTAATTAGGCTAATCTAGATAAGAAAACTAGATCTAACATACTCAATTAAATTTTAAGGTAATTCACGATATAAAAGTGTGATCTGAGTTATATGTGTGATCAAATGTATTCATATGAATATAAAGCAATCAAAATTATCTATAAGATAAGGTTTAAAAGGAAAAACCCCACCTAGAGGTAAAAAATCCTCGACGCACTCCAATTTTCATTTCTACTTAAAAAGATGTTTTACACAAGATAAGGAGATACCTCTCACACAATCTCTCTCATGTATTTTCCTGTGGACCTTGCAACTGACCCCCATAGATGATGAAAATCCTCACTGAGCTCCACAATGCGAATGTGGAACTCCAACCTACTCCTTGGAATTAACTCCACACTTAAACTCCTCCAATGAATCAAAGTGCCTCCCATTTTAGATCTAGGAGTAATGTGATCATATCAAAGCAAAGTAGAATTATGAATTGTAATAGTCTAATGATGATCTTATTAAAATCACTCGCAATTCACTCATAAAATACTAAGATTTAGACATAGATCTAAGTTTGAAATAGTTTTTAAGGAACAAGTGAATTTTCAATAAAAGATAACCTAAAAGAGATCTCAAGTTTGAAAAGATGCTCAGAGAGGTTTTCCAATTGTGCAAAATTCAGATCTTATGAAATGGGTGGGAAAATACCCATTATAAGTAATTTTCAAAATATGACTTCACTCTGCACACTATTGACCTTTTTCTATGCTCACGAAGTTAGGCAGTAAAGACTTCGAGCCACTCTCATGTGCACGGTGCCAAATGGAGGCTGTTCGAATGGGGTCATGTGCATGGGCATACAACATAACTATGTGAATGGTTAAAGGCAACCTATACAAAAATGCCTTTAACTTTCCAAAAAAACATTGTCAACTCCCAAAAATATTTTTATAAACATAAGAGTCAATTTATCACTTGTCCATCAAAATTTTATAAATCAACACCCACATTTTGAAAAATCGTGCAACTCACACATTTTGAAAAAAAAAATCACGTTTGTGCTAGCCATAGAAAATCCACAAATGCTACAAAAATTATATGATCTTTAATTGAAGTGAAGTCTTTTGTTAAGCGGCTTGCAAGATCTTCTAAATTCCAAGGTCCTTCTAATACAAATGAACCTGACTCACTCAATCATATCCAGTCTATATGACTTGAAAGACTCAATGACTCACACATTTTATCACGAAATATATCCAACTAATATTAATTAGAAAATTACATTTATGGGCTTTTATGTAATTATTGAGTAAAATGGGATGCTTGTTAAAATTATAGGGCATTTGAGTATTTTTGTTTTGACTTAAACCCGAGAAAATTATAGGGCATTTGGGCTTGCACATTTTAGCGTGTATATTAATGATGTTGTGTAGGTATATTTTCCTTGCTAGATTGTGTGAGTGGTGTCTTAATTTGTTAAGATTCTTTTTTAGTGGGTTTTTCTTAAAGGGCTCGAACACTTGATTTTGTTTTACACACATTTTTGTTACAAAAATTTTTTCTCAAAAGAAAAATAGAAAGCTAGAGACCCCAATATTTTTTTAACCCTAAACCTCCATTAAACAAAACTTTACACTTATTTTGGAAGGCTTTAAACACATATTTTGAAGAAGGCCATAAAACCAAACTAACTTATTTTCTCTAGACGAATGCAATCGAGTGCTCAGATTTTCAGAATGATTATTTCTAAAGCAAGAATATCATTATTGTTCTCCATAAGTATAATTTGATTTTTTCCTAAACATTAAATACACATGTTTTTCTTAATATTGTTAGCAACTTAATTAGGGAAAGTCATTACCAAATTATTAATACTTTTATTAACTTTTGAATTGAATTTAATACTCAAAATACAGCATGGTTAGATGAGTGTACTTTATTATCTTAGTATGTTGGGACGAATCGCATGTTAAATAAAATATGTAATTTGATGATATATGTTAATAATATAAGCAACTCTTATATAAAAAATGGCAGAGGATAGAAAAAATGCAACAAATCAGAGAAGCAAAAATGCTAGGCATGTTATCAAATCATTCAATTAACTATGAAAATACCTAATGATGACCTAAGAAATTAGATCTAGTCCACTCAATAGGTTTAGTTGAAATATGTGATAATTGAAGATCGATAGAAACATAGCTCAAAGACATGAATTTTTTCTTCAATAAGATCTCTAATAAAATGGTGTTGAATGTCTATATGCTTTCATCTATAGAGTTGGATAGGGTTATTGTATATATCAATAGCGCTAGTAGTGTCATCATAGAAAACCATGTGTAGACACCCCATTTTAATACCCCATAACCTCTCCTTAGGTCCCTAGCACCTCCCTTCATCATTACAAACCCAAGTCATACCCCGGGTACTGACCTAAAGGCCATTGGTCACTCTCAGGATCCGTTTAATCAAAAGTCAAACTCTTCAACTCGAATGAAACTAAATGAATCTTTGAAGGGCACTGAAACCCCTTTCCAATGGTCTGCCCCGTGCGCGATTCTGACTTACGGTACGGACGAACGATCCGTTTTACTCTGAAAGGTCATCGAACGCTTTCAGGCCTTGGTTGGCCAAAGTCAACTCCCCGAACCAGGTCAAAATCTTTGGAATGTCAAAGTACATCTCCTAACCTTTCTAATGATTCATCCCGTGCGCGATTCTGACTTACCATGTGTACGAATGATCCATTTGCGTCCGAAGTTTCCTCGTTCAAAGGACCGACAAACGCTTCCGAGCCACATTTGACCCAAAGTCAACTATCGAAACCGAAAGTAGTCCAAAGGACTTTCGAAGATATCTGAAATACCTTTCCAACGTTTTACTCCGTGTGCGATTAGGATCAACGGTTTGTGCTCTACAATTAATTTTCTGAAGGAACTTGAAAGACACTGTCAAATGGCAGGTTCCAAGCCCTGTCTATCGGCAGTGTGCCTAAACACACCTACCTATTGGCAGGACCAAGGCTATGCCAAATGGAAATTCCCTGATCCTATAAAAAGTAGGGCCTAACCTCATTCCATGAGGAGAAAAATTAGAGATCCACCACTTTCAATGAGCTCAGAAATCCCCTCTCGAAGTCAGAGTGATCTCCACATCCCAATCCCTTTACAAACTTCACTTTTAATGACCTTATTTATCAAACTTGGTGAATTAAGTATCCTCCATCATCACCCAAGTGCAAGGTCTACTCTCCAACACCCAAGATCAAGCTCAAGATCTTCAATAAGGTCCAACTTTCTCAACTCTCTCTTGAAATCCCCTAAATTCGCATTAACTTGTTTTGTTACTTAATACTTTAACTCTCTCATATCACATATCTTAATATACTTTTTATCTAGTATTATCGCACATATCTTATTTTCATATAAATAAAACCCAAAAAAAATAAGAAAAATAGGATTTGTTCATAAACTCCAAACGGGAATTCTCACACTTTTTTCGTACTTTTCTCACAACTAAAACACTTTTTACACACACACAACTATAAGAGAAGTCCCCGAGTGGATTTATGGGATAAATCCCACCCCTCATTTTGCATACGAACTACGTGGAATTTGATGCCTCTATAGTACGTAGGCGTCTCAGGGTAAAACCTGAGAGTCAAGTCTTCTTATACTTTTTCCTATTTTTTTATATTCTTTAAACTTAACTCTCTTAAATTCTATGTATATATATATATATATATATATATATATATATATATTTATTTATTTATTTATTTATTTTTCTTAATGGCGTATTATTCCACATATGGTATCATTCCCTTATAATGATCGGCGCTAGGGTAATCGCATAAATCCTATTTTTTAATATTACTTTTAGGACCATTCATATGGATGACTCGCTTTATCTCTTCCATGATACAAGTCGATGATTCCTATCTCCACTACGTATACACATGCACACATATCATGGGGAAATAAAAGGAAAATAGCAACAATCCATGAGAGACCGTAAGGGCGGAATGGGTGCCTAACACCTTCCTATTTCGTAACTTAGCCTCCAGACCCTTTTTGAATCATTTTAGTTTCGTATGTATCGGTATGTCTTTGGATGCTGTCCTTCGGGATGGCTCCCTTTTCTTTTGTCTGTTTTGAGTAAAATAAACTGGCGACTCTATCTCTCTATATTTTTCACCACATTAACGACACCGGTCGAAGTTCTCCCGAGAGGGATGCGCGGGACCTAAAAAAGGGATCCTCTCCCGCCGCGAGGGGATATGCCCGGGGATGGCCACAGTGGCAACTCTACTGGGGACTTTTCATTTTGAGGGCTAGACTCTATTTACATGGGTTTCATATTTGTTTATATTTTCCCCTATTTTGCATGTTACCCTTTTACTATTCATGTGTACCTCATGCGTATGCTTCTATTCACATGCTTGTAGAAAATTATCCATGTACACTTCACACCACGTGCACCTAGGATCACATATATCCTCATATTGCATGCATCACCCATACTTGGTATACCATTGGTACTCATACTTTGCTCCCTGTTGGGCATGATCAAGAAAGATACTCTCATCATAAGATACTAATAAGAGAATCATGTATGATTCACACGATATCACCAAAGATCATTGTGATTGACCAAATTTTGTCCCGTAACTGGAGGGTCACTTCTTGATGGGCGTTGGTCGGGTAGGGCGCAGTTAGCCTAAGCGATATGACTCTCACCTTCCATTGTCCAAGTACCTTCGATGTATATCGAACGGTTCCCCTGCATCGTACAGCTTGATCGAAGTCATGACGGGAGGTATATCGCAGGGAATTCATTTAAGTACGCCGAGTATATCGAATTTTCTCTCACACGTACCGTCCCTACGAGGTATATAGTGAAGAAATTCACGTACACTCAGGTATATCAAATGGTTTGTCCACACATACCGACTGCTCTCAAAAGCAAGACGTATATCGTAGAAGCCACGCCAAAGGGGGGAACCCTTTCCAATTCACCCAACCAAGATGCATACCCGCATATAGGTGTCAAGCCTAGGACACACATGTTAGATTTCTGATTTCAATCCGAAACTCTGTCAAAATTCTGGGTCGGCCTACCGCCCAAATTTTTGCGCATTTTTAAAATGGAACCCTGCCCATGAGCCTGGTCATAACTCTAGTCATAGCTTTGCATATATTACAAACCCAACATTTCCAGGCTTGGGTCCCGTTCATTATTTCATATTACATTTATGAGAATTTAATACAAGTGAGAACATAATAATAATAATAATAATAATAATAATAATAATAATAATAATAATAATAATAATAATAATAATAATAATAATAATAATAATAATAATAATAATAATGCTGAGACTCATCTTCCAAAAGCATTTCTCCCTTCTTTATCAAAAATCCAAAAACATTTCTCCTTTCTTTATAAAAAAAAATCCAAAATTACTTATCTTTTCATTATCAAAAATCCAAAAATATTTTGTCTTTCAATCTAAAAAAAATGTTAAAAATATTTTCCTTCTTTCTTTTCAAAAATAAATCTCATTTTACGCCCTCTCAGGTCGATCTCACTTCCTTGGCCTGGCTCCTTATTGGCTTCGGTCTTCAGTCAAATCACCCCGGAGTTTTCTCAGTTCCCCTGCTACCACTTTCGAGTCCGGTATCCATCCGCTTTCCGTGGAGAACAAAGATCAAGTACCAGTTGCGCATCCAGATCTAACGGCAGTTTTAGCTCAGCTCGTGTCCAAGATTGACAACCGTCATACTAAGGTCCGAGAGATGCAATGAAACTAGGTTCATGTTCCTCAAGAGCCCGAGGCCCTATTTCCTCGCGCTATGGGTCCACCCGAGCCTATCTGGGTTCCCGAAGAATATCAATACGCTCTCCATGTCCCTCTTGTTAATGGATCATCGCCTGCCCAGCTTCCTATGCCGAACCTTACCCAGTATGGGGCTAACTTTCCTATGATCGTTGATCCGAAAGATGAAGAGTTGAACAAGATCAAAGAAGATCTCAAGATGCTGATTAATAGGTTCACATAGACTACACCCATATGTCCCCTTACCCTAAAGCAAGGTTACCTCAGAACTTCAAGATGTTAAATATCGAGAAATTCGGAGGAAGTGGACCCTCAATTGTTCATCTTCGCAATTATCATCGTTCTATGACTCTCTTAGGGGCTTCAGAAGAAGTTATGTCCCAATTATTTCAGCAAACTTTGAAGTATAGCGCCCTCTGATGGTTTTTGTCTCTCGAAGAGTTTAGAATCCGTAGTTGGGAGGATGTAGCCCGAGAATTCATGTCGCAGTATAAGTACAATGAAGATCTTGAGGTCACTCACCATGATTTAGAGCTGCTCAAATAGAACTCTGGGGAATCAGTCAGTAACTTCATAGCCCGATGGAGGGAAAAAGTAGTTACCATGACTAATCGGCCTTCCGAGGAAGAACAAGTCAGTATAGTGAAGAAGATCTTCTTGCCCCATATCCGAGAAACCATAGGAGGATAATACTATCCCCACTTCCGAGCTTAAGGTAAGCAGGATTACAAATCGAGGAAGGTCTTGCTAAAATAGAGGTTGAACTAAAGAAAGTGTTCGGACAGTTCACCCCCAGAAAATATGACAAACCTGCCAGTGCTGCAGTCTCAACCATCAACAACATCTCTCAACCAACCACTTAGTGGGCACTAGAAGCCAACCTGTCCCAATTCGAAAATAATACACCGAGATCCGTGCTCCCTTCTCCAAAGTTTATTAGGCCCTATTGAGCCGAAACCTCATCAAAACCTTGGATCCCCGTCCATTGCCCAATCTACTTCCAAGAAACTTCAAGGAAGATGCCCATTGCGCCTTTCACCAAATCGCTGGTCATACCACCGACCAATGATTTCACCTTCAAAACATAATCCAAGGTCTAATTGACCGGGGTACCATTGCCCCACCAGCCAAACACTACTCACAACCCACTCCTAAATCACACCAATGCTATCTTCCTAAAAATGAACCCAGAATTTGATCCCTCAACTCAAATCACACCTATATCATCTCCCAAACCTCTCCAAACTTGCCCATATTTCCTCCTATACCCTGTTAGCCTCGTTGATCAAGCACTGTCACTCCTTACCAAAGCATGCATCACAGTCCGTACCCATTTTGAAAATGGAAGTATGAAATTATCAAAAGTGTTAAACCAACTCCTAGAGTTCGGGCTGAAATTTCCCTCACAGATGATCATTGACTACCAGAGGTTCAGTACGCTGTTCTTGGAAGCACGGAAATGGGCCTGAGAGTCAGACAGGTTGGTGGTACCCACCAATGAAGTCAACTTTGATGACATCATCCAGATCATGGCAAAATTATTCAGGCAAACCAACGACATTTGCAGTATAATCGAGTTAATTGATACTCTGAAATTATAAGGGCACTTGGTCCCTTCACCCTAATATATCCCCACAGAATGGCAAGACCTGTATGAATAAGCCACTGAAGTTATGGAATGCATTGACTTTACATGGAAAGACAGAATTGTTGCCACTGGATGGGGGAAGAATTCAAAATTTTGAAATAAAGAACAAACTTTCGAGAAAAATGGCCCGGTAGCCGACATGTGTGGGATAACATCATTTGAGGAGCTCCTCGAATAAATAAACAAAGTGGTAGAACAACCCAAAATTAACGAAGAAATAGGGTTCATGTTCTTCCCTTCTTCAGTAAATCACATGACCAGATCAGGGATGCATTACCTAATCCCAAGCTCACTACTAGCCAATGACAAAGGGAAGGGCGTTGAAAACCTTCCTTTTCCACCCTCGAGGAAAGAAAGATCCTCGATCAACTAAATAAAAATCAAGCTAACATCACTCTATGAGGGTTTTTAATGTCTTCCCAGTTACATAGAAACGATTTGATCAAGTAGCTCAATGTACCCATAGTTCCTCCTTCTACTACACTAGAAGAAGCGGTAAATTTGGTCCAATCCTTGACCTCTACCCGAATGTTATCTTTTTTCGAAGAAGAAATTCCCAGAATTGGGCCAAACCACAATCATGCACTCAACATCTCCGTCGAAGTTATGGGGAAAATCGTACCACTCTCTCTTGTCGATAATGGATCCGCCTTGAATGTATGACCATTAAGAACCTTCAAATGCTTAGGACTGAAGGAAAGTGATCTTGCTCCAACTTTCGCTGCTGTACATGCCTATGATAATACCCATCGAGCGATGATGGGATCTATAAAACTTGTAATAGGGGTTGTCCCTCTAAACCCCATTGCTAAATTCCAAGTTATTGACATTCTATCTTATTTCAACCTATTACTCGGACAACCTTGGCTCCAAAGTATCAAAGGTGTGTCTTTCTCACTCCATCAGAAATTGAAGTTCTTCATCGACGGATGAGTCATTACCATTTTGGGCGACGATGATAATACCGAGGGTGCAAGTACCAATAATCCAATCCTTGAGATACAACACGGGTCAAATGATATGTTCCTATCAGGATTCCGAGTTGAGCCACTCCTACTCCCGCCAAGGGATAATTTCAAAGAAGGGGTTTATCTAGAATACGACCCCATGGAAATGTCAATGTAATTCAGATGTTCAAAAACATGCACTTCATGCTCGGACTGGGGCTAGGATAAAGACAGCAAGGTATACTTGAGCCCATTGAACTGAAGAAATCTTTCCCTCCTTGTGGTTTGGGGTATCAACTATCAGAACAAGAGATCAGAATGATCCGCGAGTCTCGACCAAAGAGAAGATTAGACTGCCTCCAAACCATCTCTGGTGACTCCTTGAATGGACGATTCATCAAAGAAGGCGAGGACTTCCCCTTTTGC
Source organism: Sambucus nigra (assembly GCA_949130495.1). Classification (NCBI taxonomy): domain Eukaryota; kingdom Viridiplantae; phylum Streptophyta; class Magnoliopsida; order Dipsacales; family Adoxaceae; genus Sambucus; species Sambucus nigra. The sequence continues at coordinate 301,727,396 of OX422208.1, forward strand.
TATTTTTTGGAACCATGGTATGACCATACAAACAAGAAGATGAAGCCCAAAATGAAGATCTTTTTCCAAAACAGCTACCCTTGGGCCGAAAGTTCCCAATGTCATGTACAACCGCTCATCAAAGATACCAAAGAGACTAAGGAAAGTGACTCTGAAGACTCATTTAACTTGCAAACTCTGGGGATGACACTCTACATGGTTCATTCAAGCACTACATCACTGGATCCATCCCACCTAATTAAAGATGTTGATACACCTCTCCTCAACTGGCATGTTATACCAGTTCTACCTGTTGGAATCCCACCTAACCCCAATGTTTACCCCATTTCTTCTTATGTTGTTTATCCTTGCTCAAATGTAATCGAGACCTCCTTTGATGAGGTTCTAAATGTTGTTTTTCATATCAATGAGTTAAACGGATATTTTGAGTATCTTGTTGTGCCTTGCATTAAATGTTTAGATTATAATCAAACTTTTGATGATGATGATTTTGCAAATTAACAATTCTTAACTGATCTAAATAAGGTTAATAATAAACAACATAACCACGTTCAAGTTAATGAAGAAGAGACTGTTATTATTAACCTCGGTTCTAATAGCCAACTGCGCGAGATTAGGATAGGGGCTACCCTTGACGAGCATGAGCGCGTATAACTCGAGGAATTATTGAAGGAATTCGTAGATGTCTTAACATGGTCCTATGATGATATGCCCGAAATTAATCCTGAAATTTCTCAACATGAGATCCCCACTCTTCCATATTACAAGCCGGTTAAACAAAAGCTGAGAAAGCTTCGCACTGAATGGTCGCTCAAAGTCAAAGAAGAGGTCGTCAAACAGATGAATGTGGGTTTTATTTGTGTGATTGAATATCCCACATGTCTATCCAACATAGTGCTTGTGCCGAAATGAGGATGGAAAGTTCGAATGTGCGTAGACTATTGGGATTTGAAAAAAGCCTCTCCAAAGGATGATTACCCGCTACCCAATATCGACATGATCATGGATAACACGGCCATTCATGCTCTCAAGTCATTCATCGATGGGTTTGCCGGATACAACTAAATCAAAATGCACCCAGATCATCAAGAAAAAACCACATTCATCACCCCATGGGGAAACTTTTTCTACACTATTATGCCATTTTGTCTCAAGAATGCTGGGGCTACCTACCAGAGGGTTGCCACAACCATCCTGCACGATCTGATTCACAAGTAAGTAGAGGTCTATGTAGATGATATGATTATCAAGTCCAAAACTAGAGAAGGTCATGTTCCCGCTCTTTGAAAGTTCTTCGAACGACTGCGACAGTATCAGATAAGATTCAATCCACAGAAATGTGTCTTCCGCATTACAAAGGGAAAACTCTTGGGATTCATGGTCAGTAAGAAAGGGATAGAAGCAGATCCTGCCAAGATAAAAGCCATACTTGAGATGCCACATCCCCGAATAGAGAAAGAGGTCTGAGGTTTCCTTCAGAAATTACAATACATCAGTCGGTTCATCAGCTATCTCACCTCCATTTGCGAACTAATTTTCAAACTCCTTTGAAAGGATTCAGCTAAATTTTAGAATGAGGCCTGCCAAGAAGCCTTCAACCAAATCAAAAAATACCTGACTCAACCTCCGGTACTCATGCCACAATGGCTTGATCTCCTCTTACTCCTATAACTAACCATAACCGACACTACAGCTGGGGCTTTGCTAGCTTAATACCTTGAAGATTCCCACAAAGAAAGAGACATCTATTACGCCAGTGGAAAATTAGCCGGGTACAAGGTCCACTACACCATTTTGGAAAAATCATGTGTCGCCCTTGTCTGGGTCGACCAAAAGTTGCGACCTTACATGCTCGTCTTCCCCGTTAAACTTGCATCTCGAATGGACCCCATCAAGTACCTACTTGAGAAACCCGCCTTATCCAGCCGAATGACTCGATGGTTGATGCTCTTAGTCGAGTTTGATACCGTATACGTCACACAGAAAGCCATGAAAGGAAGAACCATCTCTGACTACCTCGTTGATTACCCCATGGAGGAGGCTGATGACTGGATCTCCGAATTCCCAGATGAAAATATCCTCTACACCGATCAAGACGAGCTTCGATGGAAAATATTCTTTAACGGCGCTGCCAACAAATAGGGATATGGCATTGGGATACTTCTGATCACCCCAGATGACTCCCACACTCCCATCGCTATCAAATTGGATCTCCCCTGCACCAATAATATGAATGAATACGAGGCATGTACGTTAGGCCTTAAAATGGCTCTCAAGAAAGGTATCCAATGCCTAGATGTCTACGAGGATTTTTCCATCATCATTGGTCAAGTGCTCAGAAAATGGAAAGTCAAGGACGAGAAACTTCAACCCTTCCATGCCCACTTAGAAGAACTATCCTCCCAATTCCAAGACATCGCCTTCCACTACCTACCTTGAGCAAAGAATAACCTAGCTGATGCCCTTGCTACCCTAGCTTCTATGGTCGATATGCCCGAAGGAATAACAATGGCCCTCTTTCTAATCTAAAAGCATGATAAACCAACCCACTACTACCACATTGAGCTCATCACCAAAGAAGATCTTGAGCTAGCCAATTGTCGGTATTATGATATCTAACACCTCCTCAAGCATGGTAGGTATCCCGAGGGTTCCAATAAGAAAGAATGAGCAACCTTGCAAAGACTGGCCGCCTAGTACATCATCTGTCACAAACCACTGTTTAAGAGAAACTTCGATGGAACCCATCTACACTGCATCGCCGAGGCTGACATTGAAGAGGTAATGCAAAGAATCCACAGTGGGAAATGCAAATCCCACATGAACGGTCACATAGTTGCCAAGAAGATCATACGATAAGGCTACTACTGGACCACTATGATCCAGGATTACGCTTCCTATGTCCATAAATGCCTCAACTGCCAACAGTACTCCAACCTTCAACACTTGCCTCCACGAGAATTATACAACATGACTTCTCTCTGGCCGTTCTCCACCTGGGGCATCGACATCATAGGGAAAGTTACACCCAAGGCCTCTAACGGGCATGAGTTCATCCTGGTAGCCATTGATTACTTCACTAAATGGGTTGAGGCTGAGTCATATGCAGTTCTAAACGCAAAGAAAGTGGCCAAATTCATCAAGAAAAATATTATTTGTCGATATGGGGTCCCGCACCAGCTAGTGTCAGATAACGGATTGAATTTTGAGGTAGAAGTCACAAAAGTGGTCAATAAGTATGGGATCTAGAGACATAAATCTTCTCCCTATCGACCTCAAACCAATAGTGCAGTCGAAACTGCCAACAAGAACCTCAAAGTCATCATCAGCAAGATAACCGAGAGTTATCGAGATTGGGCTAATCTAATCCCATACGCCCTCTGGGGATACCGAACCTCGATTCGAACCTCTACTGGGGATACTCCTTACTCTCTAGTATACGACATGGAAGCAGTTCTACCCGTGGAGCTAGAAATACCCCCGTTATCATCATGCTTGAAGACAATGTCAATGAGGAGGACTGGCATCAAAGCCGCCTCGACGAGCTGTCCCTCCTGGATGAAAGGAGATTAAAAATGATGTATCATATACAAGGGTACCATCACCGAATAGCGCGTTCATTTAATAAGAGAGTCAAGGATCGCAGTATCCAAAAAGGGGATTTATCCCTCAAATAAATAGTAGAGCACATCTGGGACCCGAGAGGAAAATTCAAGCCCAATTAGAGCGACCCATACATTATAAAGAAGATCTTGTCCGACGGTGCTGGCATGATCACCGACTTAGATGGAGAAGAGATGGCTCGTCCAGTCAACCTGGACCGTCTCAATAAATTTTACCCCTAATCTGTAATCTCGGTGCTCTACGACTCTTCTCATCTCCCTTCTATTCTTAAAAAAAATCTCTCTTCATTTCCCTCTACCCAGAAGTACATGGGCCTGATCCTCTACAAAAATCATTCTCATAAAAAATTAAAAAATTTCAAAAACCCCTAGAGGTACGTAGGTAGCTCATACATCTTACATGAGCACATCCCTTTTTTTCACAAAAAATTATTCTTTTCTTATCTCCGAGAATGACAATTCACTTTAATACTTGAACAAAAGGGTTATGCATGCCTTAGCGATCGGTATAGATAATTCAAAATACAAATTTCATCAAAAGGCATCGCTAGATGATCAAAAACTTATTTATTGCATTAATAAAAAATTACGGTACAATTACATAAGAATAGGATCGAATGACTCCCTTCCCCCTACCTTCCTAGAAAGCCAAATAAAATCCCCAAATTTATTCCCCGGTATAAAAAAACAAACTCTCCAAGAGTCCTACCCATAGCTACCGGAGGAGTCCGCTCCATCGTCATCATTTACATCCTGGGGTCCCCAAGATTCCCCTGCCTGTATGGAGTGCTGCAGACACTCTATGGATTGATAGGCTCAAACCAGCCTCGAAAAAACTACAACCACTTCATATAATCCCTAGGGATGTGCCAAACTCTCCCAGCAGACTGAGAGGGACGGGTCGATGGACGTCGACTTTCCCACAAAGAGCCAGGCCGCATGCATAGATGCTCTGTCAAATCTTCTACTGAAAAGAAGTCTAGTGTCCAAGGTGGCACGATCTACTCCCAGCTAAATTATCTCAGAAGTTGCCAAGGGAAATAAAAAGAGGTCTGTCTGAGACAAACCATCCGGCCATACGGGTATTCTCCCAGTTCTAGAATAGGAAGCAGTTGTCCCAACCAAGGAACTGACCAGTACAGATTTAGAGCCCCATGCTCCATGAACTAGTTCTCCCATATCTCAATATCCTTACCAACACTGATGAAATGGTGTGAAAAGAAGTTAGTTACAGCCGACAAAGGGTATTCTGGAGGAGTCACTAGGTAGAATCTTTCAAATAACCACATGAACAGCATCACAGGGCTACCCCTCAGAAAGTCAGAACGACCTTCTCGCTAGGCATCCAGGGCATTTAAAGTCTCCACCAGTATCACCATCGTAGGATTGTGATGGTAGGGAATCCATGAGGTAATAGCTGAAAGTTATGGGTCCAGCAGCAGCTCCCCGATCACCAGCAGTAATTTTAAAACCAAGCCTAGAACGACAGCTTCAATATATACAGCATCACCAACCTCCTACAAATGCACGGACCGCAACACCGCTGGAAGAGAAATCATACCTCCGGCCACCAGTGATCTGGCGGCTAAGGATGAAATATAAAGAAGCCCAGCCAACAACTCCCGGGTAGAACGGGAAAACTCAGGCAGAGCCGCAGCAACGTCGGGATTTATCCCCAATATGGTAAAAAAATTCCTCATAAGTCGGACAAACTTATTCTAAGCCAAAGCGGAATACATGGCCTTCAGGGTACCAGAATTGTACCATCGCCATCAGCATGTTCCACTCTATGGGCCGATTACACCATAAAGAAACTTGACGCGTGTTGTAAGCATCGTAGTCGACATTATAGGAGCACATCGCCTCCAAAGTCTCGAGGTAGTTGGCAAACTCATCACTACCAAGGAGACCCATCTCACAGAACAAGAAATCAGAATGTGAAGGTGAAGGTGTGATGAAAACACTCCATAGGCAGGACAAGGTGCTTGCCGATCGGTAATCCCCTACTTTTGAAAATTTTCCTTTTTTCCTCTTTTGTCAAAATTCAGAAAACTCAAAATAAATTGATATTCTTACAAAAATCCCCTTTTCATCTAAAATTTTCTTTCAAAATCCCAAAAATATTTCTTTTTACGGTCTCAGCAGCAAAGTAAAAGGCACATGTGCATGCATTCATTCATTCATTAACAGAAGAAAATAAAAAAAACTTCATTACATTGCATAGATATGTTTATGTATTACATCATTTTTACAGGAAAATAAAGAAAAGCAAAAAACAACGGGACTCAGCCCGAACCCACATTGTCTCACACTCTCTCTCTCACTTGCCCTCTCTCCTAAGAGCTTTCACCCCTGCGACGCGCTCTCTTTCCCCGACAGTGAGATGACGCACCACCACTACCTGAACCAAACTCCTCCCCGGATGAAGCAGATGGCACCAAGCAAGAAAGAACAGGAACTGCATCCCGAATATGGGCAGTCGCCAAAGATATCCAGTCCCTAATATCCCTCAACCAAGTGGTGGACACCCGGATATGCTGCAAGAAAAGGCAGAATCAATATCAAGCAGATAAAAATAAAAATAAAATCAAAGGAGAAGAACAGAAAAGATATACCTCAAGACGAAGAACCTCCTCTGTCAAGCCCAACTCCTCCTGGTCCATCGCATGAGGACTATGCAGCATAGGCACCATCCCTCCATCAGCCCACTGGATATTGTATGAAGGAGTATGCAGCCGCACAAAGGGGACCTTTGAGGTTGTCGCCGCCGCAAATGTCGACGGACCGCCACCGCTGTGGGAGGACCCCATTGGAAGACTCGAACTCACAGGAGGGAAGGGCAGTGCATCATATATGTTGGGCACCATCATTCAGCTCGTCACAAAGTCCATATAATCATACAACACAGCGGTATCGGTGTACAGTAGGTAGGACTCTCCAATCATTTCCACGATCCTTGCATCCTCTGGCAGCAGCCACTCCCGCCTCATAGACATAGGGGGCCTCGCAAATGGAACCACCACCTCCCCCTCAGCAATCTGACGGATTACCCTCTCCCCGAGATACCAAGAGTGGACAAACTCATGTTCTAGTAAATGCGTCATCTGCGCATTTACTCCAATCAGTCCCGTGTCCTGAACGGTTGTCCCCTAAGGGTAAAAGGTCACCTGAAAAAATCCCCAAAAAAATATAAGGAATTATGGAATCAGAGCACCCAAAGGTCTTAGACTGAAGAAGAAAAAGTCTTACCCTGTCACTGGTCAGGCCATTCAAGACCTGACGCGCCGCCTCTAGGGAGAGAGACCTCCTCGACTGCCGATTGTCCTTACGCCATCGATGCAACCGACAAAAGTCCCCAACGGTCTCGTCCTTTAAAGCGATCAACTAGCTATTACACCCGATCACCTCATAAAACCACGTCTGACAAAGATAAGAAATTCGCAAACAAAAGATATGCATAAGTAAAATGATAACGGATGAAAGTAAAATTCACAAATTAAAAATACCTCAAGAGGATACATGGCTCCAGTGAAAGACTGTCGGCCGCACCGGCTGAATGCACCCAAGGAAAAATAAAGGCTCGCCAAAGTCAAGCTCCCCCAATCATAAAGAGGGATGTTCGAAAACATCCTCAGGTATGGTAAAAACCATAAGTCGACAACGTCACCACTCGACGCCACCAGAAATCCCTCCAACACCCATAAAATAAACAACCGGGACATCTGTCTCACTTGCAGCCCGTCTTCCACATCGATCACTCTACCCAATAAAACGTCCTTCAGTAGCGATAGACAGATGGAGTCCCCAGACATTATCCTACCCACATCACCAAGCACCGCGTGCACCGACTCCGTCCTCACCCGCAAAGAGTGATCCACCTCTATCTTCTCTCCGTCACAATCCAACCCCAGCAGCTGCTTCACGTATATGGGAGTCACGGTCATCTACCCAAAACCAAAATGAAAGGTGTGGTTAGTGTCCCACCACCTCTCCCCCAGAGCACATAAGACTGCTGTCGAACGAGATGTCTCATCTATTATAGATGCCAACCTTCTAAAGCCTTCTGAGGATACCACCTAACCCACCACAGGTGGAAGATGCTCCCAGACATCCTTAAGCCCCGTCGTCCCACGGTCACTCATATTCGATAGAGAAACATCAGACTGCCGAAAGAGAAAATCCTTGTCAAAGTTTAAGAAAAAAGGGAAAATCACCAGAAAAAAAAGAATTCCAAAAGTCATTTTACTTACATAACCTCCAGGGTTCACCACCCTCGAAGAGATATGACGCGACGAATCCCGCAGCAAAGTCTGATCATCCGTAACCGGATCGAATGCGTCAAAAGAGTTCTCGCTCCCCAAAGAAAGAGCCACCCTGGCCCTCCACTCCACGTTTACCCAGTCATCAACAGCCAACCACTCTCGGTGTACTGCAGTGTTCACAAAAGCGGCCATTTTTTAGAGATCGGAATGCTAAGATGATTCGCAGAAGAAAATCGCAGAAAGAGAGAAGGCAAGAAGCTATGAAAAATGAGGAGATTTCGCCCCCTTTATATTGGATGCCAAGAGTCATGCCGATCGGCACCCTCCATACCATGCCGACTGGCACCTCCCTTAAATTTTCGTACAGAAATTCCAGAAAACCCCAGAAAATCCTAAGAAAATTCCTAAAAATCCCATATTGGATTTAGAGCATTTTCACAAAGAAAATTTTGCACTTCCTCAAGCGAAACCCCTATTTCCCCAGTGAAACTCTCAAAAGACAAACGAATCTCCCCCCGGCAACGTCCCTAGAGGACCTCCAAAATGTCCAAAACTTCAGGATCATCTCCTATTCACCAAAGGTCTCAATTTTCCTCGAGAAATACGTCCAAACCCTGGAATACCTAATCATTTCCCTAGAAATCGCTTCCCTAGCTCGAATTAAAATCATGAGGTAATTTTCCCGGCAGAGTTCCCCGAGTCCATCTCAATGTAAGCCTACAGAATTGGCTTTGACCCGCAAAATTGGTCATTTCAACTTAAGCCCGCAGAATTGGCTTCGACCCGCAGAATTGGTCATTTTAACTGAAGATCGTATATTGGCTTCGACCCGCAGAATTGGTCATTTCAACTTAAGCCCATGGAATTGGCTTCGACTCGCAGAATTGGTCATCTCACCTTAAGCCCGCAGAATTGGCTTCGACTCGCTGAATTGGTCATCTCACCTTAAACCTGCAGAATTGACTTCGACCCGCAGAATTGGTCATCTCACCTAAAGCCCACGAAATTGTCTTTGACCCGTAGAATTGGGGACTCGCGGAATTGGTCATTTTAACTTAAGTCTGCAGAATTGGCTTCAACCCGCAGAATTGGTCATCTCACCTTAAGCCCGCAGAATTGCTTCGACCCGCAGAATTAGTCATCTCACCTTAAGCCCGCAGAATTGGCATCGATCCACAGAATTGGTCATCTCATCCTTAAGCCCGTAGAATTGTCTTCCACTCGCAGAATTGGTCATCTCATCCTTCAGCTCGCAGAATTGGCTTCGACCCGCAGGATTGGTCATCTCATCCTTAAGCCCGCAGAATTGGCTTCGGCCCGTAGAATCGATCATCACAACCTAAGCCCTCAGAATTACCTTCGACCCATAGAATTGGTCACCCCTATCATATCTTTGGTCATCACTTTCTTTAAGACCATCCCCATCATGTTCCTTCAAGCCCGAAGAATTGACTTCGACCCGCAGAATCGGCCACCCCCATCTTCAAGCCCGAAGAATTGGTTTTAACACGCATAATTGGTCACCCTTATCTTCAAGCCCTCAGAATTATCTTCAGCCCGCAGAATCGGTCATCATCATCCTAGTTCCTCATAATCGACCTCGACCCTCTGTTCATCCTCTTTCAAAGGCATCATGTGGTGTCTATTCGATGGCTATCATTTGTTCCAAACTCACCCGTCAAGGGCTCTATAGACACCCCATTCTAATACCCCCTAACCTCTCATTAAGTCCCTATCAACTCCCTTCATCATTGCAAACCCAAGTCTTACCCTGGGTACTGATCTAAAGGCCATCGGGAACTCCCAGGCTCTGTTTGACCAAAAGTCAAACTCTTCAGCTCGAATAAGACTGAATGAATCTTCAAAGGGAATTGAAACCCATTTCTAACAGTCCACCCCGTGCGCGATTCTGACTTACCATGCGGATGAACGATCCATTTTCCCTAAAAATTCGATTAGGAGGTCACCGGATGCTCCCAGGCTCTATTTGACCAAATTCAACTCTTCAGCGCAACCAAGACTGAATGAATCTTCAAAGGGCACTAAAACCCCTTTCCAACGGTCCACCCCGTGCACGATTCTGACTTACGGTACAAACGAACGATCAATTTTACTCTGAAATGTCACCAAATGCTTCCAGCCCTGGTTGACCAAAGTCAACTCCTAAACTAGGCCAAACTCTTTGGAATGTCGAAGTATATCTCCTAAGCTTTCTAACGGTCCACCCTGTGCACGATTCTAACTTACCATGCGGACGAACGATCCATTTGCATCCTAAGTTTCCTCATCCAAAGGACCGATAAACGTTTTCGAGCCACATTTAACCCAAAGTCAACTCCCGAACTTGGGAGTAGTCCAAAGGAATTTTGAAGGTCTCTAAAATACCTTTCTAACTATTCACCACGTGCGCGATTCAGATCAACGGTTTGTGCTTTACGACCGATTTTTTGAAGGAACCTAGAAGACACTAGAAAACGATAGGTTCCAAGCCCTGCCTATCGGCAGTGTGCCTAAACACACCTACTGATTGGCAGGACCAGGGTTATGCCGATCGGTAATTCCCTGGGCCTATAAAAGCAAGGCCTAACCTCATTCCATAAGGAGAAAAATTAGAGATCCACCACTCTTAGTAAGATGAGAAAACCCCTCTCGAAGTCAGCGTGATTTCCACATCCTAATCCCTTTCCAACCTCCACCTTTCATCACCTTCTTCATCAAACTTGGTGAATTAAGTATCCTCCATCATCACCCAAGTACAAGGTATACTCTCCAACACCCAAGATCAAGCTCAAGATCTTCAAGAAGGTCCAACTTTATCAACTCTCTCTTTAAATTCCCCTAAATTCGCATTAACTTATTTTGTTACTTAATACTTTTATTCTCTCATATCACATATCTTAATATACGTTTTATCAAGTATTATCTCACATCTCTTATTTTCGTATAAATAAAACCCAAAAAAAAACAAGAAAAAGAGGATTTGCTCATAAACTCCAAACGGGAATTCTCACACTTTTTTCAGACTTTTTTCACAACTAAAACACTTTTTACACACACACACATATAAAAGAAGTCCCCGATTTTATTTATGGGATAAATCCCACCCCTTGTTTTGCATACGAACTACGTGTACCTTGATGCCTCTATAGGCTACGTAGCCGTCTCGGGGTAAAACCCGAGACTCAAGTCCTTTCTTCTACTTTTTTCCTATTTTTCTATATTCTTTAAACTTAACTCTCTTAAATTCAATGTATATATATGTGTATATATATATATATATATATATATATTTGTTCTTAATGGCTTATTATTCCACATGCGTTATCATTCCCTTATAATGATCGACACTAGGGTAATAGCATAAATCCTATTTTCTAATATTACTTTTAGGACCATTCCTATGGATGACTCGCTTTATCTCTTCCATAATACAAGTCAATGATTCCTATCTCCACTACATATACACATGCACACATATCAAGGGGAAATAAAAGGAAAATAGTAACAACCCATGAGAGATCGTAAGGGCGGAATGGGTAACACCTTCCCATTTCGTAACTTAGCCTTCGAACTCTTTTTGAATCATTTTGGTTTCGTATGTATCGGTATGTCTTTGGATGTTGTCCTTCGGGATGGCTCCCTTTTCTTTTGTCCATTTTGAGTAAAATAGATTGCTGACTCTATCTCTCTATATTTTTCACCTTATCAATGACGTCGTCCGAAGCGCTCCCGAGAGGTACGTGCGGGACCTAAAAAAGGGATCCACTCCCGTCGCGAGGGGATATGCCCGGGGATGGGCACACCATGAAATCTTGAAAAATACTATAATCTTCTGATATTTTTTCATTAGAAGGAGTTGAGCACAACAACTTCTCGACGTAACCTATTTCACTTCGAACATGGAAAGTGAGACACAATTTTATTTCTTGGCATGCCAAGAGACCAAAGAACTCCCAAGATAGAAGTATTCTCCCGATATACTTATCCTCCTATCAACATAACTCGCCCTGTCGGCATCCGAATAAGATGACAAGGATGTATTAGTATTCCTAGGATAATAAATATCAAAGCCCATGGTCCCACAAACATACTATATAATGTGTTTAGCAAATTTCAAGTAGGAATATAATGGATAAGATTGGTAGTGAATGCAAACTCCTATACTAAAGGATAAGTAGGGACAGCTAGCCGTGAGGCACAAAAAACTACTTATTATGCTGTGATAAATCATTTTGTCGACATTTTTTCCATTGACATCCCTTACAAGCTTAACGGAAACACCCATGGGGGTACGTTTATACATAGAAGAGTTGAGGTCAAATTTTTTTATAAGGTCCTTTAAATATTTAGATAGTGAAATAAAAATTTGACCTTCTATTTGTCGCACTTTAAGACGAAGAAAGAAAGTGAGTTCCCCAACCACACTCATCTCAAATTATTTTTGCATAATCGAGGCAAAGTCTTGAGCATGTTCTTCATTTGTGGAGATAAAAACAATATCATTAACATATACTTGTCCAACCATAATGTATTTCCCACAATATCTAAAAAATAAGGTATTATCCATATTTCTTCTTTTGAAACCTTTCTCCACAATATATGAGGTAAGTCTTTCATAACAAGCTCTATGTGCTTGTCTAAGGCGATAAAAATCCTTTATAGGTGATAATCATGTGTTGAGAATTTGGGATCCTCAAATACCTTTGGCTGTGACACAGAGACTTTCTCTTGAAGATTACCATTAAGAAAGGAACTTTTTACATCCATTTTATTAAGCTTGAAGTCTAAGTCGGATTCTAAAGCTAAGATCAAACTAACCAACTCTATTCTAGAAACGGAAGAAAAAAACTCATCAAAATATATACCTTCAACTTAGGTACAACTTTGAGCCACAAGTCTTTCTTTCTTCCTCAAAATGACGTCATCTTTATCAAACTTATTTTTGAAAATCCACTTAGTACCAATCACGTGAACATCTTTAGGAAAGGAAATAAGAGTCCAAACTTCTTATTTGGAAAATTGGACTAAGTCATCTTGCGAAGCGTTGACCCAATATTAATCTAACAAGGCTTCCATCACATTCTTGGGTTTGATTATGGAAGTGTAACAAAGAAAGTTAAATATCTTTGGAGTTGAGATATAGTCATCACTCCAACATTAAGACTACCAAGGATTTTGATAACATCATGGTCTTTCCTATCCCAAGGAGATGAGCATCCCACATTCATAACCTCACTAGGTTGTGGGGTTACCTTTTCATGCTCATCCACTTCTTATTTTTCCTCTTCTTAAATATGTGAGGAAACGGAAGATGTGTCTTCACAATTATTCTCTTTGAATTATAAGAAATCATTACCATTGATGAAAACATTAATGGTCTCTATAATTTTTTTAGATACACAATTGAAATCATGATAGGCACAACTATTAATGGAATAGCAAAGAAAAAGGCCAACTTCACTTTCAGAGTCAATATCTATCAATTATTATCTATATTTGAGTAAATAACACTTTCTTCCAAAGACTCTAAAGTTCTTGAGTGTGTGTTTCTTTCCTTTTCAAATATCATAATGGGTTTGGTCGGTATCATACCTCATATAGAGTCTGCTGGCAGTGTGACAAGTTGTATGAAAAAAAATTTCCCAAAACCTTTTTGGAACATTCTTGCCAATCAATATGGACCTAGCCATCTCTTAGATAGTTCGATTTTTCCTTTCGACTATTCCATTTTGTTGAATTTCAACTTTATTACACTATTCTGGTACCCGTTCCTAAAATTTCCTTCCATGATCACTACGGATTCTAGACATAGTGAATGCCTTTTCATTTTGAAGTAGTTTTCACTTGGAAATAAAAATCTTCTTAGCATTATACTTTCTATGAAAAAACTCTGCAAAAGTGAATCTAGAGAATTCTTCTATAATCACAAGAACGTGTTGTCTACTAACTATGCTCTTCGTACTTATTGGACCCATAAGTTCTATGGTAAAGGATCCAACACAAATGAGGTAGCAATAACATTCAACCTCCTATGTGGATTGCAAATTTGTTTACCCATTTGGCAAGTACCACACACACACGAAGAAATTGATTTCTAGAGGAGGTAAATCATGAACAAGTTCATTCCTACAAAGTCTACTAACATCTCTATAGTTCATGTGACCTAACCTTTTATGCTAAAGATCCATCACATCTTCCTTACACTATTGCAAACCATAATTGGAGAGACGTTGATTATGTAACAATTCCTTATGGTTCTAGTACCTTTTAAAATGCATTTATATTTAGAGTCAAGGACTTGACTTTCCATATTGGTAAAAATAAAATTGTGACGATCGTCGTATATTTGACTTATGCTAATAAAGTTAGCCTTTAAGTCATCCACCAAAAGAACATTATCTAACCTAAGAAAAACATTAATTTATATAGTACCCTTTTCGACGATGTTAGACTTCACTACAAGAATTTGCACCATTAGCAACAATATTTAGCAACACAGGCTATTTTTGTTGCCAAAGATACCCTTTTGGCAACACAATCTTAATTATGTTGCCAAAAGACCATTTTACACTGTACTTTTGGAAACACAAAATAAAGCATGTTGCCAAAAGTTAAAATTTCAAGCGGGATACTAGTAGAGTGAGGGAGGGAAATTATTTAAAGTTTTAGCAACATTGTGTGGTGTTGCCAAAAGCTATAGCCTTTTGTTAACACAGCTCTTATGTTGCCAAAAGCTATACCTTTTGGCAACACAACTATTTTTGTCGTTGTTGAGTGACTTTTGGCAACATAAATAATATTTTTTATTATCAATTTGACAAATTATAAAATTACTTTTGGCAACACAATTGCGTGTTGCCAAAAGTATACATTCAGCAACATAAGCCTGTTGTGTTGCCAAAGGGTTTCCTAGACAGACAATAGGCAACAAGCTAGCAACATAGCAAAATATATTGCCAATAAATTTTAGCAACATATTTCTAACTTTAGCAACATAATTTGTATGTTGCTAATGGTGCAAATTCTTGTAGTGCTTGTTCCCATCTCCAAAAGTAATCGGCATGAATTCCTTCTTGACAAGTTTGGAATATAACGCTTGGTTTCTGGATATAAGCCTAGAGCATCCACTATCAAAATATCATTGTGAATCATTTTAGGAAACTAAGGCAGTGTGAATTACAAGACACTTTTTCTTTCTTCGTTCAAATAATTTTGGTCTTGTTATTCTTCCCTAAATCTTTTAAACTATTATTAGAATGTTTAGATTTTGAAATCTTCTCAATTTTTAACAAAATAGTTTAAAATTTTTCCAAAAGGGAATTAAAATCTCATTTCAAGGTAGAAACTTCATCCATGTGAGGTTTCTTATTTACCTTGGAGTTTTTCAAGCACCTATAGCAATATTCTTTCAAATAACCATCGTGATTGTAAAAAGTGCAATGATACACAAGGCGATAATCAATTTTCTTCAAAGTCTTTGGAATAACTTTCTTCTCATAAGATGTTGAAGACTCTTCACACATATGAGTCTTTTGATAAGCTTTCACAAAAATACTTTTGACCTCTAATTGATATTTGGCATTAGGGGTTTCAAAACTAATACCACATTTATCAACTAAAGATGTAGTATGGGCTAAAAGAATTTTCTTTATCCTTTAGGATCTATTTCAAAGGTAACTTTAACATCCTTAGCTTATATTAGTTTATTTTCGAGAGAGGTTAATTTCTTATTTAATGAATCATTAGAAATTTTACATTCTTCCAACTCATATTGTAACACTTTTAACCTTTCTTGGAAATCTTTATTTTCATTCTCCACCAAAAGGAGACATAAACTAAGAGATGCAAATTAAGCTTCAACATTTCTAAAAAAGACCCTTCCATTTTCTTTTTCACATATGAATTTAATGGAAGTTTTTAAAAAACTCTTATTAAGTATAGCATTTTCAGAAAGGAATTCATTGTATTCTTATTTAATGTCAATATCTTCTTCATTTAAAGAATCATAACTAGAGTAGCCAAGCAAAGATAAAGTATCAATCTTAGAAGACCATTTATCATTAATGGATGAAGATTGGAAAAAAATCTTTATAATTTTATGAAACACCATCTAAAGAGCCAAAAGAGTAGGTAGGTTGAACAATATCTTCAAAAATGTCCATACCCCTAAACATGATGATAGTCTCCATATTAGCATAAAAACGCATGATTTACATCTAGATTTTACAACCTTAAAAAAACAAGACCAATATCTGATACTAGTTGAGAGTGTGTGATGCGTATTGAAATTGAGACCCACCCAAAAATTATTCTTCACACCTAAAAGTTTATATTCAAATTTACCCAAACTTTAAGAAAACAATTCAAGTTTTATATTATTTAAGAATACGGATGAAAAAAGATATGAAAGAGGTAAATAAGAGAACAACAACAGATGTATGAGGACAAAAACCCACTAATGGGAAAAACCTCAAGCCAATGCAACAATCTCACTAAAAACTTAATAAAGACTTATAGAGGAGACTAATGACTAACACTCCTTCTGCGTTAACTCACAATTTCACATTTTTCCCCCAACTCGTAGCGAGACGGAGATTCCTATCCATTGATGGAAGATCTCAATGTCTCAATACACGTTAATAATGTTGCACAAGCCTCTGTCTTTAAACTTTGAATATCACAAATGATATGGAACCCAGAAAAGAAGCTCAAATCTCACAACACTCCATGTTGGGATAAAAACCAAAAGTTTATAAGAAGTTTGATTTTGAAAATGAGTTATTGATAAAAAAATCTTCGTCTTATTTAATATTAAACAACCTCTAGAAAAAGAGGTGATTAAATGAATATAAGAGAGAGAGAGAGAGAGAGAGAGAGAGATGAACTAGATTTGAAAAATGGGTTCACTCTTTTTTCAAGTGTGTTCTTATCTCCTTAGAGAACAATAAGATAAGAAGCACAAAAAAAGGCTATCTAGGTATTTCTCTCTTGAAATATATCAGAAAGTTATTTTGAAATAAAGAGCATTGTTGTAGCCTAAATTCATTAGGCCACGTGGACCAATGAGTTAGTGACACCTATCCACATAACCACTTGACTTTCTATTACAATTACACCTGGTCGTCCCTAGCAGCCTCTGGTCGGCCACCCAATGACCACAACCAAGAATGTGAACCATCAGTTAGATGAAAGCACACACGGGGTGCCAAACAGTCACCATACACATGCACGTGAATGATGTACAACTACATATGTTCATGTAAAGGTGTAAATGCATGAAGTTATAAAGGCATTCCATATATTGAACTTCTAGTTACTATAAATATGTTATTACCCTCGGTAAAAGGGGGGTGTGACACCCCGACTAATTAAATACCGGGTAGCTACTCCTTTATTAAATCAATACAAAATGCCAAGTTGGTTCAGTTAATAGCATCACTGTCGAAAACATTTTAATAGTTACTAACCACCTAGTATTTAAAAAGTAAGTTGCCAAATTTTAATTAAGTCTGATTAACATGCAATAAAAGAATAATGGAATAACAACATAATCCATTCACCATAGCGAAGTAATGAAATAACCAACAAATAAATATAAGAGTCTCGAGGAAAACTCCTCACAACAATCCAACCACTGAAAATAATAAGACAAGTCTGAATCCTGAATTAATTACATGCCCAAAGTCTGAATAACTGAAATAAATGAATAGTATCTAAAGAAATGGACGACATGCCCTACAACTGATAGATGCTGAATAGAGAGTCAATATAGAAGAAGCGTCTACAAGCAAGGTCCTGTAACTTCCACAAACAGCTACAGCTCGTCACCTGAATGAGGATCCTAAGCATGGTGTCCTTGTGGCTGGGCACCTAAAATGGTTTTTACAAAAATAGATTTGAAAGCAAATGGGTCAGAGCCCGAAAGTGGAAATCATTTTAAAAACAGCAAGTGTTTTAATAACATTAAAACATTAAATGAAAAATACATGTTAGGACGTGCACTCACATGAAATTCTCACCTCTCGACTACATGTGCACTCCTAACGTACCATACCCATCTAAGTATTATACCTATCTAACCAAACCGTAATAAGTTCTACCCCTTACTACTCGATTTCCATTTTTACATTCTAGCGTTATCAAAACAATAGAGGGCTTTATTTAAACTCATATTCTCAATTAGTAATACAATTCATTTCAGGTTATCCCTTTAGGTTTTCTCAAAACGTTTCCATATTTACACACATAATATCACATGAAAGTTCCCATTAATTAAGAGTATATTATTCACGTCATAAATATACAATATACGCACCCCGAGACTAAGCTGCGGTGCACACATACTCTGCTATCCATCCCGGTACATCAAGTACATAAGGATCACGCATTTCGAATCTCTCGGGAATCGTTCTCAGATAACAACATCACAAGTAATGGAGGCGAACACAGTCACATCACATCGGTCACGTACATACCTACGCTCCCACGATCAGCAGACTTATTAACATCCCAATAAGTCCTTCTCTGACCTATGTTCATCGAGGTACCAGTATAAATCCGGGCAACACAAGGATTAGAGGGCCCTAAGCGAACGCAAACCTCCCGTGATAGCAACTATGGTAGGTATGTCATACACATAAAATCAATACATATACTAAGTAAGCACACATCTTAGTAATCACCATAATTATTGGTGGTACACTTATCATTCTCGTACCGACATATAATGCTACACAATTTATATGTTCCCGATTAATATAGTAATTTAGGCCGTCAATAGTTCTCGCATCGTAATAGACACTCACGTCCTACTTCATAATTTCCCTTAGGTTCAACTACACTTCTAGGTTTTGCTCCTCATTATATCTCAAATGTCCCTACTATATCAATTTATCATCAAGGGAAGGTTATCTCTACCATTAAATAAGGTTACATGACACGCGAAATCAAAACAGGCTAAAAAGCCTAAACTGTCAACTCGTTAGAAGTCTCGTTCGAACGAGGCTGTTCGAACGAGAGTTCGTTCGAACGAACTGGGCCTTCTAACGAGATCTCGTTCGAACGAAAGTCTTCGAACGAACATCCCTCTCGTTAGAACCCAAACTGTCAACTCGTTAGAAGCTCGTTCGAACGAGCTCGTTCGAACGACCTGGGCAGGTCTTCTAACGAGTGGCCAGATTCGAGCCCAGATTTTCCCTATATCGTTTTTCCAACTTTTCTTTCTCTCCAAACTCATCTAGACATTAATCCAACCATTGTACATGGGTTCTAATCATTCCTAAACATACTTAGGTTATATATTAACGTTTATATAGGGCCAAATCTTCCTAAACGTCATAGAATCATCAAATCCCTTCATTTATCCCCAAATCATATGAACATGAACCCTAATATTTTTAAATCCCCAATGGGTCTAATTAAATACGTTTTTGTTTCATCCAAAATATATTATCATCAGATTAATCACCTACATATAATTCTACATGCAATTCCTCAATAGATTCTTAAGTCTCTACATCCAATTAAATGGGTTTTTATCATACTCCAAGAACAATACAATTTATTTGAATTTCCAACGCATGGAAGAAGCATTCTCTGCAATAATGAAATTAAACCACTTGCCTTATTTGAATCTCTGATTTTTGATGTCGAATTGATGGCTGGTTCTCTCTCTTTCTGCAGAATTCTCCTCTCCTCTCTCTCTACAAGCCTTTCTTCTCCAAGGTGCTAATGGTGGCTAGGGTTTGCCTTAGGAACTTTTTGGGATTAATTCTAATAACCCCGTAGCCCAATAAGTCCTAATATGTGGTTAGTGGGTTTAGTGGGAAATTTCCAAGTCAGCTTTTTAATTCCCAATTTTCGTAGGTTTTAATTCCCAAAAATCCAAAATTACCAAACTACCCTTATACGTTGCCGTTATGGCCTAAAAATGCCCCGGGACCCAAACTAAACCCCCGGCTAGTGTTTTCTGACTATTTTGACCCTCCCGGACGCGTTGGCGCACTCAAAATGACCATACGATTTATAGAAATAAAATTCACTTTTTAATTATCATAATTATATTCCTGACGCGACTGTCACGCGCGTCCCAACAAAATTTCTCAAATTGCCGTATTTCAATCTCACGACAAATTTCATAATTCAATATTCATATATAATCATATATGCACATTATAATCAATTACCAACTCGCATCTCGCTAGTATTTTAATCCGGATTAATTTCTAATTAATACGCATTTAATTCAATTAATTTCATAAATAAATATCACAAAAATACAGGGTATTACAGGGGGACACAAAAACACAAACACTTTGTGTTAAACCCTAAATATTGTAACCAAGAGACTGAAGCAAAATCTTAAATCATGGGTGGCATCACCCTCAGGATGTAGGCTCCCTTCTTGAGCTGAACCCCATAAAAATATTTTGTGTCCTTTTTATTTCTTTACATATTGTATGTGTGATTATAAATTTGGTAACTAAAGGTAAGACTGATCCTCAAATAAGTAACCCAAATTTAGACATCAACATATTGGCGCTGATAAGCACCCAAAACTGTACAATTTATACCCTAAATAGACGTACTTTAGTTACTAATTCTCCGTAATATGGGTCTTATCTGCTTAATTGTTTATTTTGTAGGCCGAATGCACGTTGCGGTGTTCAAATGCGTATTTCAAGACAATTGTGCATTTTATGGAGCTAAATACCCTTGTCCCGTATCCTAGCCTACCCAAACCGAGCCTAAGCCTAGCCTAAACCGTGTGTGTGTTGAGTTTGTACCCCCTTTATCAATTTTTAGAATTTTAGTTTGTGTCATTTTAATTTTAGGTTTAGTTTAGAATTTTTAGATTTTATTTTCTATTTTTTTATTTTATTTTTATTAATATAATTTGATTTTATATTGATTTTTATTAGTTTTTAGTCTTAGTTTTTATTTTATTTTATTTTATCTTATTTTATTAGGATTAGATTTTTTAGGATTTAATTTATTTTTAGTTTATTTTGATTTTACATTTTCATTTTAGGATCTTAGTTTTAGTTTAATAGATTTCTATTTTTTATTTTCATTTCTTTTTAGTTTCAATTTTATTTGAGTCTTTATTTTATTTTAGAATTATATTTTATTAGGTTTTTATTTTATTTTATTAGTGTTATTTTTTTAGGTGTCCTAATTAAGCACACACACACACCCCTTATCCTACACTCCCATATACCCAACTAACACCCTCACCCACACTAACACTCCCACTTCATCTTCCTCACCAAAACTCTCTCTCTCTCTCTTACCACCATAATCACACACCTCCATCAACACTCACACAAACCCACATCTTCCAACAGCCAATCAACACCCAACAAACCCTCACCTCCATACCAGCCCCTATTACCGTCGGCGCCACCTGCCGACGCCACCCTGTCCTAACCCGTTGTCTACCTTACCCCTCCACCAGTGCGACCTCCATCCAAAATGTCGGCTGCGCGGCTATCCCAGCTCCAAAACCCTGAGACCCCAGACCCGCCTGAACTTAGCCCGTCCGCCCCCCACTCCGGCAGTACCCAACTCGCAACCCCCTCTCTCTCCTCGCGAGCCCCCTGACCCAGCGCCGACCACAACAACCAACAACTCCGGCGTCGTCCCTAACCGCCGGCGTGCTCCAACCAACCCCAACTCTGGCGCCGGCGTCGTTACCCCTTTCACTGCCACCTAAGCCAAACCCATTTCCCATAATTTTCCTCCCTTTAACCCATGAACTTTGAAAACCCAAAACCCATTTCAACATATATGCCAAAATCGTGTGCTGTCAAAAACCAAAACAAACCAAAGCCAAATACCCACATGTGCATAATAAACTAACTTATTCCCATTTACCCATAATACCCCCAACTACCCTTTTAACCAAATCCCAAACCACCCCCATGTGCACACAAATCAGATTTTTATCCTCACACCCCATGCTCCCCTCACCATTCTCATGCACACCCAAGTCAATTCCCAAAAATACCCCTAGCTACATGCCTATTATAAATTGAAAATGAAGACCCCAATAAAAATCTAAGTTTTTAGGAGGAAATTCTAGAGAGAGAATTATAGAGAAAAACACCATTTGTATATAGTTTTATTTTATTCTTTTTAGTTTTTTTAGATATTTGTGAGAAATTAATTGTTGAGTGATTCAAATGAGTGTTTGTATGTAATTGGATATTGTGGAAAGCTCATTTTGAATGGATGTTGCTCAATTTCAATGGAGGATTAGAGTCCAATTTTGCAAATCAAGGAGACTTGTTTGAAGATTTGTCCTCTTACCCTTCTATTTTATTTGTTTATGCCTTTGATTATTAATTTGTCAAATTTCATATCATGTTAGGCTAAAATCCCTTTCAAGGGGCGGGGTAAAACCCTTATTTGATGTTATTTTATTTTTATTAGTTTAATTAATTGAAAAGTCCCTTTGATTATTAATTTTGATCCCTCGCCCTTAGATTTACGCCTCGTGAGAGGGTAAATGATTTTTGAGAGAAATCGAAATTCTAGTGATAATACCCATTTTAGATTCGAACTAGAGATAGGGGTTTCTTAAGTAGGGTATTATAACTTGAATTTCAACTCTAAATTTATTTTCTAAGATTGACAGAAATTTTAATTGATCGATCCTAGCGGGTGATTAATTAAAAGGAGTGTAGATCTATTTTTCTACAGTTGTGGGTGTTAAAATTAATATTCTAAAATGTTATTATTAAAATTACACTTGCAACGAGAGTTGATTTGTAGTTTTGATATTAATTTGGGAGAATTCAAATAATTAAATTAATTAATTAGAATAGCTAAAATTTGTGGTGTAATCCCACTCCTTGATTGCTCTCACAATTATTTACCTCACTTTATCTTTTATTTTAGTGTTAGGCTTTGTTTCCACTTTAGTCACTTTCTAGTTAGTTATTTTCATTTTAGTTTAGTTTAGTTTAGACCTCACCTCACCTCACCCTATTGTTTTAATATTGAAGAAGCTAAAAAAAATTAGAAAAGTGAAAAAGCACAAAAAGAAAATAAAAAGTGAATTACAATTGAATTCGTCTCTAGCTTACTCCCTAGAAAGTGGATTGACATACTTACTTACCGCTACACTTGAGTTTGTTATATTTGTAGGTATGTGAGGTTTTGATTGAAGGTGCTTGTACAACAATGACAAATATACGCAGAAGTCATTTCTATCAAATGGCAACATTGTCGGGGATGTAGGAAAGTCTTTCTATCAAATGGCGTCGTTGCCATTCTTCGGATTGTGAAGCTCGGAGCAGATTTCATATTGTAGTTCATTTTTTTTTTTGCACTTTATTATTTTTTGTACCATTTTTATATTTTTAGAAGGCTTGTATTTAGATTTATTCTATCATTGCTTGTATTGCGGTGCTTAGAGACACCATTTATTTTTCATTTAAATTTGTAATAAATTGAAGCCAAGCGTGATTGGGAAACCGGACAAGGTAGAGAGAGGGCGTCCATTGGCGAGGATTTATAAGCCTCTCTACCTTGGGTCGGTAGGACTCCCGGGGACGACTGAGATAGGCGTATTCTCCCCCCGGTCGACTCAACATTTTCGGCACCCCACGGCCTAAAAACCGTGGGAGGTATATTTTTCGAAACCCTCGCGCCTCTCCTGTTAGCGAGTCTATTATTGTGTGTGCTTTGTGTGCTCTTACTTGATTTTATTCTTGTATTTATTTTCGAATGGTGTGATGAATTAATTGACTAAGACCTACACCCGATCACTCACGAGAAGAGATTTCATCACCTGACTCACTCGCTTACCATTGTGTGTTACCCTAGCCATCACAAAATTTAAAATCCATCAACTAGGTAGCCCAATAG
Organism: Sambucus nigra; assembly: GCA_949130495.1. NCBI lineage: Eukaryota > Viridiplantae > Streptophyta > Magnoliopsida > Dipsacales > Adoxaceae > Sambucus > Sambucus nigra. The sequence goes on from OX422208.1 coordinate 301,751,154, forward strand.
GAGAATATTTTGCAAAGGCGATCACTCATATTTCCGTGATTTTTATCGCCTGCGGACTTAATTAAAATTTGACTACCACTTTCACTAAATTTAAAGATAAAAATTGGCTATGTGCTAGTTAGGATTTATCCATGACTCGTGTGTGCCCAATTTATTTTTTGGTAGTCAGGTTTTAGGTTGTCCGTCCAAATCAAAGAGTCCATATCTTTCCCCACCCTTTTCTTCCAAAAACAAAAAAATCAAAAAAATATTTTTCTTCCTTTATTTTTTACAAAAAATTCAAAAATATTTTCTTTCATTCCTTTTTAGAAAAATTCAAAAATATTTTCTTTCTTTCATTTTTAGAAAATCCCAAAAATATTTTCTTTTCTTTTGAAAAAATTTAAAAAACCAAAAAAATATTTCTCTCCACATGGCCGAAGAACGTCCTTTACGGGACTACTTTGGTCATTTTCCATTGACACGCGACACGTGTTAAAGTGATCCCGAGCCGTCTCTTTATGAGATTTTTCATGGTTTTGGCTCTCTCACGAGTACTCTTGACACTCTTGACCCGTTCTTGCACGCACCTCCTATTCCATCTCCCTCGGTGTTATGTGTCGGTGTTTCGCATCCTTGTGCACCCATTTCCAATCAGTCCCCTCACTACGCATCCCACGAGTATCAACCATTTGTCCATCACGAAAGCGATCCTTTCGTGTATGATGCACTTGGCCCCATCCCACCCACTTCATTTAAGTATTCTCCGTATAGTCATGATCATAGCGAGTTGTGTCCACCGCCACCACCCGTCACTCCACCAACACCTTCATCCACATCCGCTCTCGAAACCCTCTTGCAAAAGTTCATACTTTCGCAAGAGCACGCCATTCAAATTCAAACTCAAGCTCTCCAAAGGCTTGAACAAAGATTAAATGAATTGGATTGTGCGAGAGAGTCGTACATTCCCATGCATCCATCCATCGTTGCAATCGAGTGTGACGATTATGTGTCCTCTTGTGACACGAATTTTGTGTATGACCAACCCTACCACCTCGAGAATCTTGACGTTGAGACCATTCCATGGTCCGGGTCCCAAGTCGACAATTGTGTTAACTTACCTTTCATTAGTGAGACTGATCCAACCCCACCATGTCCATATGAACCCCACCTTTCGGTTCCCATTCACCTTCCCTTTCCCTTAGAATCCAAAATAATGCCCGAGTCTATACCTATCGAGCTTCACCCTTGTGTTCCCGAGGAACCACTTCATCTTAGGTTAGCTCCGGCTACGAATTCTCACCAATTTCCCGAGATAGAATCCGTGATAGTTCCTAACTATACGGATATGGATGATGCCCCACCATGCATGGCTCCCGTTGAGCCTGATATTTTTAGTGATTCCTCTATCTCTGATCTTGGTGCCTCGTTCGATCCACTCACCACATTCACCGATGCTACTCTTGTGGATAAGTTGACAACTCCATCTTTAGAAACCACACTTCCTTGTGAGTATTCCTTTACTCCTCCCAATGAGTGTGTGTCTCCCACGCTTGAGTTGGATCATCTTCCTCCACCATTTATCCCACCCGATACACCATTTGTCCCACCCGACCCACCCATTGTTCCTTCCACCCTACCACCTGGTTTGGATCTTGATTTTACCCAGTTTATGTTTCCATCTACATTTTTAGACCCTCACCTAAAACCGCCATCCACCATTTATGAGAGTATTTATGGTGATACTCTCTACCACCGTGACATCGAGATTGTTATTCCATGCCCGCCACTCTCTTGTGGTGTCAATGTTTTCCCGATATAGCTCCTTGGCGTGTCACAGCGCGACCATTATCATAGCCCATTCATAGAACAGTCGTGTCATTTCTATGAGACCCACCCCATCACTATTTCTACACCATTTTGCCTCCCTCACCAAATTGAGCACCATGCTTATAGGTCCCTTGTTTCCCTCGCCTTTAAGCTCAATAAGGCTCATGACCGATGCCTATTCAACCTCACCCTTTTCATAATACCCACCCACCCTTGGTCCACGAATGCTTTGCATCGTGTGATGCACTTCGCTATACAAGTGCATTGACCATTCTTAGCCCTGATCCAATAAGACTGGCGCTTCAGTCTTGTTAGGGGGTGATTCTCATCACCCAAATTATTCTGCCTCCTCGCACTTCCCTCGTTATTATCTTTAGGGTGAGATCCCATCGGTCTGGCTGAAGACGTTAAACTTAGCGCTACCGGGAGGCAGCCCGCGTTTCTTGTACGATTCTTATCCTGTTTGGGGGTGGTGTTTCACATCACCCTATGCCTTCTCATGCTTATGGACTTGTACACATTTTTTTCTTCTGATTTCTTGTTCAGATTTCTTCTTAGCTTCATCTGTCCACTTCATTAGCGGTTCATTCTGGTAATCTCTTTTCTACCTTATGCTCTCAATTTTAAAAATCATTTTACCTAACATCGAGGACGATGTTCCTTTTTATTTGGGGGTGGGGAATTTTATCAAAATCGTGCCTCTTTTGAAAAATTATTAATTTTAAACCTGATTTTTAAAATTTCGCGCAGTTTCTTTCATCTCAATCATTGATGTGAATTTTCAATCATCCGTCTTTTAAATTCTAGGAATCAAGCTAGAGAATATTTTTTCTAATAAGCTTATGTAATACATAACAAGGCATGTTGCACCATGAATTTCTAGACTCAACAAAATTTGCGAACTTGTCACGTCATTACGTTTAGAGTTGAGGAGTACTACAATTCTAAAGAGAATCTTAAGGATCACTAGTAGAGACTTTAGCTTGTGAGATTTGTGCCTTTCACCCTTTTTGAGTGTTTTACGCAATGTCCGAGTCACAAGTTGATTCAACTTCCTTTGGGTCCGCACTTTAATTGTTGTATGATCACATTATCTTTCATAAAAATTGGGCTTGATCACTGAGAACAACATTTTTTTGAGTTGTAAGAAATGCGTGTCTTGAAATTTGTCCCGAATACTAGATTTTCATCCATACACCTACCACTTTTCCCCCATATCACATTTCCATTCACTTCACCCATTATATTCCCATGCTCTTCCACATTTCCACATACTTCTCCCCATCCATATACATACCCCACCACATTCATATATCATCCTTCATTTTTGAGAAAAAGGGTGTGATTTCTAATATTAATGTTTTCATTGTTGGTTTGAAAAGTGAGAGAAAAAAAAAAGAGAAGAACAAAAAAAAATAGAAAAATAGCAAAAAAAATATAGAGAGAAAAAGAAAAGAAAAGAAAAAAAAAGAGAGTTTGTAGTTAGTTATTTTGAAATAAAGACATTTATGCCTAAAGTATGGTACACTCTCTCACTTCGCATATCGCATCCATCTTTTACCCATCGCATATCCACCATCCATCACCATTCTATCCTATTCTACATTACTATCCTACTTACCTCATCCCATCCATCCTACCCCATCTCATTTCCCCTCACCCATATACATCCATATTTCCCCTAGGTGTTCGGGCAAATAAAAGTCGACGTGGTGAATAACTCGACGTTCTCACTATGGTGATTGGCATTCTTTCATGAGATCAATTTTCTTTCTAATTATTCGTTCTTTCTTATATGTGTGTGAGGCGTTTGAACTTACTTACATTTACTCACCTCCTCATACACAAGAGCGATACACTATCCCAAATCTCGAGAGTACGTTTGAGAGAGAGATATCCGTGAGATTTGAAGTTGAAGCGTTGATTCCGACAAGGCAATCTAGGAATTACTCTTATGATACTCAACCAGTTTTGACTGATTCACACTACACACGTTGAGTTCTAGGAAAGATGTGCCTTGAGTATTTACTTTGCTAAACTTTTTACACTATCTAGCTTGTATTTCTCAAATCATTTCTCATATGATGGATTATGCGATTATTCTCTGTCTAATAAGAGATTGACTGCCATTTTGCAAATAAAGAATTTTGTGAGTATATTCCCTGCAAACCCTCATGAGACACAACTCGTCCTGTAGGTCAACCTATAGGTTTAAAGGCTTGTTCCACATGCTAAGTGCAATCGCAAGTGCCCGCGAAAGTGGTACACTTTTGGTTACTTATCATTCTCTTTCTCTCTATTGTATTGCTCGAGGACTAGCAACGCTCTGTTTGGGGGTGGTGTGATAAGCACCCAAAACTATACAATTTATACCCCAAATAGACGTACTTCAGTTTCTAATTCTCGATAATATGGGTCTTATGTGCTTAATTGTTTATTTTGTAGGTCGAATGCATGTTGCGGTGTTCAAATGCGTATTTCAAGGCAATTGTGCAATTTATGGAGCTAAATACCCTTGTCCCGTATCTTAGCCTACCCAAACCGAGCCTAAACCTAGCCTAAACCGTGTGTGTGTTGAGTTTGTGCCCTTTTATCAATTTTTAGAATTTTAGTTTGTGTCATTTTAATTTTAGGTTTATTTTAGAATTTTTAGATTTTATTTTCTATTTTTCTATTCTATTTCTATTAATATAATTTTATTTTACATTGATTTTTATTAGTTTTTAGTCTTAGTTTTTATTTTATTTTATCTTATTTTATTAGGATTAGATTTTTTAGGATTTATTTATTTTTAATTTATTTTGATTTTACATTTTCTGTTTAGGATCTTAGTTTTAGTTTAATAGATTTCTATTTTTTATTTTCATTTCTTTTTAGTTTCAATTTTATTTGAGTCTTTATTTTATTTTAGAATTAGATTTTATTAGGTTTTTATTTTATTTTATTAATTTTATTTTATTAGTGTTATTTTTTTAGGTGTCCTAATTAAACACATACACACACACCCCTTATCCTGCACTCCCATATACCCATTTACACCTAAACTAACACCCTCACCCACAAACACCTACTCTACACCCTCACCCACACTAACACTCCCACTTCATCTTCCTCACCACAACTCTCTCTCTCTCCCTTACCACCATAACCACACACATCCATCAACACTCACACAAACCCACATCTTCCAACAACCAATCAACACCCAACAAACCCTCACCTCTATACCAGCCCCTGTTACCGCCGGCGCCACCTGCCGACGCCGCCCTGTCCTAACCCGTTGTCCACCTTATCCCTCCGCCGATGCGACCTCCACCCAAAACGCCGGCGGCGCGGGTGTCCCAGCTCCAAAACCCCGAGACCCCAGACCCGCCTGAACTTAGCCAATCCGCCCCCCACTCCGGCAGTACCCAACTCGCAACCCCCTCTCTCTCCTCGCGAGCCCCCTGACCCAGCGCCGACCACAACAACCAACAACTTCGGCGTCGCCCCTAACCTCCGGCGTGCTCCAACCGACCCCAACTCTGGCGCCGGCGTCATTACCCCTTTCACTGCCACCTAAGCCAAACCCATTTCCCATTATTTTCCATCCTTTAACCCATGAACTTTGAAAACCCAAAACCCATTTCAACATATATGCCAAAATCGTGTGCTGTCAAAAACCAAAACAAACCAAAGACAAATACCCACATGTGCATAATAAACTAACTTATTCCCATTTACCCATAATACCCCCAACTACCCTTTTAACCAAATCCCAAACCACCCCATGTGCACACAAATCATATTTTTATCCTCACACCCCATGCTCCCCTCACCATTCTCATGCACACCCAAGCCAATTCCCAAAAATACCCCTAGCTCCATGCCTATTATAAATTGAAGATGAAGACCTCAATAAAAATCTAAGTTTTTAGGAGGAAAATTCTAGAGAGAGAATTGTAGAGAAAAACACCATTTGTATATAGTTTTATTTTATTCTTTTTATTTTTTTTAGATATTTGTGAGAAATTAATTGTTGAGTGATTCAAATGAGTGTTTGTATGTAATTGAATATTGTGGAAAGCTCATTTTGAATGGATGTTGCTCAATTTCAATAGAGGATTAGAGTCCAATTTTGCAAATCAAGGAGACTTGTTTGAAGATTTGTCCTCTTACTCTTCTATTTTATTTGTTTATGCATTTGATTATTAATTTGTCAAATTTCATATCATGTTAAGCTAAAATTCCTTTCAAGGGGTGGGTTAAAACCCTTATTTGATGTTATTTTTTTTTATTAGTTTAATTACTTGAAAAGTCCCTTTGATTATTAATTTTGATCCCTCACCCTTAGATTTACGCCTCGAGAGAGGGTAAATGATTTTCGAGAGAAAATAGAAATTTTATTGATAATACCCATTTTAGATTCGAACTAGAGATAGGGTTTTCTTAAGTAGGGTATTATAACTTGAATTTCAACTCTAGATTTATTTTCTAAGATTGACATAAATTTTAATTGATCGATCCTAGCGGGTGATTAATTAAAAGGAGTGTAGATATATTTTTCTAGAGTTGTGGGGTGTTAAACTTAATATTCTAAAATGTTATTATTAAAATTACACTTGCAACGAGAGTTGATTTGTAGTTTTGATATTAATTTGGGAGAATTCAAATAATTAAATTAATTAATTAGAATACCTAAAATTTGTGGTCTAATCCCACTCCTTGATTGTTCTCACAATTATTTACCTCACTATATCTTTTATTTTAGTGTTAGACTTTGTTTCCATTTTAGTCACTTTCTAGTTAGTTATTTTCATTTTAGTTTAGTTTAGTTTAGTTTAGACCTCACCTCACCCTATTGTTTTAATATTGAAAAAGCTAAAAAAAAATTAGAAAAGTGAAAAAGAACAAAAAGATAATAAAATGTGAATTACAATTGAATTTGTTCCGTTTGCTTTACTCCCTGGGAAGTGGATTGATACCCTTATTTACCTCTGCACTTGAGTTGTTATATTTGGAGGTATTTGAGGAGTTTTTACTAACTTGGCTTTCAACAACAACGATAAAATACAACGAAAAGTTCTTTTCTATCAAATGGCGTCGTTGCCGGGGAATTAAAGATAAGTTTTCAGGCGCCGTTTGTGGGAAATAGACAAGTCATTGTTGTTTCTGTGACACCCCGCTTATTTTAACCATGGATGATCAGTTCTTTATTAAAATAACCAGGAATCTCATTTGGTTCATCCTTAGCATCACTGTTGAAAACTTTTTAAAATTTACTAACCACCTATGTTAAATTAAGTTGGTACCAACTTTTCTCTTTGATTTAACTTAACAACATGCGTAATAAAAATTAAATAACCAAACCATTACACAAGTCTAAGCCATTATACAACAGATATATAAATAATAATACAGAATAAACCATCAGTTCCCAACAATAAAATCCAACTACAAATCTGAAATAATAAACTGAATCCATAAAGTCTAATCAATAAACTAAAGTACTTAATATATAAAGGGGCGACATGCCCAAATAAAATACTGAATCATCAACCTAGTCTAGGAATGAATAACTGAAATGTCTACACAAAGCCCTGCAAGCCTCCATATTGTTGTAGCTACTCATCCCTATAATGAATCATCAAGCTTAGCATCCCTGTGGTTGTACACCTAAAATATTTTTGAAAAAAGATATTTTGACACGGGTCAGAGCCCAAAATCATTTAAAAAATATTTAGCTAATAAATAAAATACAACATTTAAATATGCATTAACACTTTTCATATTAAAGTGGGTGTTGTACTCTCTTGAGATATTACTCACCCTTCAACTATTGTGTACACCTAACGCTGACCTTCTAACCTAACTAATTACGTTAACCCACTTAATGAGCCTTATTATACTTCATTTTGTCACGATACTCTAACCCGAGTATTCCTTACTTTGATTTATATGTTTTTCTACTCATTAACCTATTTAATCATTTCAACTTTAATTACTCATATAACATTCGCTTGTTATATTTGAAATACTAATAAATCGTATAACGTTCACACTAGTTATATTTGAAATACTAATAAATCATATAACGTTCACACTAGTTCTATCTTAAGTACATTCACACTTTATGTATTTATCCCGTATATAATTATTTACTCATATTATATACGTACTATACACTCATACATTCACACACATATCGCGTATAGTAACCATCCTCTCGACTAATAACTCATCGGATGCTTGTCTCTACAATGCTATCATATCCCAGGTATGCTCACTCTAACCCGGTTACCACAAGTCGAACTAGCTTACACCGAACTTTGATAAATATATAACAAAAGTAATGGAGGAAGTTATATTTTCTCGAGAGTGAGACCGAATCATACCCAAACGTCTCATCTCGAAAATAAATCACACAATAAAAATACTGGACGATATGACCAGAGGACTACACTCTCCCTGCATTTACTAGCTAGGGGATTCACCCACATCACGCAATCTCCAATGATAGCACCAGAGGGGTATGCTTTCACATAAATATCATTCACACCGATATTTATAAAATACACAAGTATGCATATATACTGTCACAATCCCGTATATATATATATATATATATATATATATATATATATATATATATATAGTTGAATTAAGTTCGGTTATCCCGTGCCTAACACCCGTAGCACTAGCCCATAATCCCCGAGTCTATTTTTCGATTCTAAATTAATTTAATTTCACATCCATTAAATAATTTACGTAGATTCACTTGCTAAAATACCCTGACTCACTCAAGCAACCTGTATCCTAATTTAATCCAAAATTCCCATTTGAATCCGTTCATATATTTTCGAGTGTTGTTTATCATAAACACTCGTAAATCAGTATTGCGAATTCATTCCCATCTAATTCCAACGTAAAAATAATGTTCCTTAATATTTTCCAGAATCCTACACTCATCTACGGACATACCTAAATAATCCATATTTGATTTCCCAGCAAAGATTTAGGTCTCAGACACCCTTCCATAATAAAATCATAACTACTTCAAAAAAAATCGAAAAAAATACAAGGTCGATGCCAACGCAATCGTAACAAAAAGACCTACAATTCGATGTTTTGAACAAGCAGGCACATCGAACCAGTTATCAATCAAAATGACGTAGTTTTGATTCTGATAAACTTCATCTTCCCCAATAATTTTCTTCCATTTTTGTTCACCCAAACCTCCATGAATTTATCTTAAAACTCAACCCAAACATACCCAATGATTAATACATATTTACAACATTTTCTAATCATCAAATACATCATTAAACATTAACGATTCGTACTTATATAAATTAATCCTTGAATTAGTTTTTTTCACTTTTATTCAAATTCCTCATTCAATTTCGATTTCAATAACATATGATATCATCCCATCGTTAATTAAGCATATATTTTCACATCAAATACCTAAATTCCCGAAAACCCATTTTAGCATGTGATAACCTCGCCAAATCAAGTTCGTCTACACCTACCATGATATGAACATAAGTTTGAGCAAATAAAAATTATAAGCAAGTTAATTACTTGCCTTATTGGGTTCGTAAGTTCTGATTTCACGTAGGAGGCGACGAATTTGACAAAGCACCTCCAATTCCTCTTTGAATTTGGTCTCTAAAGTCCCGTCTTTTTCTTCCTTCTATTTTCTCTCAATTTCTAGGGTTTTTAATCTGAGTTATGGCTGCCACTAATATCAAAACCTAGGTTTAAAACTCCTAATCCAGAAATTAGACTAATTGGCCAAGTCCAATTGACCTGAACACCCCCGTGTGGGATCAGTTATGACTAAAAAGACCTAAGGACCCAATTACTACCCCCGGATGCACTATTTTCACTGTCTCGACCCTTTCAGAACCAAACATGGCCTCAAAATCGCCATCCGAGTCACCCTACTATAATTTTTCATCTCAACCTCATATAGTCTCCACGCGACTCCCGATTGAGATAAAACATTGCCATGTCACTATCACTTGCTATGACGTGATATAATCATTTACTATTCACTTAATAATTATATTTATTAGTCATTACCTCTCCCGATTAATATTGTAAATAACCACATAATAATTTGTTCACGCAATAATTAATTTAATTAAATTATGGCACACGTGTAATTTAAAAATACCCGAATTAATCAAAATATAAATACTCAGAAATACGGAGTGTTATAGTTTCCTACCAAGTTCTTTCAAAAACTATTTTTCATACCTCTAAAGTATGACAGACATTCCAGAAAGCTGTCTTGCTGGAGGTAACACTTTCAATCCCTTTTTTCCTCCCGACGTAGGAGATCTGAAAAGGAACTCTACTCAACATTGTTAAGGGACAAAAAGCAATGAAAGAAACTATAAGGTAACTTGCTCAGGTGCTTTAAGCTAGACCCACTACTGCCCCATATTCTATGAGGAAAATTCTACCTCGACCTCCTGGAAACAATAGAAGTCATTCCAGATATTTCGAATCTTCACAAGATCGAACTCACCGCCCCGGGGTGACTTCTTTTGTCAGGTCTACTGATTACCACGATGGTCAATCTTTCACCTGAGAAAGGCCGAGCACCTTGGAAAGGCTGATCAAAGCCTCTACTTTTGATTGCTTAGCTTCCCGAGCAAATAGAATCTACCATAGGAAACCCTCTAGATCACGAGATCACCGAGAAGGATCTGTCTGATCTAGAGCTAGTATACAAGGATTTGTGCAAGTCAAACAGACTTCTCAAGAAGAGAGTTCATCACAAACGCATGGCATATCCATTAGAGATGCCTCAGTAAAAACTAATCCAATATACCATAATTAAAAAGGATCGATCAAACGATTGGAAGACCGTTTGGGGGAAATAATCAAGTCTAAAAACCCATTGCAGAGGAGTTTTAAGAAGGGATCACCCTTCGTTCCACTTATCGTGGATTTCTCCACGTCGGCCAAGTTCAAGCCTCTTGTAGTTACTGTAACACCCCGTATTTTTTATGATTTAAATAATTAGGTGATTAATTATTATTATTGTGGGAATAAGTATGTAATTACTTATTGTTGTTGGATTAATTAAATTAAAATGCGAGAAATTAATTTGTTATTAATCCGAATTTAAATAATTATTAACTAGCGTGCCAAGGGTTAATATTTATTATTGAGAATTATTGAATATTACTGTGTGATATGTAACATGGAATTATAACATTTGATAAATTGTCGGAAGTGAGAAATACGGCAGTTTGGTAATTTAAGTTTGACACACGTGTGAGTCGTGTCGGGACTAATTGAATGGAATAAAAATAGAATCTATTTTTATTAACTCGTATGGCCATTTCGAGTGCGTCGTTGAGTCCGGGAGGGTCGAGATAGTAAAAATAGTATACCCAAGTGTTTAGTTTGGGTCCCGAAGCAATTTTAGGCCTAACCGGCGTCCCGAGAGGGCATTATGATAAATTATATTTTTCGGTTTAATTAATGGACGAAAATTGGGAATTATTTTATCAGCCAAGAAAAGTCCTTTAAGGGTTGTGAGACACAGAAAGGAAAGAACGGCAATAGAGGGTGTGAGGGAGAACAAAACTCCAAGAGGGAAGGCCAAATTATCCTCACCTTGCACAACCGTGACCACCAACGCATAGATCGAGAAGAGAGAAACGTGTCTATGCCAACATCACCAAAGGATTCAGACCTTCAATTTAAGGAAAGTGTTTATTACTTGCTTTTTTTAGCAAAAATCATGCTCATGTTACTGTAGGTGAAATTAATCATGATTTACTTATGAATTGGGTGAAAATTGGAGATTTAAATTATGATTAAGGATTGTTTTAATTAGTAGTTTAAAGTCCTTCATGTATGTAGAGGATTAATCACTAAATTGAATTTCATATTGATGAACGAATCTGGATTGATTAGGTTCTTTAATTGAAACTTTGGAAACTATGGTTCATATGAACTAATTTGGGGATTTAATATAATTATGAGGATTGATGACGAGTTAATGATCCTAGGATGATAGGAATGTTATATAAACTGCTATGGCTTGATTCGCATTGATCATGAGATGTTAGGTGATGAACCTTAGAGGTTTTCAGGGTTAAAAATAATGAAAAACGTTGAATTCTGGGCAAAGGGTAAGAACCAGTGCGCGTGGCGCGAAGTCTTGTTCGAGCGAGACTGTATCTCGCGCGAAGTCGCTCGAATGACACGTGGCAATCGTTCGAGCGACAACCCTTATGGTTCGAACAACGTAGGGAATTTTTGAGAATTTTTATTAAGTACAGTTTTGAGTTTACACCGGTTTATTGGAGTGAGAGAAACTGCCAGATAGTAAACTTAAACAAGACAGAATTTCGAGAAAGTATGTGAGAATTAATACTTTAATTATTTCGATAGAGAGAGAATGTACCTTGGAGATTACGAGAGAGATAGTAATCTAAATATTTATACTATACATAAGTTGTGATTTAAATATGTATGAGTAGTATATATGTAGGTTGGGGAATTACCTATAAATCTTAATAGGACGTGTGTATGTCTATTATGCGATATTATTGTTAAGAGCACTAATGGGAGATAACCCAGGGGTGCAAGAATCTTACAGTTAAGCGCACTAATGAGTGATAACTCAGGGGCGTAGAAACTCTATTGTTAAGTGTACTAATGGGTGATAACCCGGGGGTACAAGGATAATTATTGTTAGACGCACTAATGGGTGATAACTCGGAGGTGCTGGATTATTATTGATAAGTGCATTAGTGGGTGTTAACCCGGGGATGCAGGATTTTCTTGATAGGTTCACTAATGGGTGATAACCCGGGGGTGCTGGATTATTATTGATAGGTGCATTAATGGGTGCTAACCCGGGGATGTAGGATTTTCTTGATAGGTTCACTAATGGGTCTTAGCCCGGGGGTGTAGGATTAGTATATATATATATATATATATATATATTCATGAACTTGTGAATATTTCTACTGTGTGAAATTAGTAGACTTGGTAATAATAATAATCATTTCATTGCACCAAGTGGTCTCAACCTAAGGGTGCAGGATTAGTGTATATATATAGAGGGATGATGAGACACTATATATGTTTAAGGGTACTTGGGTAACTTTTGATGCGAGGAAAACCGAGTGTTCGTGTAGGGACACTATCGTTGATTTCGGCTCCCGCTCGACATGCAAAAGAACCTAAACTACAGCTACACTTGACAAGCAAGTAGAGCGGTAAGTCGGGTATCGTAAATCCACAGGGAGTGATTGAATTTTAGACTTTAATTGTTTTAATTACTTCAGGAATAAAAGTGTAAAATAAATAAAAGAAAAGGTGATAGGGTGGTTGTCGTGACAAAAGAAAAGAACAAGTTACGCTAAATTAAAGTAAAACGAGGATCGGGATCGCATACACACATTCACGGGCCGAAACAACTACTAATTAGAATTAAGGCTCCAAAGCATTTAATCGAGCATTTTCAATTAAGCATAAACATCACGCAAGAAGGAATTTAACCCAAAGTTGTGAGATAAAACATTTAACTGAAAAATGATCACACGCGGATTAAATTCGGATAATCGCTATAAACACTAACGTTGCATGACAAAGAAAGTTAAACGCATAATAATCCGACTTTAATACGCGAGGTTTCAATTAAACGCAATTTTACGCAAAACCTAGTTTTCGGAGCTCGGGGCCCGAAAATGGGGAAAAACAATCCCGACCCTATTTATCTAAGGGTACATAATGAATTAACTAAATTAAACTAGAAAAGCAATAAATAAACACAATAAACCTAATAAGAAAGCATGAAACTAATCTACAAAGCAAGAATAAAGGAAATACACACTATATAAATGGAGAGGGAATATGAAAATACCAATTACAAACCCAAATGGGTGTCAAACCAAGAGAGGAAGAAGAGCTCTCAAATCCCCCCAAAACCCTAAGTAAACTAAGCTAAAATCGTGTATATACTGATATATTTGCTCTCAAATGAGAGAGAATTGGTTTTATACAAAATATCCCATGGCAAACTTGTAATAAAAGGGAAGAAAACCAAAAATCTGGAGGGCCGAATCGATTCGGAAATGGTCCGAATCGATTCGGAAATAGGGGAAGTTCGAATCTGCAATTCTGCAGCATTCCGAATCGATTCGGTTTTGGGCCGAATCGATTCGCAACCTACAGGTCTGAATTCTGCAGCTTTGTCCTATTTTACGGAAAATGCCGCCATTTCTTCGTTATAGCTCGGAATGAGGCACGGTCGGAGGCTACGCGAAGATAACTCAGAGGACTACAACATCCAAGAAGACATTGGGCCAAAAACCCAAATTATGAAATGACTAAAATGCCCTTGAGTGTGACATTGAGTGTGAATTTGAAGTAAAAACCATCCTAAAAATGCCATAACTCCATCGATACAACTCGGAATCAAGCACCGTCAGCGGCCACGCGAAGAGAAATCAAAGGGATTCAACTTCCGTGAAGAGCTCAGGATTCAAACCCGAATTCTGAAATTACTAAAATGCCCCCGAAGCTGCAAAAATCGACGAAACATTTCCGGAAAGCGTCCGAACTTCATACTAAGCATCCAAATACCTACAAAAGCTCAATTAACCCCTGCAAAACATGTTAACATAGAAATCCGAGTTTGTCTGGTTAACGAGCATAAGTATAGGGATTAAGATACCCAAGGGGGCTAATAAGGCGTAGGTTAACGGGTGAAATACGCAATATTTGCGTCGTATCAACTTTCTACTTTATTAGAATAGTAGATAAAATGGACATGGGAAATGAAATAATCTTAGTAGATAAAATATTAACCATTCAAACGGTGAATAATAAAACTTAGTATGTGAGATAAACTATCTGAATAACGTATTGTATGGGCGATACGGAAATACTACTAGTAAGCATAGTTAGTATTTGTATGGTTTTTGACTAATTACACTGGGAGGTATAACTAGGGAAGGATTAGATGTACGTTAGGCGTGCATAATAGATGAGAGGTGAGAAACTCATGTGAGAGTTCGATAACTAACATGCGTATAAGACTTGTTTTAAGAACCAGTTTTAACTACTTGCTAAACCATTTTTACACCTCGAACTCTGACCCGTTTCTTGTATTTCTTCTCTCTTTTTCTATATATATATATATATATATATATATATATATTAGTACAGGTGCCCAGCCATAGGGACACCGGTTCTAGATACTTGGATGGTTTGTCGAGTTGTAGCTGTTGTGGAAGTTGTGGGTCATTGAGATTAGACGCTTCTCTCATTTTATTCAGTTCCTAGTTCAGATATTTCAATTCAGGCATGTGTCGTCCATCCTCATTAGAATGATTGTACCCAGTTCCTTTGTAGTTCATTTCTGTTGGATTGAGTATTTATTATGGTTTTGTTTGTGACTTTGAACTGGAAGGTTTTATCCAGTCTTAATTATTCAGTATTTAATTCAATCAGCATTCATTTCTGGTGTGTGGTTTATAATTCAATGTTCAGAAATTAATTGATTTAATTGGTTTCAAATTAAATTGGAAAATATTTTGACTTTAGCTTAATTAAATGTTAGGTAATTAATTGGATTTAAGTTTTCGACAGTGATGCTAAGAATGAACCAACCGAACTTTCTGTTATAAATTTTATAAAGGACTGATCACCCGTTATTTAATTGGTCGGGGTGTCACAGGTAGTATCAGAGCATCAGGTTCTAGTGTCCTTAGGATCTGTGCGAGATTAGTTCTTTGATGTAGAGCCTTATGATAGGATTGTTGTGTTCCCTAACGTATGAGACTTACGTTCTCCTGCTATGAATCATAATGAAGGAAACTTATTATATAAAATCGTGTGTGCTTCGAACACCGAACAGTATAGGATGACCAGCGAGGGCCGTAAGAAGGACTGTAGGAGAGGAATAAGCCTTACAGAAGACATTGAGTAATAAAAAAAGAGTGATCATGACAAAAATCACCATGAGGGTTACTTAAGCAAGTGATAATATAAATCATCACTCGGGAACAGTGGGTTCCTAGGGCACAGTCGTAGATAATGGTGGAGTGATTTCAGGACCACCTAGCATAGTCGATAAGGGCGAAATCAGAGGGACTCTTTTGGAAAATCCATTGGTGAAGATGAGGAGAAGAAAATGAGAAAGTGTCACCGACCAGCGGAGGTAGAAAATACGAAGGCAATTGTGTAGAGTGGGGTGTGATGACACTCAAAATTAAATTTGGAGTTAAAAGTTATAGCTCTTAGGAGGATTATGTAGTGATTAGAGGCAATCGCCATATATGAAGAAGTGTGTTTGAAATTTAGAAAGAAATTTGGGTACGATTTGACCGTGAGGTCTTCTATTCGATGTGGTAACAAAATGAGAGTGACATTTTGATGGTTAGCACAATGGGTAAAATAGAAACCGATCATGAGAGAAATATTAAATTGCATAATGAACTTCGTACCTGGCAGAGGGGCATAAATCATCCAAAGGGTTTATAGTTGATAAAGAACCCGTGAGTAGAATACAAGCATAGATGAGAAATCTATCTAGGATGACTAATGTTAGTGTCGTCAAGGTTATACGGTGACTAGTTCTTACATTCTTTCCAGAAGAAGCAAGCCAGAATGGTTAGAGAATCTGGACAAAAGCAAAACTGAACTTAACGGTGTTAGTAAAACACCACATGAGAGTATACCCCAATGGGGAACTCGGTTAGATGATTTTAAGTTGACTAAATTCCTACAAAGTGACGATGAACGCAATCAGGGTTATGGAGTCCAACCATAGTTTCGAAAGGCCAGCGTAGTCAGTGAGTTAAGACTACTCGGTCTGAGGGAAGGATATTCCAAAATGGTCAGTGGGACCAGTGATGGGGAAATGGCTCGTGAAGTTTCCCTATATGAAGAAAGTAGAATTATAAGTGTTGAATGTGTCCATAATTGAGAAGTGAAATCGAAAATATTAGAAATGTTAAACCGTGCCAGTTAGGCATAACAACTGGAGGAGTGAGACTTCTAGCGAAGGAATTTGGGTCAAGAGAGTTAGGACCAGGTATTTTATGACCCGAGAGTGATGGGTTCAGGCTGGGCCAATAGAGTCCTCGTTAATAATAGCAAACAGTATGTCAGGGTCTATGGGGCCCGAGATGTAAACGGGAGTTCAGTAAAGCCATAATTGAGGCCTAGAGATTTTGTGCCAACGTTTCAATAATGGCCGTGAAACCCATATGATGGAATAAATTGTCCATGATGAGAGGGGACAACTATAGAATGAAACCCTAGGATGTTTGATGATTGCATATGTTCATGGGTCGTGATGGCAGTCGCGTGCTGAGATCCTGTGATTTGGCGAGACTGGTGAGGTTTTGCATCTTCCTTGTGAGTAAAGGATAGATTCTAGTGACATGGGTGTGCCACAACTTATGTAAATTAGAAACCCTATACTTCGCATGCGGTTCGAGTTTAGTGGGAACATTAGTTTTAACAGTCTTGTTACAAACGTATTTCTCATTGGTAACAGGTCATTTTTAAGTTTCCCGTGAGTGAACCGGGTAAGTCCCTAAGAATATGTTTAGTGGTTATAATTTACTACTGCATTGAGTCAGCTTTAGTAGAGTTTATTATGGTAATGTGTAGTGATTAAATACTGTATGGTTAAACGATAGTAAAAATGTAGTGATATGATTGTCGTGCCGGATACTCCGGGAGGAAAAATCTTTATATTGTGCGGCGCCACTTGAAATAGGGTTGTGCCCATATATATAGAAAAAAAATCATAGTATTATAGACCTCAGCGAGTATGTTGTCTAGTTATATGTGATTTCGGTGCGTAGGAATTTATTTTACTGAGGAGACTCAGGATGCATTATGTTCTTCTTTGAGCAGAGAGATAGAGCTCATTATATATATAGCGCTGCGTACCTGGGATAGTGATAGTGCCATGCTTTATGTTATGTTTAAAGACATGAGAGTGGACGAGAAAACTCTTATGTCAACATACGAAGATTGTAGAGACGTACATAGTATGGATTGAGGGCCTTACGGATCTCAACAACCGACTAGGTTAGGTAGTAGTGTATCGTGGGGGGTCCTTGTTTGGATTTCGCTTTGCTAGACATCTCACACATGAAACTAGCAAACATCGGGAGTGGAGAGAAGTTTAGTCGATAGTCGTAAGTTTTGTATGTTGTTTATTGTACCTATAAAAGAATATAATTGAGAGTTGAAAATTCTTTTATAACTTACGGAAGATAGAGTCGCCAAGCCTTAGTATCATGCGAAATATAGCAATGATGCCATTAAAGGATTGAATAAGTTATGACTAGTGGGGTGGTTGAGTGCACCCCTACTAGATCAACATACCCAGTGTAAAAGAATTGAAGTAGGAAAATTACATGTCATTTGTATTATGATTCGCGAGGCATAGGGTGTATGGGCGCCCGAGGTAATTGGGTCAGGCAGTGGATTTTGGTTAGCATGTGAATTCGATAACATGTAGTCGGGTAAGCCGAAGCCTATTCACTAAGATATGTCAGAGACTTACTATTTAATATAAACTGAAATTTATTCAGGAAATACAAAATGTATCAGGATACAAACAACAGTGGTGATGGGTTATGATGTAAGGTAATATTGCAAGGATAGTCTTGCAGTGGGTCACCTAACCGTTGAAAAAGGGTGGACAATTCGAAACCAGTAGGGGCTTCTTCCACTAGAGAATGGGAGAGTATCCCCAAGGATCTTCTCATGTAGCTGAGATGGTGAGATTATAGGTACTAAAATGCGATTGAGTACGGCCTAATACCCATAAAGGGATGGGCAGGACAAGCGGTCTAATCGGATGCGGGAGAAAAAAAAAATTATGTGGACCCTGAGATCTTAGAGGAGGATGGGAGCAGTACCTTCCACTAGTGGAGTTGCGTCCAAATAACTCTTATAAGTTCACGTTCGGGCAGAGTTCCAGTAGAAGTATGGCACAATAAACTTTATAGTTGTCCTACTTGATAGTTAAAGGTGGGGGATCAATTATTATTACAAATGTCGGAGAAGAATCGTTATTAGCGTATATATTATGTGTGAAATATATATTGCACAGCCAATTTACTTGTATGAACGACACGAGATGAAGTCATATGTATCTGAAAGGAGAATAAATCTACTGAGGTGCAAATAGTAGAAGGCTAGATAGTGAATATCTAAAATAAAGTTTAAGTAGTGAAACTTAAGCGAAAAGGCTTGGGCAAGAACCTATATGACAGGGTAACCTGAAGTTTAAAAACAAAAACATATGAAGTGTTAATTATAAAGGGTACTCAATAGCGTACTTTATGGGTAGGACAAAGTAGCTTACTTGTGAGCGCGAGAATGCGATGCGTATATTTTTACAGCATTGTCTGTACCAAGTATACTTTTTCTGAATTTCGGGATAAATTCCGTTGTAAGGGGAGAAGTATGTAACACCCCGTATTTTTTATGATTTAAATAATTAGGTGATTAATTATTATTGTGGGAATAAGTATGTAATTACTTATTATTATTGGATTAATTAAATTAAAAGGCGTGAAATTAATTGTTATTAATCAGGATTAAAATAATTATTAACTAGCGTGCCAAGTGTTAATACTTATTGTTGAGAATTATTGAATATTATTGTGTGATATGTAATATGGAATTATAACATTTGATAAATTGTCGGAAGTGAGAAATACGGCAGTTTGGTAATTTAAGTATGACACGCATGTGAGTTGTGTCGGGACTAATTGAATGGAATAAAAAGAGAATCTATTTTTATTAACTCGTATGGTCATTTCGAGTGCGCGATTGAGTCCGGGAGGGTCGATAGTCAAAATAGTATACCCGGGTGTTTAGTTTGGGTCCCAAAACAATTTTAGGCCTAACTGGTGTCCCGAGAGGCCATTATGATCAATTGTATTTTTGGGTTTAATTAATGGACGAAAATTGGGAGTTATTTTATCAGCCAAGAAAAGTCCTTTAGGGTTGTGAGACACAGAAAGGAAAGAACGGTCATAGAGGGTGTGAGGGAGAACCAAGCTCCAAGAGGGAAGGCCAAATTATCCTCACCTTGCACAATCGTGACCACCAATGCGTAGATTGAGAAGAGAGGAACGCGTCTATACCAACATCACCAAAAGATTCAGAACTTCAATTTAAGGCAATTGTTTATTACTTGATTTTTTTTTAGCAAAAATCATGCTCATGTTACTGTAGGTGAAATTAATCATGATTTACTTATGAATTGGGTGAAAATTGGAGATTTAAATTATGATTAAGGATTGGTTTAATTAGTAGTTTAAAGCCCTTCATGTTAATCATGAAATTGAATTTCATATTGATGAATGAATCTGGATTGATTAGGTTCTTTAATTGAAATTTTGGAAACTAGGGTTCATATGAACTAATTTGGGAATTTAATATAATTATGAGGATTGATGACGAATTAGTGACCCTAGGATGATAGGAATGTTATATAAACTGCTATGGCTTGATTCGGTTTGATGATGAGGTGTTGGGTGATGAACCTTAGAGGTTTTTAGGGTTAAAAATGGTGAAAAACGCTGAATTCTGGGCAAAGGGGACCAACCAGTGCGCGTCGCGCGAAGTCGCGCAAAGTCTCGTTCGAGCGAGACTGCATCTCGCGTGAAGTCACTCGAATGACACGTAGCAATCGTTCGAGCGACAACCCTTCTGGTTCGAACGACGTAGGGAATTTTTGGGAATTTTTCTTAGGTCCAGTTTTGAGTTTACCGGTTTATTGGAGTGAGAGAAACTGCTAGATAGTAAACTTAAACAATACAGAATTTTGGGAAAGTATGTGAGAATTAATACTATAATTTTTTCGGTAGAGAGAGAATGTACCTTGGAGATTATGAGAGAGATAGTAATCTAAATATGTATTCTATACGTAAGTTATGATTAAAATACATATGAGAAGTATATATGTAGCTTGGGGAATTACCTATAAATCTTAATAGGACGTGTGTATGCCTATTATGCGATATTATTGTTAAGAGCACTAATGGGTGATAACCCAGGGGTGAAAGAATCTTATAGTTAAGCGCACTAATGAGTGATAACTCGAGGGTGCAGAAACTCTATTGTTAAGTGTATTAATGGGTGATAACCCGGGGGTACAAGGATGATTATTGTTAGGAGCACTAATGGGTGATAACCCGGGGGTACTGGATTATTATTGATAGGTGCATTAATGGGTGTTAACCCAGGGATGCAGGATTTTCTTGATAGGCGCACTAATGGGTGATAACCCGGGGGTGCTGAATTATTATTGATAGGTGCATTAATGGGTTTTAACCCGGGGATGCAGGATTTTCTTGATAGGTTCACTAATGGGTCTTAGCCCGGGGTGCTAGATTAGTATATATATATATGTATAGGGATGATGTGACTATATATATATATATATATATATATGAACTTGTGAATATTTCTGCTGTGTGAAATTAGTAGACTTGGTAATAATAATAATCATTTCATTGCACCAAGTGGTCTCAACCTAAGGGTGCAGGATTAGTGTATATATATATAGGGAGATGAGACTATATATATATGTATGAGTGTACTTGGGTAACTTTCTAATTTATTAGAATAGTAGATAAAATGGAAATGAGAAATGAAATAATCTTAGTAGATAAAAGGTTAACCATTCAAACGGTGAATAATGAAACTTAGTATGTGAGATAAACTATCTGAATAATGTATTGTATGGGCGATACGAAAATACTACTAGTAAGCATAGTTAGTATTAGTATGATTTCTGACTAGTTAGACTGGGAGGTATAGCTAGGGGAAGATTAGATGTACGTTAGGCATGCACAGTAGATGAGAGGTGAGAAACTCATGTGAGAGTTAGATAACTAACATGCGTATAAGACTTGTTTTAAGAACCAGTTTTAAATACTTGCTAAACCATTTTTACACCTCGGGATCTGACTCGTTTCTTGTATTTCTTCCCTCTTTTGCTATATATATATATATATATATATATATATATATATATATATATATATTAGTACAGGTGCCTAGCCACAGGGACACCGGTTCTAGATACTTGGATGGTTTGCCGAGTTGCAACTATTGTGGAAGTTGCGGGTCATTGAGATTAGACGCTTCTCTCATTTTATTCAGTTCCTACTTCAGATATTTCAGTTCAGGCATGTGTCACCCATCCTCATTAGCGGGATTGTACCCAGTTCCTTTGTAGTTCATTTCTGTTGGATTGAGTATTTATTATGATTTTGTTTGTGACTTTGAACTGGAAGGTTTTATCCAGTCTTAATTATTCAGTATTTAATTCAATCAGCATTCAATTCTGGTGTGTGGTTTATAATTCAATGTTCAGAAATTAATTGATTTAATTGGTTTCAAATTAAATTGGACAATGTTTTGACACTTACTTAATTAAATGTTAGGTAATTAATTGGATTTATGTTTTCGACAGTGATGCTAAGAATGAACTAACCGAACATTTTGTTATAAATTTTATAAATGACTGATCACCCGATATTTAATTGGGTGGGGTGTCACAGTTACTCCCAAATATGATGGTAAGACTTATCCCGTCCTTCACGTAGAAAAATACCAAGCAACAACTGACATTTATGCAGTCCCAACTGAGATACACTATCGTGCATTCAAAAGTACCATTACTGGGTCGGCCCAGATTTTGTACAATAATTTACCCTGAATATAAATTTCTAGCTTCCATGATCTGGACGAGCTATTCATTAGAAATTTCACTTTGGGGACAAACCCATTAAAAGGGTATATCATTTATTGAGTGTTCATCAATGACCAAGGGAAACCACTCATGAGTATATAGCTCGTTTTAACATTGAAAACCTAGAGGTAGTGGATTACGAAGAAAAGAGTGTTATTACTGCTTTAATGATCGGACTACTCCCCAAGAAGTTGTATTATACACTAGACAAAGAACCCCCTAAAACCATGAAGGCATTTATAGATAAATATGGAAAAATCATGAATGCCGAGGAGGCTATGACCTCCAAGCAAGTCTGAGGTTCTAAACTCGATAGTCATAAAAGTTCTGATAAAAAGGAGTAAAATGATAAGAAGGTTAAAAAACCTAAAAAGTATGATGAATACACTCCTCTCACTGTTAGCATGCATAACATTTCGGAAGAGATTAGAAGAATTAGGGATATCAAATGTCTACGAAAGTTAACGTCCTCTTTTAACAAGAGGGACAAGTCTAAGTATTACGAGTTTCGCAAGGATCACGAGCATACCACAGACAATTGCATTGCCCTGCAAAATGAAATCAAAAATCTCATCCGTCTTGGTAAACTATCTAAGTTCGTCGATCGAACGGAAGAGAGAGATTCCCGAAGGAGATCAAAATCTCCTTGCAAAAGCAGAGATGACAAGAAAATAGGTCAGCATGTTTATTTAGAAGATGATCCGAATCTACCTAAGAAATTCTGAGAACCTAAACTCGGTATAAAAATGATATATTTTGGCTTCCATTTCATTGCAGGAGGAGACACTAGTGGTGGCGATGAGGTAGTCAAGCGAAAAGCCTATTTAAATGAGGCTAAGGCATGCTCATATTTTTGACAAATTAACTTATCTCATGAGGTAAATGATCACCAAATAAAGGTGAACAAAGACAAACTGGTAATTGGTTTCTCTAAGAATGACTTACCTAGGGTGCTCTACTCATGATGATCCTTTGGTCATCACTATGAGAGTACATGAAGTAAGGGCGGCTAGATTCCTAGTAAACAATGACAATTTAGCCGATGTTATGTTCTACAATTACCTCCATAGTTTAGTATTACTTGACAGCGAGTTGGAACCTTACCAAAGTCCCCTATTAGGTTTCTTTGGAGAAAAAATATACCCTCTAGGAACTGTCAAATTGGAAGTTCTTATCGGTGTAGGACTGAAAGGATCCGTTTCTTCGTCTTAGACAAAAAAGTCTAATCAATCTAAAATATGATCCTCGACAGGTTCGGCCTAAAAAAATTTAAAGTTGTACCATCTAATATCCATCAGTGTTTGAAATTCTCCAGTCATTACGGGGTCGACGTTGTGAAAGGAAACCAAGTTGAAGCTAGATAATGCTATTATACTTCAACCAACCATGAAATAATAAAGAAGATCACCACCACCTACCAGATTTGAGACCTTAGATTCCCGCAAAAAAGGATGATTTAGTTAAAGAGCATGTTGTGGAGGCCACTGAAATAATTTCCAAGATGACGAAAGACCGGAAAGAACCACGCAAATTGGCTTAACTCTAGAACCAACCCTCAAATAGTAATTAATTAAATTCTTTAAAGATCGAAAGAGTGTATTCTCATGGAGCCATGAAGACATGATAGGAATTAATCTAGAATCCATGAGTTGAACATCATTTAAGACGCCAAGTTGATCAAGCAGAAGCGATGTGTATTCAGTCCTAAAAAGAACATGGCAATCTACAAAGAGGTAGACAAGTTGCGAAAAGAAAAGTTCATCAAAGATGTTAAGTGCCAAGACTGGTTGGCCAATGTAGTAATGGTGAGAAAGAATAATAACAAATGGTGTATTTTCATGGACTTCACGAACCTCAATAAGGCATATCCATATGAACATTTTCCCTTGCCAAGAATTGATCAGTTGGTCAATGTTACAGTCATATATAAATTACTCCACTTTATGGATGCCTATTTAGGGTACAACCAAATCAATATAAAGCTAAAGGATAGGGACAAAACATCATTCATCACCAGCCAAGGTACTTACTATTACAATGTTATGCCTTTGGGGCTTAAAAATGGTGGAGCAACATACCAGAGGCTAGTGAATAAAGTCTTTGAAGAATAAATCGAAAAAATATGGAAGTCTATGTGGATAATATGCTTAATAAATGAAAGATAGTTGCAGACCACATAAAAGACTTGAGTCAGGCGTTTGATCAGCTTGAGAAGCATCATATGAAACTCAATCCGACCAAATGTGTATTCAGCATATAAGAAAGAATATTCCTTGAATTCATAGTAAATCAAAGGGGAACTGAAGCCAATCTATATAAGATTAAGGCGTTGGTCGATATACAATCTCCCTTATGCAATAAAGATGTGCAGAAGTTGACAGGAAGAGTAATAACTCTTAATTGATTTGTCTCATAATCTACTGATAAGTCTACCGTTATTCAAGGTACTAAGAAAAATTTTGAGTGGAAAGAAAAATGTGAAGATTCTTTTCAGGAGTTGAAAAAATACTTGGGATCTCAATAACTACTCTCTCGACCAATCATGGGATAAAGGTTGTACTTATACCTTGTTGTATCTGATTCGACGGTTAGCTCGGTCCTCATCTAATTAAGAAATAGAGTTCAAAAACTAATGTATTACACTACTAAGGCCTTTAGGACAGAATATATTCGATATCCCCACTTAGAAAAACTTGAATTGGCCTTCATTTAAGCATCAAGAAGAATGAATCCATATTTCCATGCACATACTATTGTGGTGTACACATACCTACCATTGCATCAAGTTATCCATAAGCTAGAAAAGTTAGGGAGATGAATGGCTTGGGAAATGGAACTAGGAGAGTAAGACATATTCTATGAGTCCGAAACACCATTAAAAGGTTAAGTGGTGGTAGACTTCATAGCAGAGTTTACGTACGAAGAAAGAGTATCTGATCAAATGGACGAGCAGACTTCTTTAGAAGAGAGACTAATGCCTAGCCAAATCGAGTAAGCTTCTCCGAAAGATAGTTCTACGGTGGATAAACTAAAACCATCCACTGCATGAGAATTCGTGAAATAGTACCTCGAGTAGAGTAAAAATTTGTTCAAAGAGGGACCTTTGAATGAAGGGAGCTTTGATGAAGAAATTCCTCTCTGGAAATTGTATGCAAATAGGTCTTTATGTACAATAGGCAGTGGTGCAGGATTAATTATCCAACACCCCTGGTGAACATAGATGTGGAGTATACACTTAGTTTTTAATTGAAAGCTTCCAATAACGAGACAAAAATTAAAGGTTAATTATAGGTCTGGAACTAGAATTATCACTAAGTGCCGAGCAAATCATTGCTCATGATGACTTCCAATTGATCGCCAATCAAGTTCTAAGGATATATGGAGTCAAAGGAGAACTCATGACAAATTACCTGGCCAAAGCTCAACCAACCATCTCTACATTCTTGGAATTTAGAATGGTCTTCCAAGAATTGAGAATTCCCGAGCAGATGCACTTACTCGACTAGCTTAAGCAACCATGACAGAATTAAGGAGGACCATTCCATTGAAAATCCTAGAAAATAGGAGCATAAATAAGGAGAATGTCATCTTAATAGCAGTAGACTTTGGAGCCTCATGGATGGATCTAATCAAGGGGTATATTAAAAAAGATCTCTGCCCGAAGGCCCAAAGAAGGCGAGGAAGTTAAGGTATAAAGCAGCCTCCTATTTACTAAAAAAATGATCCTTGTAAAAGAGAGGATTTATTATTTTCTTAATTCGATGTGTCCACCTAGCTGAAGTACCGGGCCTAATCAAGAAAATGAATGAGGGATTTTGCAGAGCTCACTTAACAGGACGATCATTAGTTCGATGAGTAGCCACGTAAGGATACTACTACCCAACTATAAACGCAGATTGTGCTTCATATGCTAGAAGGTGTGACATTCGCCACCATACATAAAAGACTGAGGGACTCTAACCCCAATTACTTCCCCTTGGCTTTTTGCCACCTAGGAGATTGATTTGGCCAGCCCATTATCGAAGACAAAAGGTCGATTTAAATATTTGGTCGTTGTTATAGATTACTTCACAAAGTTGGATAAAGCTGAGTTACTAGTTGAGATGCCTTACGAAAGAGTTTTTCAATTTATATGAAAAAATGTCGTATGTCGATGTGGCATTCCATATGCCTTCATCACGAACCATGGAACTTAGTTCGATAACAATAAGTTTGAGAATTATTGCATTCAATCCAAGATCCAAAAGTTACACTCTGCGCTCGGACATCCTCAATTCAATGTCCAAACAGAGGTGACCAACAAAACATTACTAGATGGTTTGAAGAAGAGACTTAATGATGTCAAAGGAAATTGGATCAATAAATTACACAGTGTCTTCTGGGCCTATAGAACCACGTCGAGGACAGTTATTGATGAAACTTTATACATGCTTGCATTTGGAATCGAAATTATAGTTTGTATAGAGATCGGTTCACTTAATCATAGAGTGCTTAATTTTAACTCTCCTAAAAGTGATCTTATGAGAAGGATAGATTTAAACTTGGTAGAGGAAGTAAGGGAGAATGCTACTCTTCAAATAGCTTCTTATCAACAACATACTACCAGGTTTTATAACAGAAGAGTGAAGTGAAGCAACTTAAAAGAGGGAGATTATGTTCAAAAGAAGGTTCTCCAGAAGGGAAACGAGTTAAAGGCCAATTGGCACGGTCCATATTGCATCTCTTTAGTTATCCGACTAGGTACCTATCGTTTGGAGACACTTGAAGGAGCATAATTCAAGAACCCATGGAATATCGAGCATCTTAAGAAATATTATCAGTGATTCTGAATTGAAGTTTCCAACACCTATGTGGCAACTCTTTTCAATTTTAATAAGAAATTATTATTTCATCATCAATCGACTTCCTTTTTATGTTTTTGTTTGGGAGTGGGAGATAACAATCTCTAATGTAAAAAGAAAACGATACTATAAAAATAGCCAAACAATTAAGTTTTTGGCAAAACATCATGTATGACTTCGTCTTTGACAAGTCACTAACAAGAAGTTCCTAATTATAAAAAAATTCTTGTATGACTTAAAGTCAAGAGAAAGAAGTTTTACCATACCAAGTCAAGGAATAAATTTCTTATAAAATTTGGTCGCTAATGGTAACTAATTCAAACACTTAGCCTAAAATTACAAAGATACATCTGGACAACTTAAGGTAGGACAACTCAGGTTCATCCAAATAGGTAACTAGTCAAGAAGATTATCCGTTCAAGGGTCGACCACATAATCACTATGCTAAAACATTGGTAGGATGTAACCATACGTATAAAGTAGAGATAAACAACTCATGTATATTTAATAATAATGCAAATGCATCACTATTACAAGTTACTATTTATTTATTTCAAATATTAAGGCATAAAAATATCACGACTTTTCACTAGGCTGGATACTTTCCCAAAGATTATCCATCCCCTTAGGGGGACATCAAGAGTAGAAGGCATAACGGTGGATCTCAAGTCCCTAAGTATTCCTTATCGACTGAAACTAGGTCTATCTACCAAGTGAAGTGGTTGGACAAAGGTATCTTCCCCATGAAGGTCATAGTCACCCAAATATTTTCTAATACGACTTATTGGTATGGAATCAGTAGGAATCTAGTTAGCATCTAGACTAAAAGGAAGATTAGGGTACTCCAAGCAACCTGGATCATTCAAATGGCATAGGGAATCTTCCTTGTGTACCTTTAAAACTATCAAAGCAATCAGCCAACCCCATTTATAGCATTCTCACATGCCTTATTCTAGCTCGTCACCCATGTGTGCCAATGCCTCGTCGTAGCCATTCATACAAACAGTTTGTGGTTGCTTATAAAAGTGAAAGGTAAGATGATCGATGTTCTCATTTAACTTATTGATATTAGCGGCCTGGTTCTTGATCAGAATGACCTAGTTGCCCAGACTTTTCTTCGTTCTTTCCTTCACAACAATGGGCCGAGCATCTACCACCTGCTTTGATGACTAGCCACTATTGGACTTCTTTAGACTTCCTAACTCCTCCAACAAGAATACATCTTCATTCTGGTCGGCACTTACTGATTTCTTCAGACCTTCTAATTCATTTCTTAATAAAAAAAATTTCTTATTCTAGCAAGCTAGCAACCTCCCGAGCATTGGTCAACTCAGACTTTATTACAAATTCCTTTTCCCTGTAAGCCGAAGAGACATCTTGCAGTTTTTTTATCAAAACCCTTCTCAATACTCAATCGAACATATTTTGCCTCATAATCAGCATGAAGACTAGTAAGGGATGCTTTATGATCCTCCTATATCTTGAGAATCATCTCATAATAGGAAGCATTGGTCGCCACAGCTTGACTAAATAACCTATGAAGATGAACATAAGCTTCCATGACCTGGTTAAAGGCATCCAAGCCAAGTAGTTCCTTCAGTTCATCTTCCTCCAAATCTTCATAACCTGCCCAAAAAAGTGAAACACTTCTTCTGAAGAGAAAGCTTTTAGCTGCAGTTATGACAGATCTCCTGAATTTGAACTGGAAAATTGAATATGAGTACAAAAATCAAGGAGAAAATTCAGCAAACATCAAGATTATGCAAGTGAAATAAAGAGCAATCTTTAAATCTGTGGAAAGGTACATCAAAAGGATAATCTTTTCGAATTATAAGAAAACCAAACATTACAAATTAAAAAAATTGAAAACGAAAAACAATCTCAATGTGTTTACACCTTATCTTTGTCTTAGGTCACATCATATGTTGGTCGAGAAGATACCATTGAAGTCTCAAGTATCATAGAAGACTCACCAGTACCCTCCTCAACTTCTATTTCCTCATCAATAATGGGAAGAGTGTCGGGATCACACTGCTGGAAAAGTTTTGAATCAATACCAGTGCTAACATGCTTAAAGGTAGTGTCCCATCCTTCTTTTAAAGAGGTTTTATTCATATAGTCAATCTATAAAGTTGTAGTAGTAAAGTCCTTATCCCATACATGAGTATAGACGTCCTCCTTCTCTTTCTTCAGAGTGGCCTTCAAGCCTTAGTACCTACCCCCCATCTCAGTACACTATAGCAAAATAGGCGAATGGTCACGACCAAAATCCCTGACCAAGACTTTGGATCGCGGTCTTGGTTTGTGACCATTTTGGGCGCGACTAATTTCGTGGGTCGCGGTCCAACTCCGTGACCAATCGGGGGTCACAACCCTGAGGGGTCATAAAAGATGGTCGCGAACTTGAGCCGTGACCCACACCACCACGGGAAAAAAATGGTCGTGGCCAAAGTCTCTGATCCCCAACCGTGATAAAAAATGGTCGCCATCAAAGTTCGTGACCCACACCGCGATGAAAAAAATTTGAAAAAAATGGTCGCGGACAAAGTCCGTGACCCATACTATGACCATTTTTTATCGCGGTGTGGGTCACAGATTTTGACCACGACCATTTTTTTCTAACGTGGTGTGGGTCACGTACTTTGACCGCGACTATGTTTCATCACAGTTGGTGGTCATGGACTTTGGCCGCGACTATTTTTATGTGCGACGGAAATAATAAAAATTGTCATGGATAAAGTCCATGGCCATATTTATCTAGAATAAAAAAATGGGTTTTTTTGGGTCCAATCCTAAATTTGGGGGTCTCGTGACTGCACGGTCAGTTGCTACGTGTAACATTAGACGCGCACGAGGTGTTTCAAATATTTATTTTTGCCAAAACAATTAAAAAAATCATAAATTACAAATCCGGAACGTAGTTAATAAACTAATTTACATACAAACTTAAAAATATTATAAGTCTTAATAATTCACAGACCCTAAAAAAATTGGGCAGAGTTTCCTCTATTTTCTAGACATTCCAAACCCTGTTAATATAAAACCTGCTTATTATAAAGCCCGCACGGACATAAAATTTAACAATCAAATTATAAAAGTTCGCATGGCCATAAAACTAAACAATAAAACTATAAAAGTCCGCATGGCCGTAACACATAAAAAACATAATCCTAAATGTCAACAACATTATATAAACAATCTTCATGTCGTAAACCGTTCCCCTCTAATGCCATATTTTTAAATCCTAAGTCTAGCTATTTTCAAGTTACCATCTTATTCTCAAACTGGGAGTTCCGTGACCAAAAGGTAAGTTCCTATGAGTTACATTGGTCTCGTGCGAGGTGTTGGTGCCTCTCACGGGGTTGTTTGGTGGCTATTTTAGGTTTCTCCCCTCTAACGTCATGTTTTAAGCCTACGTCTAGATTTTTCAAGTTATCGTCGTATTTTCAAATCAGGAGTCCTGTAACCACGCGATCATTTCCTATGAGATACATTGGTCCCGTATAAGGTGTTGGTGCCTCTCACGGGGCCATTTGGGGGCTATTTTGGGTTTGCCCCCTCTAACACCATGTTTTTAACCATAAGTCTAGACATTTTCAAGTTATCATTGTATTCTCAAACTGGGAGTCTAAAATATTTTCAACATATTATCCAACAATCAAACTAATAATTATCTCGTACTCCTTCTAATTATCCCATACTCCTTCTAACATACTATCCCAAAGAAGATAAGAAGAGAAATCATGAAGAAGATCGAGAAGATGATCAAGATGACCCCGATCTCCCCAAAAGATCAAAACATCCAGAACGTGAGGTATTTTCTATCCGTTTTGGGTCATTTGATTGTAATGTTATTACTGGTGGAGATGCAGGAGGTGGAGACCTTACTGCAGAAAGGAAAGCTTACCTCAATGAGGCTCAAGCTTGTTCATATATTCAACGGATAAATCTAGCTGAAGAAGATCGCCCGAGGAAGGTGAACAAAGATAAACTTGTCATCGGTTTTTCTAAGAATGACCTCGCAGGTGTGCTATATCCTCATGATGACCCATTGGTGATCAAAATGAGGATGAAGGAAGTAGTGATTTCACGAGTATTGGTGGATAATGGAAGCTCGGCAGATATCATGTTCTACTCATGCTTTGACAGCTTAAATTTAAAGTTGTCTCAGCTGGAGCCTTATCATAGGCCCCTCCTCGGTTTTGCTGGTGAGAAAGTTTTACCACTTGGGACCATCAAATTGGATATGTTCATCGGTACATGGCCTGCTTATCGAACAGAAAGAGTGCGCTTTTTTGTGATGGATAAGAATGTTCAATCAGCTTACAATATCATCATGGGAAGGGTAGGATTGAAGAAGTTAGAAGCAGTATCATCTACTGTACATCAATGCCTAAAATTTCCAACCAACTTTGGAGTAGGAATTGTGAAGGGTGACCAAAAAGTAGCTCGGGAATGCTACTATTCATCTGTCGAGCAAGAAGAACTGGAAGAATCTAGGAAAAAGACTACCACCTATCAAGTGGATGAAGGTGCAGAAATTGAAACGTTAGATCCTAGAGACAAGTCGCAGCTCGTAAAAGGTCAGGTGGTGGAAGCTACTGAAAATGTCATTCTGGACGACGAACACCCGGAACGAACAACTCAAATCGGTTCATCGTTGGACACCCCACTAAAACAGGAATTGATAGCCTTCCTAAAAAGCAGAAAATAAACTTTCGCATGGAGCCACGAAGATATGCCAGGAATAGACCCAAATTTCTTGTGTCACGAACTTAATGTGAACAAGGAAATCAAACCTTGAAGTAGCGAAGAAGAGTGTTCAGCCCCGAGAAGAACCAAGCTATACAAGAGGAGGATCGTCTAAGGCATAAGGGGAATTTATGAAATTCAGATCTCGACGCATTAGAACTTTCATCACTGATGGCCGATCAAGCAGATGCTCAGGGCGAGAAATATCAATGTTAGAATGAAGACTGTAGTCGCCGAGATATTTAGAGATTAAGCACTGAGGGATTGCCCGAGCAGGAATCCAGCTCATATCAAGTTTAAAAGGTGGCACGAGCAACTCGAGCAATCCAGGGTTATGATAATCCCATAGATAATGGCCCTGCTCCAATTTTAATACACCCGGTGCATTCAGCCATCCTTGTTTATAACCCTCATTATTCTCTTGCTGGATTCGATCATCAAGATGGTAGAGGGCTTCATTATAGCCAGCCATCCAAAACTCTCTAGGCTGCTTGTGGAATTGGTAAGTCAACCTTTCCAGCTGCTCGTGGAGATTCTTCACAAAAATTTCTTTATTCTCCAAGGCGGATCCTTGTGTGGAAAGTTGCTCGTTAAGGTCCAGAATCTTCTTGGACATCCCTTCCAGAGATTTATTCTTCGTAACTAACTGAACTGCTTGATTTTCTAAAGATACTTGAGCTCTCGCCTCTTTAATAGTAACCCAAGCAGCTCTTGCTCGTCCCCAAGAAACTCTTGCTCGACCGCGAGCAGATGTAGAGGGTCAAATTATCTTTAAAGTCTCCAATTCGTCTCTCAAATTGGCATTTTCAACCTCCAGAAATGAGAAACCTTCGTCATTGACAGGGACCAAGGCTCCCGAGGTAGATACTGTAGATTTCAGTTGGGATATCTCTCCTCGCAAGTTATTATTTTCCTGTTCCAGCAGTTTCGCGATCTGCCTATGCTCTTCAACCTCGGTCTTCAAAGTCCTCTCCTTAATATCATAAGCATCGACTAACTTATCATATCCTTTGTCAGCATTTAGTTGTTGATACTTTTTCTCATACCCCTGATGCAAAAGGGCAGAAGATTCCTTGTATTATTGTTGGAGTTCCTCGATGATACCCCGAAGATCTTCAATCATCTCATAATATGCCACATTGTTGGCAACTGTACGGTCGAGCAAGCATTTCAAATATTGATAGGCTTCGACTGCTCGTTCCTAAGTGCCTGGACCAAGGATGTCGATGATTTGATCTCCAGTCAAGTCAGCATGGCCAGCCTTGAAGTACTCATTACATTTTTTCATCAATTCATTATCGTGAGCTGACAAGAGCTCCATTCTAGCCATAAACTAGCAAAAAGAGGAGATAGAAAGAATTAAGAAGAAAGCTGACAGAGCAAGAAAAAGGGATTTAAGATGCACAACCAAAATGTCAAATTTTATTACATCATAAAAAGAGGTACATGGTTCAGAATTACATTCAACAACAAAATAAAAAGTAAAGAGAGAAGTCCGAACAACTCTACACCTTCTCCTTGCTTCCTAAGATTTCCTCGGGAGGCTTGGACGAAGAGGTAGGTTGCTCGGAGGGCAGAGAAAGCTGATCGGTAGACATGATGGTTGGTTGGGGCTGCTCGCAGCGAAGTTCAACAGTAGGAACCTGATCCCCAGCTGTTATCGAAGACTTTTCTGAGGCAACTTCATCCTCTTCTTCTTCTCCAGGAGAGGGAGGAGGACCATAAACATGGCGCTGAAAAAGTTCAGAACTTTCTGAGACCTTTAACTCCTGCAGAGCAGCAATCCATCCGTCCTTGAAGCATTTGAGGCTAGCAAATTCCATCTGAGAGGACATGACAGCTAGGCCTTTGTTCCAACCCTTGTCCCAGCCAGCGCTGAAGGACTTCTTAACAGCCAGTTTTCTCTTTGCCTTCTCTGAGGAAATCCTCTCAGTATGAATTTCCTCGGCAGCCTTCATTTTTCTTTCTAGCTCCTGCTTCTAACGATCAGCTTCATGGAGTCTGCCGAGTTCCTCTTCAACAGTTTTGAGCTTAGTCTCAAGCTCTCTAGTATTTTTGAGCTTTTCCTCAAGCTCAGTATTCTTCTTCTCAAATTCTTTCATTTTCCTCTCCAACTCCTGAGAGGCCTCCACAGCTTTCTCTCTCTCTTGCTCGATGGATTTTAGTTGCTTCTCCCAGGCAACCTTATCTTCGTTATATTTCTGACGAGAATCCTTTAAGGACCGTGTCAGGCCCATAAAAGCTTCCTCTACACCTCCCTAGGAGCTCGAGGCCTTGATGGCCTCATCCTTTTTCAGAATAGTGTTGAAACAGGTTACCAGCTGGAAAAAGAAAATAATTATAAGTCAGTGCAGGGACATAATATTGAAAAATGAAAGTTTAGATTAGTAATACTTACTGAGGAAATGTGTTGAGCTGCCAAGGTGGTAACCCTATCCCGAGAAATACTGTCTTATATATCTTAGATCTCGGGGATAATCCAAGACTTCACCGAGCTCATGGCAGAGCTCAGAGCAACAAAAGTGGGAACACCAATTCTCGCAGTTAGAGGCTGAGAGATAGATTCAGCCAATTTATCCGAGGAACTTTTCTTCAACCTCCTCGTAGGAGCAGGAACATTCTCAACCAAGGATGATGTCTTGGTCGGTGATATAACTATAACCTCGCTGGGAGGAGAGATAGCAACAACCTTGCTCGGAGCCACTGGGGGCTTCTCGGCAACCTTTTTAATAGCTACTGGAGGGGGTGCATCAATTTTTCTTGTCCCTTACTCTGGGACATCTTGCTTACTTCTCTTTGCCTCTACAGAGGCAGAATCTGGTTTGTCAAAATATGAGGGAGCTTTTCGTCTCTTCATTCTGATACTGAGGGGAAGATTTGATTCAGGAGAGGAATCTTCAGAGGTTGGTAATGGGTCGATGTCACCTACTACTGGACGAGCAGTAAAGGATGAAGTGTAACTCTTGTACTGCAACAAATAAGAAGCTAATTTAATGTGTTCGTCAGCAACAGTTTGGTGCAAACTCCAGATAAGTTTCAAGTGCCTCAAATTGACATCAGTTTCTTTAAGGGATTTTCTTTTGCTATCAACTGCAAATAAACAAAAAACTAAAATGTCAATGACGCATTTTATCAAAAATATAGAAAATATAATTTCAAAAATAAAATAAAAACAACCTATCCCATTGCCGTAAGGGGGGCACTTAGGCCCCTGATATACATCATCTCCATTTAATGGAGCATGTTGCCAATTTTTCATAACAACCCCATGCTCGAAGTAATCCCTGTTGGCATCTGGGAGATTGACAACTAAAGCCCTATTTAAAAACCTAGTTTTTAAATAAAATATGCTATCACTAACAGCCCATCTATAACAAAACATAATTTCTGGAATTCCTAAACGAGTTCCATGAATTTGGTTTAACCTATGAACTCTATTAACTATTCTCCAAGTGTTTGGTGCTATTTTCGCAGGAACAACATCAAAAAACTGACAGAACTCCAAAGATAAGGGATTTGGAGGAAAAGAAAAGCCACATTCATCTACAAAGAGACTGGGGAACCAATGTCCCTCAGCCAAACGAAAATAGTCAGAAGGTTCAGAAAGCTCTTCCAATATAACCCAGGAAGGAATAGAAAAATCATAACGAAATTTATCAAGCGACTCAACAAGGTAAACCATGATGAACAAAAGAAATAAAAGAGAAGGAAGAAGATCTTACAGGAAAAAGATGAATCGGGTGACAACGAACAATGGAAGAAATGAATGCATAAGATAGAGATGAAGTGAAGAAGTTCTAAAGATGCAGATTTGAAAAAGTAAAAGATGATCGAATTTTCTGAAGCGTTTAAATACTTTACCTCAAGAATGGAGAAAAGCAATGATTACCAATATAGACGATTGCGTATCCGACGGATAAAAAGAAGAAAAAGGTACGAAACACGAAGCGGTTATTAAAATTTAAAATACTTTAAAAAGCCTGATACTATGCACTCAAAAAGGGGCTACAAATAACGAACGTATGTCGAAAATCCATAAAGTTTAGGCAGCGTAATGTTCCATACTTTTCTTCAACATCAAACTACGAAACATTGGGGGCTTCTGTTGATACCAAATTTAGTCTGCTGACGTGGACCGATTATGTGGAGACACGTGTCAACTTACATGGCACCCGCAAACATTTTTGAACAACACCTGGACTCCGAGGAACTCAACCTCCCCGACCAACTCAGAATGCTCCGAGCAATAAGTGTTCTCCGAGGAACTCTACTATACCGATCAACTCATGTATACCGAGCTACTTAGGCGGTCCGAGCAGCTTAGGCGGTCCGAGTTGCATCTCATACAGAGCATTCATATTCGGATAATCAAGAGGATGACTGCGCATTTAATGCTCATTATTATCACACAGACGCATACGCCTATTGGACAGCTGTATATTATTCTTTCATTTGTACCGCCTCAAGGCTATAAATACATTGTAACCTACTTATTAGCAGGGGACTCGGAATTTCTTGGTAAACCCATTATCGAGAATTCTGCAAATAGTCAACAATAACACAAACAGTGGACGTAGGCCATTCAAACAAGGCTGAACCACTTTAAAAATCTCTTGTCTTGTTTATTTTTATCTGTGATTAAATAATTAGGTTAAATCTAGTTTTTTATATCAACACTTGGTATAAATGTATATTAACCCCCTTTTTAAAGAAAAGATGGATAGTTAGTAATTTCGAGTTACCAACATATATACCTAGATGTACTACGATAAAGAACATTATTACACATTCTAAATGAAATGTAGCAAGAAAGACTTTATTTGTGTATAATATTTTGAGACTATAGAACTGAACTATTTATAGTTTATGTTATTCATCAATTACACTACCATGAAAGTTATTGGAGAACTAGATTTCGAGCAATATATACTAACCAATATGATGCTCAACTAGATCAAGATATTAAACTCTATTATCAATACATAGATAAAAACATAGCTAAGAAATTACAAGAAAATGTAGACAAAAAAGGAAAGGGATTTTCCTCTTATCTAGAAGAAGGGTACTGAGAAAGCAGTACAAAAGACTTAACACCAAAAGGTATTATTAATAAACCTCAAAAAGGAATATCTATTCTTGAAAAGAATAATTTAGGAATTTTTACTAAACCTAATGTATGTTTTGTAGAATTATTTATATAACACAAAGATTATACTAAAAGACTTTTAACTTTTATAGATACATGATGCTCATAGAGTATTTGTAAGGCTAATGCCTTCCCTGAATAATATTTTCAAGACACTAATCATGAGATTCATGGTAAGGTATCTAATGGATAACCATTTAACTTATATTTTCAAACTATTCATATTTTTTTCAAAATAGGAAATCAGCCAAACAAAACTGTAAATCATTAGTTTTGGATTATGGATCCCCGACCTTGTTTCACAGGATACATCATATTAGGTCAAGACTTTATTAGTAAATATCATTTGTATACCCAATATAATGATAAGATTTTACTTAAAAATAAAGAGGAGTTTAATATTATCACCCCTCTAATTAATTACATGACTGCTTTCAACCTTATGCAGGTCAAGCCAAATTATACCCATCAAAGTTCTTTAACTGAGCATGGTGGACCTAGGCATACAAACCTATAAAAAGCCTAAGAAATAACTAAACCCTTACAAAAAGAATGTAAGTGTCCAGACCAAAAGTGTTATAAGCAAATATCACTTATACAATAAGAAATTCTAGATCATTCCCAACAAGCCTTATTAAAGGCCCAAGCTATATCTAAACAAAAGAAAATGGATATAGAAGTAGAAAAATGAAAGATTAAGGAATTAATATAGTCTACTTTAGAAGAAAACCCCATTTCTTAGTGGGACAAATACCAAAGTTATTATGAAATTATTCCTATTAACCCAGATACCATTATTAATTGTGGAACTTACAAGAAATGATATTCATAAGAAGATAGAGAAGAATTTAAAAAAGACATAGATGAATTGCTTAAACTAGGCATTATTAGAGAAAGTAGAAGTAGACATAATAGCCTTGCCTTCTACGTTCGAAATGAGTCTGAATGAAAGAGAAAAAAAATATATGGTCATAGGTTATAAGCACCTTAATAACAATTATGAATTCGATACTTATAAAATACCAGACAAAAATAAACTAGTCAACCTGATTGAAGATATAATTATATTTAGCAAGTTTAATTACGAGTCGGCTTCTAGAAAATTAAGATGCTCCCAGACAGTATTACTTGGACAACCTTTATTATGCCCCAAGAAAATTATGAACGGTTAGTTATTCTATTTGGATACTTAAATTCCTCTCAAGTATTTCAAACATGAATGTATAATATCTTTAGACCCTACTCAAAATTTTATCTTGTTTACATAGGTGATATTCTTGTAGCCATGAAGACCGAAGTAGAATATGTAGACTATCTCAAGAAGATTATTTTTGAATTAGATAAATAGGAATTGTTATTTCTGAAAAGAAAATGAATTCATTCCAGACCTAAATAGACTTTGTGGGAATGCATATTAATAAAGAAAAATTATCCTTAGCCGAACACATAACAAAGAAGATTCTTGAATTTCCAGACGAACTTAGATATTGGAAACAACTACAATCATTTTTAGGATTGCCTAATTGTGTTGTAAACTTTATTAATAATTTAGCTTCAAAAAGACAAAGCTTAACATCCAAATTGAAAGAAATAGATAAGACTAGTCCTTTTAAATGGACTAAAGATGATTTTGAAGTTATAAAACAGATCAAAGAAGTAGTCAAGAATATTCCTCTACTCGAACTGTCTAATGCTGAAGACTAGTTTATAGTAGAAATAAATGCTTTAGGCAAATCATGGGAAGTAGTGTACTTTGCCATTGACCACCAGATTAAGAAGCAAAAAAATTATAGATACAGTTCTGGAACTTTTACTGATTCAGAAACAAGATATACTGCCCATGAAAAGGAAGTTTTAGCTATAGCTCATGCTATAGAAAACTATACGATTTTTCTTAGACCTAAGCATTTTACTGTTTATACTAATTCATCTTATGCAGTAAAATTCAGATACTTAGAATTATTAAAATCAAGAACCAATAGATTAATTAGATGGAAGCAATTTCTTAGTGGATATGACTTCTTTGTTATTCATATTAAAAGAAGTAAAAACACCATTCCAGACATCATATCTAGAGAACCCATATTTGCTAACAATATTTTTTCCTTTATTTATTATGAAAATAGATTTAGACACCATGAGTTCCTATGGACTGAACAAAGAGGACGTTGCAGGCTATCTTAGATGCGTAAAACCAAATGCTGATAAAACGTAAAATCAGAATTAGACTTGTATCCAAGATAATCAAGAAAAATCAATTATGAAAAACTTCGATGATATTCTTGTTGCTCTTGGAAAATCAAGAAATGAAATTGTTGCCTAAAATAGACTTAGTGGGAAAATGTATTTTTCCCAATATAGACCAGACCAAAGATATACAAACTCAACAAAATGTAGAAGAGAATTTTCAGATGATGAAAATACTTTTATAAATGCCATATGGTGGAATGTAAAGAATAATCTATGAGTAGAATTTAAGCAGAATTTAGTGGTTGTTGCTAGATTCATGAGAACCCAAAGACTTACAGTTACCCAACTAAGTGGTATTGCTATTCCTAGACCTCAGACTCAGACATATGCTCGGACTCTTAAAGAAACCTCCAAAGCTAGATTTCTTGATAATTTCTTTTATCAACAAAAGACTTTTAATACTAAGATTGTTATACCATTTGGTAATAAATATTTTCCAATTTCAGTAGAATGCCAGAGAGAGAATGATAACATTATTGATCATTTTAATATGTTATTATCTGAGATGAATGGAGATCCTTAACAATTAGTGGCTTCTTCAAAGAAGTTCTAAAAATTTATCTTATTGCAGAATCAAAGATGACACACATACTCTTGCAGACTATGGGTTCATTGGACTCATCTGGATACAGACTGTAGAAGATCTATTACACTTGGAAAAACTGTCCATGAGTATGCCAATAAGATAGAAGAATGTTTTTTCTTGTTTGCTAGAATTTATCAGATTCCTCCAATTTCTTGTAGGGAAAAAAGGGTTGAAGAATTTAAACTCGTTATATTTTCATCTTTTGCATTTGAAGACTTTTAGATCCTTTCTGAAGATGATACCAAATTTCAGATTGCCCAAGCCATGGAAACAATCGAGATTATGAAACTTTTAATAAGCCAAGAAAGATGGAATATTGCATAACATAATTCATACTTAATTATTTAAGTTGACGTGCCATTCAACGGTAGGCTCAAAAGAAAATCTTAAGAAGTGGTAGAGGTAGCTTTGTGTGCTAGCATCAGGTTGGTAGGCCTTATTAATGAATACTACAGTAATGATAATGATCCGGAAGATAAAGACAAATTAGATAAGATAAAAGAAGACATAAACGGAACAGAGAAGGGCCCCTCTTTATTCGAAAAATTATTAAAGACGGAAGACATGTGACACAAAATGCCAAGACTTCTTTTTGAAAAAGCAAAAACATGATAGACGGAATTATTAAAGGCCTAAAAAGTTTCTTTTTGAAAAGCAAAATCATGTAGACTTTAATTATTGTATTTTATTTCCATCGGTTTGCTTTTTGTAGCGGTTACCAATCATTTGTAGTGACCTTGTGATTATAAAAGGGAGCATCTGGAAAAGGAAAGAGGGAGGCAAAATACAGAGTGAGAGAAGTAGTAAAAGTATAAAATAGTGCAGATTTGGGGATGCACCGCATTGAGCATGTGTTAAACTTGAGCAACGTGATTGCACCTACGTATTCATCTCGTTAGTGAAATCAAAGCTTGCGTAGTTCGTCAGTCCATACGATACGCCGAAAAACTCGATTTTTGGTGGTTTTTTTGGTTTTGGTGCGCGAGGGGTGTCAAATTCTACTAGTCGCCTCCAAACGCCCGTATATCGTATAAAAATACGAAAAAATCGTAATGAAACTATGAAAATCCGTTTATGAGGGACCGCAAGAGGTTTGTGGGGAGAAGAGTTAGGTTTTCTCTCCT
Organism: Sambucus nigra; assembly: GCA_949130495.1. Lineage (NCBI taxonomy): Eukaryota > Viridiplantae > Streptophyta > Magnoliopsida > Dipsacales > Adoxaceae > Sambucus > Sambucus nigra. The sequence continues at coordinate 301,792,423 of OX422208.1, forward strand.
TATTTTTTCCCCAAGACCACCATCCTTCAAATAAGGGGAGGGGAACCCTATTTTTATAGAAAAAGTGCCTCAAGTGGGCTTGACACATGTCATTGTTCTTTGTGGAACTAAATGTCCCACTAGTTATGGTGCCACTTGTTGCGATATCTGTGTTGACATCTTAAATCATTAATAGAGTATTGTCTAGTGTAATTTATCAAATGCGAAGTATACGCCATATATTAAATCGCACGTGATAATATCTCAGCCCGTATAGGGTCTGGATTGTAGTAAAATTGGATAAATCATAAATCAATATTTGATTAAATTTGTGTGGTTAATTTATTAGATTGTTGGTGGTTAATTTATTTAACTCCATTCTACAAAGAGAGAGAGAGAGAGAGAGAATAATGTGCATATTAGTGATTAAACCTATTCAAATTAAGGGAGAAGTGAGAGTTGTATATACTTTTGCTATGAAATAAAAGTATTTTCTTTTTTAAAATATCTTTTGTTGTGTTGTTATTATACATCAAACACCTCCAACTTTCTGTTCATAGAGGACTATTGTGTGGAACCTCGAGTGTAGCACGTATGTGTTTTACCGTTGAACCGCCATCAAGTGCTAATTTTCCCTGAGCCATTAGTCAGGTGGGCGTTAGGTGTGGTGGCATACATGAAGAAAATGGGTCCAATGCCAATAGAGGATTGAGGTGTAATACATAAAATGGGAGTTGTTGGAGGTACAAACTGGAGAAGAATAATAACAAACTGAAGAGACAAATGGAAGAAGATAAAGTAATTGCAGACTAGAAGGAATGTATAAACTCAAACCAAACCATTAGGTATTTCAAATATTATTGTTAAATTTCAAAAGAACTTGCATGAGCCTTCAAATAACTATAGACTTTCTAGCTTTTGTTAATCAAACAAATTCAGATATAACAAGAGAAATTCACGAGTGGACTCTCTAAGATCCTTCACAAGGATTACTTATAGAAACTGCTTTAATATACGAAGGAGGTACTTACATATATATATAGACCATATTATTGAGTGGTTAACATGTGAAGTACCTAGAATATAAATAATTAGAACATAGATACGTGATCTCTTTAAACAAGATTTAAGAACTGATGATTTTGTGAAAGAACTTTTAGAATCAGAAAGTATCAAGAATATACTAGAATACTCAGAGATACTATATACATATTAAAATATATTATACATAAAAGGTGAGCTGAAACAAGAACTACCTTAATTAGATCAGGAGGAGTTCGTACTCTTATTAAATACGTATAGACAGCTGCTCCAAAAACATATCGAAGACTTTTGTCATCCTATGGTGACAGTGATTTAGACGAATTTATAGAAGACAATATAATTCATATTGTTAAATAAATATATAAAGAGACTAGACCGATAAAACCTCAATACCGTATAAAGTGTTTAAGATTAGATTATTTTGTTTCAAAACCTCTTAAAATTTCGAGACACACTAAGGAAAATAGTTAGATAGATAATCCTAACAATTCTGAAATACAATATAATAGTGATGGAGAAAGCGTAAGAGGTATCCCCAAACTTTATACACTTGGGCTTCCAGATTGATTAAGACTTTAAAATAAGCCTAAAGACTCTAGAATCTATTACGGTAGAAATTTCTATTTTATAAACTTTAGAAAAAGAGAGACAGAGAACAACTCTATTACACATCATACTTTTTATATCACCTATACATCACACCTAATTCTAGGACCTAAAACACTTTTTTCAAATTTTTTATTTTATCCATGGAGTTAACCTTCCAATCAACACATAGTCTAAAAATAAGATCAAAATACAATTTCTAGATATTTTTTAAAAATTCAACAGAAAACATAATTTTGAGAATTTTTTAAAAAATAGCTAGATAATATATTTTGACCTAATTTTTGGAATATGTGTTGATTAAAATGTTAATTTTAATACAAAAATATTTTTTTTGAAAGAAATGTTTCTTAGAGTCTAGAAATAGGTGTGATGTATGTGAGTCTTTGTCTCCCCCCTCTCTCTCATATATATATATATATGTCTCCCCCCTCTCTCTCATATATATATATATATATATATATATATATATATATGAGAGAGAGAGAGAGAGAGAGAGAGAGAGAGAGAGATAACATACCTTGAAGAGCAATGGAGGGTTAGAAGCTTTGGTTCCGTTTAGGGGGAAAATGATTTGGGGTTGTCTTTGGTGAAAATGACTAAAAGGGGATAAGTGAACCTTTTTTCTCGTGAAATGGGAAAAGACAGATGTGTTTTTTTAAAGGGATACCAACTCAGTAGTGGGGTTCCCATAGGGGCAGTAATGTGTGTGTGTGTGTGTGTATGGGGGGGGGGGGGGGGGGGGGATTAAAAGGAATTATTCATTTTTCTAGGAGCATTTCTATTCTGACCGAACCTAGGACCGAAAGTGTATCAATTGACTAACTTGGCAATCACAAAAGGACAAAAGAAAAAGTGGTGATGGGAAAATCAATTGCTAAAATAAGGTGGAATCGGCTCTTGCCGGTAAAGGCTAAA